>JAYRBT010000177.1:5297529-5335925 GCA_036023395.1 Myiotriccus ornatus | reverse complement strand
CTCCGCCGCTCCGACGTCGAAACAGAGCTCCCCACGGCTTCTCCACGAGGTCGACTGCACGGATCGGCGCGGCAGTGCTTCCCATGCATGCAGCACGGCGAAGAGCCGCGGGAGCAGGAGAGGGTCACATCCATGTAGAAGAAGGGTTATTTATTGCACCACATCAGCTAAGAGTCCCAGGCTTAAAAATCATTTTGTTCCCACTAGCAAATTCACAAACAACTCACAGAACAGGAGCAAAGGTCTGTATGGTTCCCACATTTCCAAGGCTTCTCCAGGCTACCTTTGTCCACTTTCCCCAGCTAAACACCTAAGGCTCCTCTGACCCTTCCCCATGCAATGAGAGCCCTCTAAATCACATATTGTCAGAAGAAATCTCTCTCTCCAGGAAAAGTACAGCTACAACATATTTATGCCAGCTAAGCATACTGCAGGAACCAACTTCTTTCTCGTTATCATTCTCTATTCTCAAACAGACAGAGGTTCACACAGGAAGATCTGCAGGTCTCCCCAGGAGTCCTAACTTCCCACACTGCAGATGCAGGTGAAGAGGAGTTTGGTGTTCACACAGGCTGAAGCACTGCAGCTTCCTGGGCTCAGCCCTCTGCATGCATGGAGGGTTGGCTCTCACATTCAGGCTTGCTGTTGTGGATTCCAAATGGGGAGCCGAGCTATTGTTCTAAAGTAATAGTAAAAATACGGGATACATTTCACAAAAAGGGTCTGAAAACCATTTTGCTACTGAAAAAAAATAAAAAATTTACTTAGGGCAGAATTGGACAATTAATCTTGTCGGATTCGGTCTAGTCAAAAATAGCCTCTGTGTCTTCTAGAGATTCTGCAACCTTCTTTATGCCAGGGCCACAAAAAATGACAACTCAGGGAAAAACACACTGTATTTTGGACTTCTCCTTCCTAAAAAAGCAACATTCTTAACCCCAGCCAGACTCGTAAGAATGATATACAGGAACTGAACTAACTTTGAATATCTCTGAGTATCTTGATGATTCTCCCTCAGAGAAACCACCATGGATCAGCTAAAAAGGAAACTTGAGGAGGTAGCTGCATGTCCAGATTACACTCCTTCCTAGATACTATGAAGAGAAAAAACATTTATACCCTTGGAAGACAGTATAATAATTTGAATTATAGGTCCCTCCTCCCAGGCAGCATCAGGGTTAGACAGTGGATGCAGAAAGTAGAAGATCTGAGAAAGGCTTGAGATTTACTATAGTAAATTTATAGTATATTTTCAAAAAATCCTCAAGCCATCTTTTAATCTTCTATGTCTTCCTTCAAATGATTTCAGATAGTCTAGCAGGATAAGAAAGAGGCCAATGAGTACATGGGTGCTGGTAACTCCAAAGTTGGCTGCCCAGCACATCAGTACCAGAAACAGGGTGAAATCTGAGACACAAAGAGGGTGCTTTCTCACTCCCACACTGTAATTACGAACTAGATTGTCTGGGGGACTCCTTCCTCTGCTGTGACACACACAGCAGCTCCTGGCAGTCCAGTTCATCACCAGGACTGATCCAGAGGCAGCGTTACTTCGCTCCAGCAGCTGGGAGCTCAGAGGGATTTCTCACCAAAACTGTAAAGCAGAGCTGCACGGTAGGACTTGGTGATGCAGAATAAGGAAGCCACAAGTGGTTTCTTATTGCCCTGCACCCTCCACTACATCAGTTAGGAGCTGGCAAAAAACCTTCCCCTCTGGCTTTCCCAGGCTTTCAGCATATTCCAAGTAGGGGAAGGGCACCTTGGCTTGCAGTAGCACACGCCTGGCCTCCTCTGTGTTCTCACTCAGGTAGTGAAGCTTCTAGAGGACTATGAGTCAGGACTAACAGCATCAACAGCATAAGAATCTGGACCTGATATGCCTCTCACTAGGCACTGTGGGTCAGGGAGAGTTGATCTTTAGTGATTCCTACCAGTTTCAGTGTGAATTCTACAGCTGATCTGACACTTCTGAAAAGCAGCCCAAGACAGACACAGTACCCCCTAAGAATGGCCTTAGTATGAGGGACCCTACACCTCCACTTAACGTGGGACATGGCTATCAAGGCACACAGCACTGGCAACACACAAAGGTTTTCCTTAATATGTGGCCTGATTTCACAGGAATATTAAGGAACAAAGGAAAAACAAATACACACAGACATTCATGCACAGCTGGAAAATATGAGTTTAATCTTGCAAAGTGAAGAAAGCGTCAGATCTTGTCAGTGACTTCATAGTCACAGTGGAGCACAGAATGTTTAATTTCTACATCCTATTCCAACAAAGTTGCTCTGATTTTCAGGGAGTTTGGCTTTTACAATTGGACAAACACAACTATGAATGATTTGCATGAGGGACTTTCCCAGGCATGCTTTATAAGCTTACTAAGACTTCTCAAATTGTGTCAGTCTTTTCTGTCTCACAGTAAAACTTTCAGATTTCTTTCCCAGGGCCTTGGAACTGTGCACACAGTTTTCACTATTAAGTGAAAACCATTTTCTACAGAACAAATACGCCAAAATCAGAGTATCTGGTTCCTTGTATCTTCTTTCTAGAGTCTTTTTCTCACCATTTTAATGTCATATGTTCTGCAAACAACAATCCTTTGAGCAAAAATTAGGAAATGTTCTTTCCAGGCATTTAGCACTGAATCTTTATCTGTGTCTATGAGCCCACTGAGAGTTCCACATAAATTCCAATTGCTTTTCCACTCCATTCTTTTTTCCATTCTTGAGGATGGTTGTTGCATAAAGGACTCTATAGGATTCTATTTTATTTTTTTATTATTATTTTTCTTCTTTTTCTGCTATATAAATTATCTATTTCTATTTGGTACTCTTTTCAATGATTTACTTTCCTGTGAAGGAGGGGGAAGGAAAAAGCAAGCTGCAAATATGCAAGTAAACACCTAGGTAACTGCAGAAATAGTCCAGTAACTACACACCGTGAGATGGAAATCAGAAATAAAAAGAACATTACGCAGATAATAGAAACTGTCACTTGTTAGACACATCGGGAGGCTGCTGTGATCTCAGACCTGTGGTCACAGAAGACAAAATCAGTTAAAACCTACAGAGAACACTGCAGATTGTATTTAAGATTTGCACTGATATCTCCACATTAGAAACTCTGCTATTATTTTAATTCTTTATTGATGTTTGAATGTTTAACTTTTGGCTTTTTTTTTTTTTTTTTTTTAATGAACACTAATGGTTTCATTGCAGTCTTAAGGATGGCTTTGTTTCATGTGCAAAGCAAACATTTAGGGAAGGGTGAGATTAAAGCCAAACAAGTAAATGTTTTACAGAGATACAGTACAACAAAGCAAGTCGTTAGATAAATGCTGAAAATCTAACCTGTGTGCACAGATGCCCCTTTTGTCTCCCTCCCAGCTTCTATTCCTTTGCTTGAAAATTTATTCAAAACCACAAAGAAATATACTGGGAGCAAAGCAATTTTTTTCAGTCCCAAAATAAGTTCTGGTGCCCAGATTTTCAAGAGGGTGTTACCATTAGTGAGCAGGCTAAACAAAGTTTACCGAAACTGCCTTCAGCAAGTGTGGCAGAGTGTAAAAAGGGAGTAAGAGGGAAAATCTTGTGTCTTAGACTCTTGGCAACTGCTGGAACAGCAGAGCATACTTTTACTTCAAGTGTTTACCCAATAATTCACCAGGAAGTAAACAGAAATTATGACCTCTCAAATGGACATTTATGCCCAGACATCAAACTATCAGAGGGGGAGGGGAGATTTCTAACCCACTTCATAGAGGAAGGAGTACACGTTGTTCGAGGCGCAAATCCACAGAGCCAAAAACAGGGAGAGGTGCAGCAAAGCTGGACTCTTCTCCATCTGTTTTGTTCTTCCCCAGGAGCAGGGGACGTTGTGCCAGCACAGCACATCCCACAGCACAGGGTGCACCTCCAGAGCCTGGCTCTGAAGCCCAGGGAGGGGGCGAGGGGCTGGCAGGGCTCGCAGCGGGAGCGCTCCCGGCACCGGGCGGGGGTTGAGCCCGAGCCAGGTACCAACCCGAGCCGAGCCATCTGTGCGGGGAAGATACGCCCATTGTACGGGAGCAGCGACCCAGGCGTGATCCTTCTCCGTAGGAAAACTACCCTCAACATAAAAGGCTGGTTTTTCTGCTAAACAGGGAAAGTAATCATCGGGAGCAAAGCCCTACAAAGCTATTTACTGCGCTGTTTAAATCTAAGGGGTTTTCCTCTCTCTTCAAAAAAAGTTTCCAAAAAAATCCTTGCTGTAAATGGTAGTTTATGGAGAGGAGAAAAAACACAGGACAGGCAGTAAATCAGCTTACTAACTGATCCAGAGTCCATTACCAAATGTTTTTTATTACATGTATGGCTTCACTAATTTCTGCAGTGCATTGTAGGCTATTTCTGGAAGCTTTAAAAATGCATGATGCTTCTGCATTTTAATATTTAACAGTATGGTTATTTCAGTTTATTAAACAAGAAAAAAGAGGGAATCTGCTTGACTGCAATTGGCTTTCATGTCACAAAAGGACGAAGCCAGTGCAAAAGCAGCCAAGCAGGAACCCTACTTAAGTTCAGCATGAAGAAAACCTTTCCAACCTCTTACACCAATTAGGATAATCTGGGTCTTTTGATGTTAAAATCCCCAAGAATCATATGGAAATCATAAAAAGTGCAGTATTTAAAACAGATTCAGAGCGCAGATAAAAATCATTTTTCCTTCTTAACATTTCCACGAGAGCTGGGGGCACCATCAGCTAACAAATTCTTCATAAAGCTTATGTCCCTTGTACTGCACTGTTTGCTCAGGGACAGAAAGGGATGATGAGGGAGGCTGTCCCTAAAAGTAGACACTCATAAAACAACAGAGCACCTGGGAGGCAGAGCTGGGATGCAGCTGGAGCTGGGCCAGGCAGGCACCAGGGTGAGCAGCAAGGCCATCCCCAGGCCCTGGATGCAAACTGCTCCCAATCAGGGGAAAGGAGACCCAACAAGGACACAACGTGATCCAGTGTCCAGCTCCTGAAATCTCAGCCCTTGGATGCTTTGGTGGGCTTTGTACAGCCTTCCCTAAAAGAATGGCATCCTTCCTGACCATGACCAGAAGCTGCAGGCATTGAAATAACATGCCTGAATCTGTGCAATGAGTTATTCTTAGGTGGAAAGTACTTTAGCCTCATATTGCTTCTTTATATTGGACTATTCCTGAGGCCTCCAAATTTCTCCAAGTGTTCTGCTTCCAAGGAAACTCAGGGCAAGAATTCTGTTTGCCTTGACAATTCAAAAAAAAGACCACGGGCAGGAAAACGAGGGATGTTTTGCTGGATGCAGTATCACAGAGCTGGAGGGATGCTGATTTTCTCTAAACAGAATTCTGATCAACATATTTTGCTGTGAAATCTGACACAATAACGAACCTTTGTCAAAGCCATATACACATGTAGACAGACAGACAGAGAAAGCAGTTTGACAGCAGTCTCCCAGAGACCATAACACAGTATTTTCTGTAACGAGGATAAACATACTTTCTCATGCAATAGGAAGCCTCCTATCAATACAGCCTCCCCAAAGAGCTAGTTGCATACTACTACTACTACCACATGCCTGTAAGATGTTGTACGAAGCAGTTCCCTAGAGGCAAGGGGATGAGGAGGTGACAAGACTGGGGCAGGAGTGGGGACACACACAACTCAAGAACCTTACACTGGCATTCGAATAAACTGAAAAGTAAGCAAAACTGTTCATGTTTATACAAGCAACTTGACTGTACTCTAAAAGAGGACAAGGGTATGAAACTATGTCCTTATAAAGCAATGCTCATCTTTTACTTATCTAACAAAAAGAAACAGAGGAGAGGGTCAGAGGCTGCTGAAGGAAAAACACCCAAGTGTTAAGGCCAGAGAAATGGAAAACAAAGTTTAACAAAGATACGAGTATTTGCAGATACAGCATACAAAAAACCCCAACCTTAAACACAGCTTATTTTTCTATAAAAACAAACATGGAATATTGTTATCAGTGGCATGCACACCTCTGTGAGAAACTGACACTTAAATCGTCAATTTGACAACCAATAAAAATAATAGTAAAAAAAAATTAGCATTACAGCATTATGTTTCTATAAAAAGAAAATCAGTAGTAGTGGTAAATATGAGTGTGAAATCATCCCAATTTTCAGTTATGTGTTAGGAAATTCTCATACAGATCGTGAATTTTCTTTTACGTCCCAGAGTAATAACAGGACTGTCATTAATATTAATTAGAACTTCCATAATTTCACAGTGCCTGAATTGCTTGCTATTCCTAGTATTTGTAGGAAACAAGCCGTGCAGTTCCTGACACAAATATTATTCCTTATTAGTTTTGCAGCTGAATAATATTCAGCCTGTAATAGAATCCTCCTAGGACTGAAAAGTACTCTTGTGCACACGGATACACGCACAAAAACAACAACTGAAAGCTAAAAGCAAACTTGCCGAGAACTTCTGGGTCAGCTTTTGACATCACCCATAGGAATGAAATCAGACACCGACCAATCCGGCACCGTGAGCCTGGCAGTACAAAATAAACAAAAGCTGGGCCCAGGGCTCCACAATGAGGAAGGGAAGTGGAAGAGACTATTGTTCCGAAAGCTTTTAAATGATGTTGCTTTATTTATTTCTTTTGCCTGAACTGAATCTTTAAAAAGGAAAAGGACCCTCTGCCCCCTCCCCACCCCCCCCGCCCTCCTCCCAGGATCTGTTAAAACAGAGTGTATGGGGTTTCTTTTCCCTGTTGCTATTTGTTCTCTTTAACAATGTTTTGCGAGCCCTGTAAAGCGAACGGCACTATCCCGGCGCGGCGTGTGGGAAGGCAGCGTTCTTCCCAGCATCTCCACAGAGGCTCAGCTCCGACACTTGGTGCCAGATTTTCTGAAAAGCTGTGCAGGCTGGGTGCTAAGCTCTTTTCAAAATCTGACCCTTATTTAGGTGCCTTCCAGGAAGCTGAGGTCTTTAGAAATCTGGCAACGAGCACAGATACCGAGCATTTCGGGAAGCTGGGGCAGGCAAGAACTGTGTGATGAAACCACCTATCTGGGTGTTCCCCCAGAAGAAAAGTGCCAAAAAAAAAAAAAAAAGATACTCTTTTGGTCTCTTTGCTCTGTGCATGGCTGAACCTGCCCGAGTTGAAACCCCTGCATGAGGCTGTAGGTAATTATTCACACGAGTGGGCCGAGGAGGACAATGCCCTGCGCAGCGTCACAGCGCGGATAGCGCACAGCCGATGATTCACTCCTTGGACACTCTAACCTGTCACTGAACTCAAAAGATTTAGGATTAGGCCCAGAGTTCACTAAAAGCACACATGGTGTGTTTTTTTCAAAGTTCAGCTCAGCTGAACAAAGCTAGCTGAATTACTTCAATCCTCTCAGTTCTTCCCCAAGGAAAAAAAAAAAGCAACATATGTCTATAGTTTGGACTGGACCTGTTGCCCCTTTCCCATTTCTAACCACGCTGCATAGACAAGTGTACAGGGACAAGTAAATGCATTCCAGAGGTAAAAGATAAGCATGGATCCTGAAGTTGTACAGGTAAAGAATATCATTCTTACATCTTTAATAAAATAGACCTTTTTCTACTCTTGCCAAGAAAATTAGTCCTAAGGTGCACACAAATAATTACATATTGTGGAACGGTAAATTATTACAAATGCCATAGAATTCAAGCAGCCCCAAGTCTGGGCCAGATTTTCAAATGTTTTGCAGATGTTTATGGTTTGCTGCAAAACTTTTGTCAAGTTACCCACACAACACAGCATTCACTGAAGGATTTTGGCACATGGTAATTCATTTTCTTTGTGCAGGTGTTGCATTCCAGAAATATTTTGTCTTCTTATAGAAGACTGCTGGAATTTTACTTAAAAAAAAAAATCATCAAATCATCATGAAAGAAACCAGATCCTCTCATCTGGGAGGAAAAAAAGCAAAACCCAAAATCAGTTCATTTGCCTTTTCTTTCTTTTCAGGTAAAAGAAAACCCCTTTACAAGTAAAAATCTATTCAAAATATGTTACAGATGTCTGGTATTTCTGCAAAACTCACGGACTGGGAAAGCACAGTCTACTACAGGGTGAAGCCCCAAGTTGCCTCTGATGGAGATATTGAGGTATCCAGTCCCAAAGTAGAGTTTCAGTGGTTAATTTTACTTACTGAAAGCTCAGAGGTGGTGGGATTACTAAGGCTTGGTACTGCCTGACTGCAGTGGAGAGTCACGAAGGAGACTTTGCCCAAGAAGCCCCAGGCAGAGCCACAATGGGGACCTTGCAGGGCTGGTGTGGGCAGCACCAGCATCCCCACGTGCATCCCTCACTGTCCCCCTCGGCCTCACCACAAAGGCACCACGTGCACCCACAAGGCTCCCTTTTGTCCTGAGCTTTTATTCCACACTGCGTGGGGCAGGAAGCAAAACACAAAACAGGGTTGGTTGTGCTGCACTTTGGACCTTCCCTTGACTGAAAGGCTGCCTGGAGGCAAAGTGAAATGAAACCCTTGGGATTTAACAACTTTCCCTTTTAAGCATATGGAAATTAAACATTAAGCCTAAAAATTTTTCCAGGAGCAGATATGAATCCAGATATAATATCACTTTGTAGATATGGAAAAATACAACCAGCTATCTTCGACTTCCTAGACATGCAAGCCACTAAGTTTTCCTTCAGGGTAGGAAAGCAGAGATGAAAATGCCAAGGGACTGTTAACCTTTAGAGACACATTTTAAGAGATAACATGACTGAACTCAGATAAATCGGAATTAAATTTAATCAACCTCCCACTCCCTAGCTACGCTATCAGAGGAGAAAAATCTACAATTAGGAAAGAAACAGAAGGAAATTCAGACATCTTAAACTGAGCAAGCTTCCATCTCTGCTATGCAACTTCCTTGATGATACTAAATACTGCAATTCCCAAGTGCAGTATTACAGACATGCTGTCTTAGTCCTTTTATGAGTAATCATAAGGGAAGGGAACATTTAAATAATGTTTGGAGTGCATACTATCTATGTTTGGCTGTTGTTCTCTCATTTAAAGCAAAATGAATCTAAATTTACAATTTAAATACTTGACAACAAATCCTTAAATCGCCCTTCTCATTCTGTGAATGGAGCTGTTAATGCTTATGTGGCAGCTATGACCCATGTGCTCCAATATAGCAGCTAGGAATATATAATCCTTTAATCTTTTGTTCTATGACTCCACCCACAACTCCCTGGCACTAATTTAAGAATACAGACCATGATGTTTCTAATGAGCAAAGCATTAGAGGAAGACAGACTGTCACAGCCAGTGATCTGTTGCCAAAAGTGCTGCCATGAAAGTAGGTGTGAAGTTACCTACACCAGGAACCTTAGCTTCCCAGTTACGGATGAGGAGTGCTCCAGCATGAATATAAAAGCCTATATCAAAGGAAGTTTAAATGCCTATTACTAAAACACAAACCTTTCTATCAAGTGCATTTCTTGTCTTTCCAAATAAAACCACTAAATTATGATAACAAATTTTATCTTATTCTAAATTTGTTTTTAAAAAATTCACATGACTTTATATGTGTCACTATTCAATCTGCTAACTTTTCTGGACAAAGCTAAACATTGAATCGTTAGCTTTCACTGTCTAGGCATCTAAATCAGTTTGTTAAAGCTTTACCCAGTTTTTTTTTCCTAACATTATTTTTTTTCTGCAAGTTACAGCAACAGTTTTCTTCATTTTCAGGTAGTTCCGCTGATAATTATAATGTTCGTTGTAAGTTGGGAAACCAATTAGGAATTGAGAAAGCAGAAAAGTTTGTTTTCCTCTTTGCATTCATGAATAAAATTCAGATGTGCAATGATAGCCTACTTGGCTCACAACTTTTGAAGTACTTGCAGAACTAATCAGCACTATGCACTAGCTGTAGATATTAGCTGTATGTAACAGATCAGTTTTAAAAGCACAACATACTCCAATATAAATTTTTTCCTTGTATGCAAGATCAAACATAGTTAAACTACTGAAGCAGTTCTTGAAACATGACTTTTGTGTATTTTAATTTAATTCAAACTACAGTATTTCACTACACATGAATCACATGAGATTAAAAGATCTATTATTTCTAACAAGAAATGTGATTCACTATTTTCTGGCAAAAGTAGAGTGTAAAAATGTAGAACATGAGTAAATGTATGTATGCAGTACACGTGTATTTAGAGAAACCAACTGTGTACACCAAACAGCTCTGGTTAGCAAATTATATTGACCAATAAAACTGAGGCTTTGTTCAGGAAAGTAACTGGAAAGCAAAAATGCAAAACAAGATTACACTTAATTATTTAAATCAAAGTGCTCTGCTTGTTGATTTAAATTGTGATTAAAATCAGGGATTTAAATTAATCCACTCTGGATTGCATAAACACCACCTTAATAAGAGGGAGTAGTAGCTTCATCACCCAAGAAGTCATTCAGGAAGAGCACTGTGATGGAGCACAACGGAGGACTGAGGAGGTTCATTACTGGACATCTGCTGCCCAAACTCTCTCTCTTTCTCCCACAGATAAAGAAAGCAAATGCATGAGTGGGAGGAAGTGTTTACAGGAGTGTGGACACAACATGCACAGGTATGATGACAATTTTTCATTGAAAGCAGGATTTCTCTCCTCACACATAATAGAGCAATTACTCATGCATTCTTACATGTTTTACTCCCAAGGTCCCTAGGATAGCCCATGTTCATGCTTCTCCTCCATTAGCAGGAACATGAATCATACTCCCTGTTTACCTGATACTGACATTTAATTAATGTGTCATTTAAACTGAAAGCAATACTAAATATCATACTGAAAAAAATTTAGCTCTGCACTCAGATACTCACACTCAGCTCCTGTTCCCGCTTCTACCAAATCCTGGACTCAATAGTTCTTCCCAGATAGCAGGGAGGAGAACAGCACAAACAAAACAGTGCAACTTACTATTTAAGGAGATCTACTCCAACTTAGCTAAAAGTCCAGTACATTGCCAAAGTGATCAAAATACCAGTAAAATGACAATGGAGCATAAACTAAGCTACTTGACAACGCAACCTACAGCCCATTTACTCCAAGAGTGCTTTAACATCTTGTATGAGAACATCCTCTCAAATAATATGATTTAATTTTCAGCAGAGGTCCAATTACAACTAAATGAAAGCAGGTAAGTCTTTCTTCTTTCTGCTTTGCAGCTAGATTTTGAAAGACAAACTACTCTGGTTAACTTCTAATAGGAACTACTTTTCTTCTTTGATTTTACAAGAAAGTGTTTTACAGTCCAGAGAGGATGAGTCATCAGAAAATCCTTGTCTGGTTGCCAAAAACCTGCCCCTCTTCATTATGAACATAAAGATAAAAGCTCTTACAGTACATTAGCTGGCATACGCCTACACAGACAGTACAAATAAATTAATTGTGCCTAGCCTCAAACATCCAAAGAGGTGTAGTAGGAGCTCAGTCCATCTTGTTTCATTAACAAATTAAACTGTAATAGAGCATCAAAAGTTCTCTTATGTACATATGCTTGGCTTTTGTACAGAAAGGTTTTGCAGGTATCATGCTTCCTTACATACATACGTGGTAATTCTTCGGATATTTACATTAGTTTGTATGCGCTACACAAACACCAACAAAAACTGTACACACTGGAAAAAAAACTAGAAACGATGGAGTGAGTATGTAGGATGTTGGCCATCCTACAAAACTATTCAGAAACTGTGTAGGATTTTGGAACCCAAGACTGAGGTAGTGGTGTTTCCTAAAAAGAGAATTTTGGATATGACTCTATTCCACACATGCAAAATGTACAAATTGTCTTGAATCTGGCAAGAAAGGCAAGTGTATTTGGAAATGTGAGTGGACTGTGTCCACTCAGCTATGTTCAGGTTTATTTGAAAACTGCACTATCTGCAAACATTAAGGTTATTTCTTAAAAATGTACACAGGGGTATTTTACAACTCGGCCAATGGGAATACAGACCAAAAGGAAAGTCACTGTGTAAAGTACTGTACATGGACCAGGGGCCAGAATAACTGGAAATAATCAACATTTACCATCAAACTCCTGCTACAGATGAACTGTTTTCCTTCTGGAATGCTCACAATCTTTAGCATGAGAAAGTTATACACAACCAACTTGAAAAACAAGTTTAACTCTACTTAGCCACAAGCTAAGATTACACCCTCAAACACACCTTTCTAAGATTTCTTATGAGAGGTTTGTTTGTGCAATCCAGTTAAAGGCAATTTGTTAAAATTGCTCTGTGATTTTCTTTATCCTTTAACTGCATAATTTAAGCAACCTGCATTTTATAAGTTCAAAGAATTTTTTCTGTAATTACGTATTTGTTTTTGCCTCCTGAAAATCGAAAAGCTGGATAAAGAATACAGAAAAAAGAACAGATGAGAGAGACTGAGCTCAGTCTATCATAGAAAGCAACTTCTTAATTGATGAGAACACAATGAGTTAACATAAAACATGAGGGTTCAAAAACATCTGCAGTATATGTTACTGCTACTCTACATCTTCGGCCTCTGACTCCAGGGCTGGGAAAAGCCAGAGAGAAAGGCAAGGCAGAGAACTGCTGATAGCCAAAGGCCAGTAGCTCCCACCTGTCCAAAGCCTCAGTGATCCCTGTACAGAGAATTTGTTTTGGATAGACAGTTGTTTAGATCCCACCCGGGGTGCAGCAGGGCATCACTTTGTCTGTGATGTTCTGCACAGCCCTCATCCAGGGCTTCCTTCCAGCTTCATCCCTGCTTGACTTCCACTTTGTATCTTCAACCAGAGACAGTATTTTTCTTCTCTTCCTACCTCAGGAAAGCACACTGCTGCTATCTGATGTTAGTAGCTGTTCCGTGGTGTTACACATGCGGACACAGCCTCAGCAGGCTCCTGAAAAAGCTCCAAACTACGTTCACAGAGGCCACTGTTTTTCCTGAAGTGTGACCCAAGACATGGATGCGCACCTTAGATCAGACTGTGGCTCACTACTCCCATTGCACATGTACTTTGTTTTTTTCCAGAGATCAGTTTTGACAGCCACTGAGGCCAGTGCAGACATACTGGCCCGAACTCATGACATCACCTGATTAATAAATCCAAGGAAGGTTTGGCAGCTCTGGCTACGGGCAGCCAGCCCGCGGGAGAACGGCAGCCACACATCAGATAATGCAATGCTAACTCACTGCTCTGTGAACTGCTTCAATCAATAAACAACTTTCTCACGAGCCCACTGTACAAAGAACACCATCCGTTCATACAGACACTTCTGCCAGCCCCAAGGTCCCCACTGAAGAAAAGACCAAACCCTGCTGGCCACCACGGAGGTGTTGTAGCTCCCACTCCTGCCCCCCAGACAGCGGGACATGCAGGGCACCAAGGACACTATCCTCGTGGTAGCAACGGCAGTACCACAACAGGGAGGTGACAAAGAGCCCTGGAACAAAGGCCTGAACACACAGGACCCTCCCTGAGCCCCTCCATCCCACCAGAGCACAGCCAGGCTCCTGGCCCTCAAAACTGAGGTCGTTATATGACCCTTTTTTCTTTCCCTTCCTTTATGAACAGCGCCTCTTTATTGCAGAATGATGGGAGTGCTTAATTAGTGATATGGGTTAATCACTCTGTCCAAAGAGTTTCCCTCTCTTCATGAATAAAGGAAGCCAACCCAGCTTCCTGTTATCCAGCTACCAGCATCAGCTCTAATAAAGCACCATCTTCGGCCAAAGTCAACCACAGCCATCACACAGATACGTAATGTCTGATGTATAACTGTAGATACCCTCTCTTTTATGGGGTTAATACTTGCCCTTGGGGATAATTGTGCAGGACTTTAGATGAGAGATTTCCATAAAAGGCAGTAAGAGTCACCCAGCTCAAACCACATATAACTCAAGCTAGTTTACCCCTTTGCATTATTTAAATGTCTCTCTTTAATGTGAATGCATCAATTTAAAGGCACAGTGCTGCCAGTGCTCTGGGCAGGCAGTTCTTCTCTGGTGACAAAATGTGTCTCTTCAGTATTTAAATTTGCATGCATTTCAAAAATATGCCTATTCCTGGGTCTCCTGGTTGTCACAAAACAAAGGCTGCCATTCCCACTGTTGCCAGGGTGTCGGATTTACTTCACCCCTGTACCTGGGTGTCAGGCAAGTGGGGGGTTGAGCCTGATCTCTGACCTGATACACATATTGAAATCCAACATGCTGGCATTTCAAACCATTGATGCAGGCATTGTCCTGATTCTGGATGAGCACCTGACCACTTTGTGACTGGACCCAAGAAAGAAACACTGGCCGCCAGGACCCTTCCACTCAGCTTCCCAGCCAGTTGCTGGCCCTGGCTCATGCTGTCCTTGTGAGCGCTTCTGCTAAATCAAAATTTACACCAGTACATGCAGGTAACCAGAGCCTTTTCCAAATCACTTATAGCTTGGCCTTCCATTTTAAGATTACAGGTTTTTTTCCCCGCAGGTTTATATTTGTACAAAGAACACCGCAAGGTTCAAGTTACAGCAATTAATGAAATTTAACTACATTAATAGGGAGAGAGCCTTTTTAAGAGCAATTTTGGTTTTAATGTTAAAAAAATGCAGTAATAAGAGTGAGGTAGAAATATTTTCATTTGATTGCTTATTTCTTTCTCTGGCTACATGTATGAACTTGTTTCCTGGTCAAGGGGAATTTTTGCGGGTAGGAAAAAATAATTCTGCCATCCACTCAGTCCTTGAGTGCCTTGTTTTTACAAGGCAGAAAGGTTCTGACAGTCAGGTTACCTAGGAGTGAAAGTTATGTCTCATAATCCGCAATTCTATCGCCCGTTACACACCATCTGGTGACACAGTCGAAGATAATCTGATTTTTGTCTTTTAAAAACATCACATAGCTGTATCATATGGCAAGTGCAATATGATAAATGACTCATTTAAATATGCTGTTTCCACACAGTTTACAAATCCGTGGTCACTCTCAGTTAACCCAAAAGCAGCTTTGAGCAGGGTTCTTTTTTGATTGTTAATTCAAATATCTGAGTCCCTAGCTGAGGTTTTTGACCATTTACAGTTAGACCTAAAATCATACAATTAAACAGCTAACATCTAACCAACCTTTAAAAAGCTGCTATTGGAATTCCAAGGTTTGCATCTACAATGGAACAAATATCATGACAAACCTGTTCCGTGTCCCAAAAGCAGCAGTGTCTTATTACAGCGTCTTTACTAGAAAGAGTCTGATACAATTCTAGACAACTTGTTCAGTATGATGCAGGAGTTCTCAAGTATTTCAAGTAGATTCTGAAAGTCTACCCCGAAAGAGCTCCTTGCAAGATAAAAGTCCATCAATATATCTGCAGGTTTGCTTTTGTCACTTTATTTTCAGCCTCCAGCACAGTTAGTGAGCTGCCAAAAGTTGAATCCTCACAAAATAAATCAAAAAAAGCGAATCAATCATGCTGGGCAAAAGAAAGCTCTTACACAACTAACCTGGTGGAGGGAAATAGGCTATTTGCTGTTGCTCAACTCCTCTGCCAAACTGTTTTAGTGGCCTTTACATTCTCCCAGGCCAAACCTTCAAACAACAACCTCATCCCCTTCTGATGCACAAGACACACCCAAAATATTTTCAGGAGGGGTGGAAAGTAGTAAAAGAAGATTTCTGTGATTTGCAGTCAGGTTCTTCTGGGAAGATTACATATTTCTAGAAGACTATAATGTACACACGCATCTGTGCCTCTGATACAATCACATAATCACCATTCTGATCTAGATAGCTATTTTTCCATGCAGATTTTTATTACTTTCTCTTCCCAGAATAATTGACCACTTTCAGGAGTTTTTTTAACTTAAGAGAAGACTTAATTTTCACCTGATTCTTCAGTTACAACTCTGAATAACTCCCATTTTTATTTCGGGCCAGCTTTACATCAGTCTATCAGGCTGCTGTGTCCTTTTGCACTGGTAGGTTTTGTTCCCACCAGAGCCTCTGGGTAAGCCAAAGCCAAAGCACATTCCTACAACAATCTCTCATTTAGTGATACACCTGCATCACTCACCAGAAGTTTCCACAGTCTCAGGCTTCATCTGGGGACAGGAAGGCGGTAACGCTCGGATGAAAGACAGTTCCTCACAAAGCTTCATGCTGGGTGATGGCTCACCAGCAGCCCAGATGCTGGGATGCCAGACCATGCACCATGGGGAGGCAGGGAACATTCCCGAAACCTGGCAGGAGCAGAGATGGCACACGAGCCCCAGGTGCAAGGTCACAGGTGTTCCATTATGCTGCTTCTCTCTCACACACACCTGCAGAGCCCTAAAAGCACCAGACCTCATCCACAAAGCATGGAAAGTTTGTCCCATTTCCTCTGCCCTCTAAATCCGATCATCCCATCTGTGTTCCCTCTGACCAGGCTGTCCAGCTGCCTGTGCCTATCAGGTATACTCTGCTACTAGAAGGGATTTGAATAAAGCATTTAAGTGTCTGGCAAGCATTTTCTTCAATGAAGACATGCTATGAACTAGGCAATCATATTTTCAACTGTGCTGCCTGCCAGAAAAGTGCACAAACTTCCAATAGCAAAGAAATGAGGTCATTTTGGTCAACTGCCAAAATCAGCACATTTCCTCTTTTGGTTCTGGATGCTGCACCTCCACACTCCACAATGTGCGACAAGTTGTGAGCGGGAGGTGCAGTCTCTCAGAAAAGAAAATAAAAAGTAACTGCTGAATATTATTAAAAAAAAAAAAAGATGAGGGAAGGAAAAGGGGAAAAAAAAAATCATTAAGTGTCCTGATGTCCTATAACCTGCTTCTAAGGACCTATTTAACTGGAGTCTGGCATAATCTCCCTAAGAAGATGTCAATACCTTATCTTTATGTTAAAGAAACTTAAAGCCTCATTCTGTTAAAGATTTCAAAAGGCTTACATGAGGGCTGCAGCTTTTGGTTAGAAGGCTGGACTAGAATTTAGTAGATCAGGATTAAACCCTGATCTTGCCACAAGTTCCTGTGCTGTTTGAGCAAGATTCCTAAATTCCCTTGCCTAAACCCTATCTTGTGCCTGTGTTGTGCATTTAAAAAGTAAGTCTTCCTGAGCTGGGAATATGTCTTTACAGTAGAGCAGAGTCTGAAACAGTGGATTTTGGATGCTCATTTGGGCCTCTTAATGCTAATGCAGCACAAACCGAAATGACAGTAGTAGCAATAATAATAATAATTATCTCTCAGTCTTTATTTTCAAGGTAATGTCTGCCAAAAATGTTAGAGAAGTTTCTCATTGTGGCAACTCCTGTATTTATGTGCATAATTTACAAGCAGCTCATCTGAATAATTCGAATTTTTTATTAACATTATTTTCTCATTTTTCCATTGAGAAGCCTTCTTAGATACTAACTCATTTACAGCCTTGTAGGGAAAACTGCCAAGCATTTGTTTTTCCTCTGTCTGCAGTAGTTATTTGACTCTGCATTAAACTCAGCAAAGCCAAAACCGAATTGGAACAATCTTAATTTAATTATTAAATATATTTCAAGCTTCACTGTGATTTTAAAAAGAACTTTCATGTTGGGTAGTGGAAATGTGCCAGGGAAAGCTAAAAGAACTGAATGTAATCCTCTGTCCCCACCCCTCCTTTCTTCCAGCCTCTCTCAGAAGGAGGTTAGGTGAACCCAAATCTAGCGGGGTTAGGGTGAGCTAGTTTCACTTCAGGATTCCTTGGCAAAAAGTTACCAGGGCACCATGCCAAGCCTGCCACTTCTGAGATAAATATGACTTTCTTTCAGGGCAGTTTTATGAGGGGCACAGCAAGAGGCTCATATACTCTGGCAATTCAATTGCAGATTTAGCTATGCAGCAGCTGCCGCTGCTTCATTATAAACAACAGCTCGCTCTGAAGTTCTCTTAAGAAGTTTACAAAAGGGACAGTGTATTTATCTGACGTCTGTTACAGTGGTGTGGAGATACACAGATGGCCTTTGACTTTCACCTTCTGCATCCACCGAGCCAAACCCAGTTCCACAGAAAGGGTTAGACCTTAAATTTGCCTGCTCTTTTCCTGATGACACTCCCTTCATCTATCTGGCAATCAGAGCCAGCTTACTTGCCTTGGGAGGGTCAGATTGGCAGATGAACTATAGTGAGAAGAGGAAACATGTTAAGTATGAAAACATTCTCATAAGCTCTCACAGGAAAAGGATGTAGCTAACAATAAAAGAGAATACTGCATTTTTCTGCCAAACTCTATCATGCAAGATTATGCATTTCCAAAACTTACATTTATACCAGGTAAATTTTGGTAGTGCTTCATCTACAGGAGGTATATTCCAAAGTACCCTTCCTATATTCCCCATAGTAAGTCAGTTCTGGGGGTTTCTTATTGAGATTAGCAATAGGCAAATATACCTCTACCTCACTTAGGTCCCACCTGCTTAGGAGTAACAAAGTAAGCAAACAAACAAAGTAAGCAAACTCCTAACAAACTTAGGAGTTACAAAGTGAAGTGCCCCACCACTGTCTGACCAGTGCCATGAGTGATCAGGGAACACCTCCAAGAGCCACTCAGGCAAGGCTGTCAGGGACTGCTTGAAGCAGCTTCATTCACCAGGTCCTCACCCGCAGTATTGACGGCCTGGCCTCACGCCAGGCACAAATACTCTTTGCTGTGCAGTGGGAAGGCTAATGACTTAAGGTTCGTCCTTCCTCCTCTGAGGTTCCCCTGCACTTCTTCAGTTTTGCAAAGCTGGGACAGTAAAGCCAAAGAGCTGATAAAAGTATGGTCTGGGCATGGCTCTGAACCGCTTGCCTTCTCTTGGCTTAGCAACCATATTATTTGTGGTTTCACTGAAAAGCTTCAGCTCTAACTGTCCTCGCCAAGTTTCATGGCTTTCACTACCTTTCCAGGGAGCAATCAGAATGAGTTTTGATGACCCATCCCTAGTCCAAGCATTATTCCCAGAAACGCACCAGCCAGCACAGACCTGTTGACCCTTGCTTGGTTTCCTCAGTCCCACCAGGGCAGCTGATTTTGGCTTGTTCTTTGTTTTGTTCACCTGTGGACAAATCTGCCCAACAGGCAGCACAAGTTCCTTTACACAGCCTGATGGACAGACATTTGCAGGCAGCCCTCAGTTTTACATTTGGTGTCTAATTAATGGAGTGAATTCCCAGGTCAATTCACAGTACTCAACTCTACAAATGCAAAAGAAAAAGGAAAAGCTGCTGGTGGGTCATTCTCAGGAGGGATCCAGGGGCTCTGTAACTTCCCTTGTTTTCGTGGATCTGGAATTAACTGCATGCGATGAAAGCAGTCTATTAGCAGTTCATCACAAAACATGCTCTGAGATTTAATGTCCTAAATTACGTATACCATTGTTTGGCCTCTGGTGATTTACTGTAGTGGCAAGTCTAAATCTCTATTATTACACCACTAACTAAGGATTTTTTAACTATTACTTTAATTAAAAAGAACAGAAAAAGGACAAGTTCTCAGAAAAAAAAGGTATTTCAAAAAAGCTGTGATTATTCTTTGAGCAGCCTTAAATACAAACTTGATATTTCCTCTGGTCCTGAGATACACCAGTTTCAGCATGTCACTTCAGAGGAGAATCAGCTTGTCTGCAAGGACTGAGACCCATGCATTTGTTTCTTCAATTAAAAATGGTTCTTCACATACATTTTAATAATAAAGCACTTTAAAACTGTTACTCAATTATTGCTTAGAGCATTAAGTAACAAGGTATTATTACTCCAATTTTACAGAAGGGAACAAATCATGGAATCTGAAATACTTACTCTGCTTTTGCGTAGGCTTTCTCATATTAATTAATTATGAGACTTAATTACACTCAATCTCACCACTCCAAGCCAATTACGGAAAATTGGGTAAAGTGAAGAAGTAGGAAAATCTCTGTCTCAGAGACAATCACTTACACTGACAGCACTTTCCACATAGGTATGTAAAAGGACTTTGCAAATATTACATCACACTCTTAATGTAACGGGCTGTATTTTTCTCTGATTTTCCCCTACTGCCCCTACACCAGTAATCTGAGCAATGAACATTTCTCCCAGCTTCCTCTCTCAACTCTGCCCCAGAAACCAAATGCAAATCTCTGCTCCCTGACTTGTGCCTTAATCACATGATCACCTTCCTGCCCAGAAGCAGTAAAAAAAAAAATCCCCAGGCATGTTAAAATCACCAGATCAGAAGAGCTCTAGTCTAATGAGTTTGAACATGGGTTGATCAGAATCAGTATGTGAGAGATAGATAGATAGATAGATAGACAGATAGATAGATAGATAAATAGATAGATAGATAGATGTTGCAAACTATTTTTAGCTTTCTATTTATTTTTAATCTACAGCAATTTTATTTACTGAAGTTTAGTCTGCAAGGGGAATGGTAAATCCCCTAAAAATCACTGAAGTATCTATGAACATCCCCTGTTGAAACATTAATTCATGATTTCCCACACCACTTAGCCACAGGGATTCACATGTTTCAATGCCTTCAACAGCAGCAGCATTCCATAGGGAACCACTCTCCAATTTCCAAGTCATGGCTCTTACAAAGATGGACTAAGCCAAGGCAAACTGGCCTTTTTATAGTAATACCAACTGATCCTCCCATAAAACGTGCACATTTAAAATCAGAGGTGAAACAAGCAGTTATCATTTATTGCAGTTTGTCTAAAGAGGGCTATGAGTTCAACTAAGTCTACTTGATTAAAATTGGGGAGAGATATTGAACTGACAAATATTAGAATTTTCCTTAATTTCTTCACTTTGTTTGCCAGTGAGTGAAGGCTTCTATAAAAGACTCTTTGAATAAAGGTGTAAATGTAAGTGGAGGAGACTTCATTCATTTATGACTTCGACTTCTTTGGAACCAAGATTTCCCCCCAGTCTTCACAGCTGTGACATCTTGTGTTCAATCTGTCCTATTCCAGCAGAATATTCAGCTTGTGCTCCTCGCAATTATGCCTCGTTTGCCTCACACCATAACACACGTGCTATGAGAGTTTCACGCACCACAATCTCCCACAGTTTATTTTTAAATGCTCTCCAGTTCCCCAAGAGAGCCTCATGGCATGGCAGCAGAATTAAATACAATGGGATCTGGCAGGCTGCACTCACAGGACTGCATTGTAAAAGACGGGGAAAATAAACATTAACGTTTTGACTGTTTCTTATAGTTTTTCTAAATATCCTTAGGTAAAACAGAAAATACTTTGCTGAGCATGAGAAACCAAAGAGCTTACAGGTGCAGTTAAATTAGGCAGCTTTCAAACACACATTCTTCCTTACTCTGCAAAGTTTTCCCCTCTTCTTTGCCTGGCAATACTTCCATCAGGCCAGCAAAGGGCAGCTACTGTATAAAACAGGCAGAGATAACCTGGGCGTTCAAAAGACTGAGATGTTCAAATCCACACCTGAATTTCCATACCTAATGACAGCTTTACCCCCACCCAAGGAAACTGCTACACCTACTAAGGTAGATGCCATCCACCTTAATTTAGGCATGGAGGATGGATGGCCAGGACCTCCCTCAGGAAGCTTCAAAGGCACACAGCTCTCTCCTCTGAATATATATATCTGAATATACAGATAACTAGAAACTTTCTGTAGTAAGACTGGCTTACCATGCACTAAAAATTTAGCCACAAATTAAGTACATGGTTCTCTTACTTTGGACCCCATCCTCCAAGCTGCAGAACAGACACTTTCCTTGAAGACACAAGCTATAAATCGCAAGCATAACATTAAGGCACAAATCTATATCTACCCCAATATTGTTAAAACATCAGCACAAATTCTGTGTTAATGAGAGGCATGTCTCTTCCATGCTTTTAATACTAGCCCCCCAGCTTAATTATTATATTTAGTGTTTGGGCAGCAACACTTCCTACCCAGCACCTGTCATAGGTCCAGCAATTAATTGCATACCACTGACCTTCATGGAAATTTCATTCCTGTACAACTCAATTGCATTCGTACAACACTGCCCCAGAACTGTGTCTTATTACAAAAAAATCATGTGCTTACAAAAGGGATAGATGAGCCAACTGAACTATTTATAATTTGCGAGAATAAAAAACATTTCACAAGGTTTGTAACAAATATATATATAAAAAAAACTTTGCAGCCTTAATACAAGACAAATGCTACTAAGATTCACATTATAGACAAAAGCAGAATGGAAAATATTCCCTGAAGTCATAATGGCAGGGTTATGCAGTATGCTATTTAAAAGCTATTCACCAATGTCCTCTTCTTTTTAGCCAGAACTCTATGGTACGAATTCAATTGAAGAAAGTAAATTAATTGAAATTGTGGTTCTACAACTGAGAGATTGGATATGTAAGATGAAGCAGCTGAAGGAAAGGACCATACTTGCACTAGGCAGTACTAGAGGAGAGGGCTAGTAGTGATGACCTATATCTGCCACCTTGGAACTACCTCTCTGCAAGTTTGCTGCTTTGAGGGGGTCTTATATGCTGCTTATGTCCTGCTGTTGTGATTTAACTCCAGCTAACAAATCCAAAACAAAGCCCCATACCAAAAGAAGAAAATTAACTCTATCCCAGCCAAAAGCAACACACCAGCCTTACTCTCTTCTCTCTTTTTTAAGAAAATGCTGCGACTCAGCATATTTCTTGTAAGTTCAAGAGTCTCCTTGCTCCTTTCCAAACCAAGAGGTTCACAAAATAAATAATCATTAAGTGACTACTCTAATTTCAAATTGGCACACTAATGTAAGAGCTAATGTAAGTCAGGGCAAGAAGACTTTCTCCCTGGTTTCAAGGGCTGCGTCCAGGATGAAATAACTCGTCACGCCCAGAATTTCAGTGCTGGCTTCCAAGTTCCCAGGCTCAAGTGACCCAGCAGGACGCAGCCACAAACCTCCACACTTACACTTCTGCACCTACCACAGACTCAGAGAAGGAAAGGGACAGTGAAGAAGCCATCACAGGCTTTGTGGAAGGTGTACACCAAAAGGAGCACTGAGAGCTGCTGTTTTGATAGTTTGCACTCTCCTTGTGCACTTATAAGTTGTTCTATCTCCAAACTTCTTACTGGAGTCATTGGCAGGCAACAGGCTGGCAACATGCCCACATCCATGGAGAGGCAAATCACCCATCCCCTAAAGTCAGGACCCAAAGAACACCGAGAGATAACTATGGAGCAAACTGGTGGTCACTACCCAGCTTGCTTGCAATATTTTAAAGTAAGAGTAATAACTTCTTTGATTTGCATCTCCCAAACACCTTGTTTGATTTTTCCACAAGTGACAAAAAAAGCCTTTTATCATGGCAGAAAAAAAGCTTTCTACCATGGCAAATTCCTCACATCTCAGGCAATGCATTTTATTTCACAAAAATGCAGTTACAACTGGCTTTACCAAGTTAATGCAGTTTTGAACCTTTTTTGGTTAAAGATTTGTAATCTACACTGCCAATGACAGCAAGATTATCTAACAAACAAAGCTCATCAACAGTGCTTTGCTTTGAAGAATTTCTTCCAACTTGAATGGATGATGTCTCCAAGGCAATTCAGGGCTATATGATGGTTGTGACTTTGCTTTGTCGGGTTTTTTTTTAAGAAGTTCATTACAATTTTTCAGTTCAGTTCTTCCAGTTCTTCAGTACAGCAGAGGAAATAAAGTGAAACTAGACTAATTGAAATGGAAAAGTGATCTCATAATTTAATTCACTTTGCTCCCTAATCACAAATACACAGGGAGCACAAACCAGGGAAGAAGGGTGTAAAGTGATGCTACAATGTAGCACCCACAATTAAAAATCTTCTTTCCTGTAGAAATCTGAGTTACAAATCAAAATGGAGCACACATGTTATTGACGTTGCTGAAAGGTTGTGGGCAAGGCTATGATTTGGAGGCAACAACCCTCCTCTGTTTGAAACTAAATTCAAAATTCCCATTGATTTTACCGACACCTTGGCTTAGATATTCTTGAGGCCTGATCACAGAGCCTAATAATACACATACAGATGCCTGCAATGACTTGGATCCTCTTACATCTTGGTGTAAAAAGAAGTTACAAAACGAATGCAAGGATGACAGACAAGCCTCCCTTCTCCCAGCCAGGAAAGCTTTTATTGCCACCTCTTCAACACTTTCACTTCTGCCAGAAGTCCCCTCTGCCCGCTTGGCCCCTCCAGCTGTCCAAAGTGTCTCCTCCAGACAGCACGGCTGAGCAGGCGAAGCATGGATTAAACAGCATTAAATGTTCTTTCTGCCATTTTGTTTTCAGTAATTTAGAAAATTATTTTCCCCGCTGTGGATATTTTTGAATAGGGTCAGGGAGATGCTACAGCAAACAAACCAAAAAAGCCTCCAAACCCAGAATATATCAGAAACTCAACAATACTTAACGTGTCATTGTGACCATGAATATGTAGAGGAACACACACACATGCATGCACACACACATGCAATTAAAGTCAAGTCTTTTGCAGGAGGCTCAAAAAAATAAAAAAAACATGTTCAACAGGAAGAGTCTGTTTAATGTAGAATTTAAGCAAGGCTCTTCCATTTGCATAGATCACTTACAGCAACAGCAATTCATTAAATTCTCCCACAAAATCGTGCTATATTTTGTCTAAAGCGACACATTCCTTGCAGATCACAGTGCCTTTCTCATGCTGTTAATAAGATAATCTGTTACATGAGGCTTACAAATCCATTTAAATTGATTTTAATTAATGAATCAATCACTAGCCACTGATGACCTGGTCTACAGACAGCAAGCAATTCAAAGCCCCAGGCTTCTAATCCCAAACCAAAATCCACATTAGAGCAACAGGACATCTCTCTGATCGATAGCAACACAAAGATGTTCAGTCCATATACATTTAAAGTGTATGAACTTGATCAAAATGTATCTCAAGATCTTATGCATTACAATTCCCATATTCAGGACTGTTCAACTAGAAAGGCAATATTAAATCATTTACATTTCTTTGCAAGGGAAAAAAAATTAAATCAAGCACAACTATAACCTGCTTTTAAACTTTAGATGCTTATTCCACTTGAAGGTTTTTTTGCTTTGTTCTTAAACAATCCATTGTTTAACATTAATTAACAGAAAATTGCACTTCATATGATCACAAACAGGAACGATGCCTTTTACCTATGCTTTGATCCTGTGAAAAGCCACTGCTGTTCTCCACTGCTCAAGTGCTTACGTTTTCCCTTACACAGAAAACAAGAAAGAAGAAAGATTTCTGTCCCAGAATCAGCATGCAGAAGCAGTATGAAGAACATCCTTGTTATTTTAGTAAGTTAATTATTATAATTATTGTTATTACAAGAAGTTAATTACAATGTAGCAAGTTAAATCCACAATAGGTGGTGTGATGCCGAACACTGCAATCCCTAAAGCATCAGCATCTGGCTCTCCAGAGCACAGGGAACACACCTGAATGAGGCTTCTTCTCCTATGTGCATAAACAGCTGGTGCTCCAACACAGCATCTGTGAATCAAGCACCACTTAAACTAGCCAAGAGAAAGGAAGAAATGATGCATGCCTTCCCGGGAGTCTCCTAAGCATCCAGCTCTTCTTCCAAAGGAGAAGGTTCTCCTTCTTCATACATGACAGAGAAGGCAGGGTGAGACAAGCCAGCCTGCCTCCAAAATAGTCTCATTGTTTATATAGCTACACTGTGCTAAGCCCAAGCCACTCTGCTCACATGATGCTCTCCACTGCACAAGCTTGATGGCACAGACCTCTGGTTGTCTGTGATGTGACTCTGTACTGAGCTCCACAGCCTGATATAGACTTGCCTTCAGAAGCAGAACAGGAGTTACCTGGAGATCTCAACAAACTTCCTCTACCACAGAAGTTGGTGTTGTGAGAATTGCAGTTATGGATCAGTTATGCTGGGTTTGATTTTTTTAAATGCTCCCTGCACCTTTATGATCCACTAGCATCCCATTAAATATTCTAAGAGAAACCTTAATCCCACAGAATTCACGAAGCAGCTTGCTTGGATGCTCACTGTTCATGCCAAAGGTCTCAGCAACCCACCTCAGGCACGGTGCCATTATGACAAAACACATCCAGTGGCCTCTCCCTGGATGGATGTTACCAGCCCTACTGTGGGGAAAAAGACACTATGAAAGCCGTGCTGACACCATCCTGACAATTAGGAGGAGAGAGCCTCTTCATCTCCCTGATGGGCAACCTCACCCACAACTCGAAAGAGCCCCTCAAAGGCTCCAGTGTCTTTGCCTGAGCAAGGAATTGACCCTCCCTGTGTCTTTCCATGGGCATGGAGTTGCACAGAAAGGGGAAGGAGGTGGCAAAAGTCTCTATTATGGATACCAGTCTTCACATGAAAAGGATCTCAGCACACAGCTGACTTCAAGGTGGTCTGTGTTCCCCCTTTTTTCCCCAGTCCAATCCTCTTCTTGTGCCTGACAAACACAAGACTCCAGAAGCACCCTGCTGGACACCAGCATGGGATCACCTGCACTACCCCTTTGGCTACAGAACTCTGTAGGGGCCCACCATTACACTGAGGTCAACTTACCCACACTGAACTGCACCAGATAAGAGAGAATCCAACTTGCAGCTTGCTTTATTAAAGCAATTTCACATGTTATCTAATGCAAAAGGTGTTGCTGCCAAACATGCAATAATCATTCTGCCTATTTAAATGAAGAGCTCTGTATTTGTTTTTAATCAATACTGCATATACAGTTTAACCACTGCTGTCAAAAGAAGATTTTTTTTTTTAAATGTGGTGTCTACTAATTTATTGCTCTCGATATTCCTGCTCTCCCACATTGTTAAAAACAAAGGATGTTTTGGAGGGAAGAATAAAAAGAATTTTAATTAAGTTATTAAAGAGGGTGGGTTTGGCTTTCGTGTGCTGCTAATTAATTAGAGAGTTAAATTAACCAAATAAGATACTAAAATACCTTTCATAATATTTAAGAAAAACAAAGGGTTGTATGTAAACTTTCCAGGTGTAATCACATTAAGATCAACATTGTACCAAGCCTGAATCTGGCCCCATTAGCTCAAAAAGGTAAATAGTGCATCCTCTTGCACAGATGTCATAGTGTATAGGCACTCCACGATTTAAGGACAGATTCTGCAGCCAACAATGCTCCACGGAAATAGAGACAATCAATGTGTCCTTGATTATGAGGAGGCAAACAGTTTTCACTACAAAAAAGGAGACTGAAAAACAAATCATGTGTTTTTATTTTACAAGTTCCAAGTTTGGGTTGGGTGGTTTTTTTTTCAAGCCCTTTTGGAGCACTGAAACAGAACAAAAATAGTTTGTTGCACAAGCAGAAGACAAAGTAACTGCTAAATAAACATTTTAAATTTACTCCTATGTGTTCAGCTCTCGTTCCCATTAGTCTTTAGGAGCTGGATGACTTCACTAAAATATCTTCCTGTTTTCTGGAAAACTGATTAGATGGGTTTTGTCCAAGAATTGTGCCATAATGTGTTCCCTCTATTTCATATTCTGAATATCACTGCTGGAAAATGTACTGCAGCACAGAATGTAGTATATGCCAATGTATCCTGACATTCAAATCAAGACCACAAATTATAAACAGTTTCAGCAAATTGACTTGAGTGCCTTTGTTCCTCAGACATACATCTTCCTATTGCTTACAAAAGCAGCATATACTAACCACTAACGCTGCTATAGCCAGTACTGGGAAAGGAAGTTATTGAAGCCTGGATTTCCTGCTTTCAGCCGAAGCCAAGAACTGTGAGGCTTGTAGTGGTTTCAGGAACTGACTCATCTAATGATTCATGGATAAGATACTGGTTTTAATATACTTCTGATCATAAGACTCAAACTTCAAAAACAGTGATGCTTAATTTTTATTTTAAAGGAAAAAAGTACATAAATCAAGTAAACGAATATTCTCATGGGACACTCTGGCTAATAATTATAAATGTGTTCTACAGTGAACTCTGTTTAAAAAAAAAAACAGCATGTTAAACTTCCTGGAAATTCATTTCAAGAGAATGTTGACAATGAATTAAAAATCCACTGTCAAAAACTGGAGTACTTTTGTTGCAACCCTGATACAGCTGAAATTCAAGTGGAGGACAGCTGGGATATTTTAGGTATGCCCTTAGGTACACGTATGATTGCTATGTACTAATCAATGAATCCTTGAGCTACTATTGTTAATGCACCTGGTTTCTTTAGCTATGTACAAAAGTACCATCAAAGATGGGCTGCTAACAAAATATTCGGGTGTTTGAAACAACTGGAAAGTTTTGTTTCAGGAGTGACTGAAACCACCGAGGTCAATCCTAAAGCAATGACTAACACTGCTCACACACACACACACACCTGCATTTTGTGCTAATTCAGAATTCAAACCCAACCACTTTTTATGCATTTAGCTCTTCCAGAGGGAAGCGTGCCTTCCAGTGCATCAAAATGCTTTTTGCCCACAACACAAATCTCATCAGTATGCTGTAACTTGAACTGCCAGGCTCTTGCACCTAAAAAATAGCTTGTGATGGAGGCTGAATTCTGCTAAGCTCATGTATGGAAAAGTACTGGTTTACTTTTTAATTTCTGAACTGCAAGCTGCAGCCACTCACCCGCCCTGTGCAGGCTTGTGGGGACGGAGGGGGACGTTAGCATTTCTGTATATCACCGTGTGCACAACTAGCACAAGAAAAAAGAAAACAAAATGCATCTTGCTCGGAGGGGGAAAAAAAAAAAAAAAGGGAAAAGAAAAAACCAGCAGTTAAAACACTTGACAAGAAAAGGCCAAAGTGCGCTCAGTGGCTGGCAGTCATTTTATGGCTATAGTCCTACAGCAGATTTACTTAGATGACGTCAGTGGCTCCAATCCAGCTTTTCTTTGGTAGCATTTACCACTTGCCTCTTGAAGCCTCCACTATGCTACAGAGCAGTAGACCATAATCAAAATTCCCTTTGTGAAATAGAGTTTACCTCAGGGCACAGAGGCATTGCTAGCTGAATTGCAGGCTCTTCACCCTGTACTGCATGCCCAGAAATAAATAACCTACAATACTGTACTCTCCTTAATACAGAAGAACCATTAAAAGCAGTCTGCTACCTTAAAAAGGGTTCTTTAATTTGTTTCCAAAATCTCACAGGACAGAATATTAGTTAATTTTCCAAGCAACCAAGAGCTACAATAATTATACTACCCTTTGGACTTCTTTGCGTTATTTTTAGAGATTTTGGCTGATAAAGTTATTTATGGGTCATTGTTTCACCGGCAAAGATTATTACTAACACCAGAGGCTAAAGTGAATCTGTATAGGAAGCCATACATTTAAAACTGTCTCTCAAATGTGCCCCTTCAGCTGCTTATCTACTACCGGTCAGTAAGCATATAGTAAATATGCCAAGAAACACAGCAAGAAATTACTATGCATAAGTAATAGTCAATTTAAAGAGCAAAATGCACATTACTTGGAGCTATGGATTTCCTATCACAAAGCAATGACTGGAACCAATGAAAAACTAGTAAAGCAAAGTCAAGCAGAGACCAAATAAACTAAAACTTCACAGGTTCTGAAGTTCAATCAATCCCCTCCAACCATTTGAAAGATGCACCTTATTGCAGATAAACAAAATAAACATATTTGTCATGTATAAACAGACCCAACAATCTGAAGACAACCATACTCATTATGGGTGATAACTAGATACATTAGTGGACTGAATATTGCCTCTTGCAGTTAAGCACTTAGAAATTACTTATAAGAAAGATGCACACATGCCTCAGAGAGCTGGAAGTCTGAACACCTGTCCTTTCCCAGCACTTTTGCTTACCTTCCCCCTAATCACAACAGACGGGGAGATTACAGGTTTAATCTGCAATGACCCAGAAGCCAAAAAACGTTATTTTTTTCTCAAACTCCATGAGTCCACCATGGACCTGAACTCTAAATCTGAATTTAAAACAGATTTAAAGTTTGAGGTGACCCCTAAACCCCCAAGTGTAAGTGGACAGATGCTCAAATTTCATGTCCCTACAGAGTAAGTGGGAGCCTGTTAGCAGCCTCAGATGCCAAGGCAAGGGCAGGAAGCATTTCTTGGTTTTTGCAGGTGTCAATGTAGAATCAGGTAGAGCAGCAACATGGGAACATCACCTCTCACTTCACTGCCCACCTGGTTAGTCCCTGGGTGCTCTGTCAGCTCCTGGGTTTTTCCAGGCAGTTCATCTGGGTGGACTTCAGTGGGATGTTATAGAATGACCACTGCTCAGACTGTCATATTTCTCTGTTCCAAAGAGAGAGGAGAAAAATTTACTTCTCTTCGACCTCCTCTCATTACTAAAAAAGCAGTGTCAGCAAATAGAAGATGACTGTAAATTTCTTTGAGAGAGAATCCGGTCCTTCTATTGGTCATTAAGGATCCTGGACATGAAAGGCATGACAAGAACAAGTGGTCCTTTCTTTTCAGTAGGCTGGGCAAAGACACAGCAGGCAACAGCAACGGGCAAAGGGACCCAACAGTGACACCACATCCGTGAGCAGCAGCACAAGAGACAGGATAGGGAGGTCCTGGCAAGATGGATTGCAAAAGGAGGAAAACAAAAAGTCACTACGGTCCAAAGGAAGCAGAGCCAAACTAAATGTTGCCCAAGAGCAATCCTGTGTATACCCAAGGAAAGAGGACGGTCCAGGCAACCAGGGACAGCTGTGGTGCCCTGTGTGGAACAGCAAGACAGAGCCTGTAGGGCAGAAGACAGTGGAATGTGCTGCAAGGTCAGAGAGCAATGCAGGCAGATGCAACCCTTAGGATACCACTGAGGCATTGAATGGAAGACTGTATTTATGGCTTGAGACTTTCCCTGCTGCAAAATAATTACAGTCAAAGAAAGGCAGTGGTAAGGGGAAGATGAAGGAACTTCCATGGAATCTGCAAGTCCTCTAAAAGGCTTTCAGTTGACTGCAGAAAAAAAAACTTGAAAGATCAGCTGACAGCAGATAAGGGACATAACTGTTTTTAAAGGTTAATTTTTTGAAAGGATAAAGGTGAAAGGATAAAGGTAAAAGGATGTGGAAAATTAAACTATTTACAGGATTTTGCCTTTTATTTTAAACTGTAAACCAGTTTTAGGATGAAAAGGTATGTATGCATGGTGGTGACAGATTATGAACAAAATTTCCTCCCACTCATTAATTAAAGTCCTCAATCACCATATTTTTTTAATTGAGATACACATAACAGAGGCTTTAATCCACTAAATCTCAATGAATTTACCTTTTCTTCCACAGTCTGTTCTGACATTTTCTCCCCTCAAAACCAAAATGTCATTCCTGAATTACAATCTCCCAACAGAAAGACAACCATGTAAAAAAACATGCCAACTAATTCCAAAAATAAGCACCACTGTTCACAGCACCATGAGGTAACTGATTGGTGAGAGATTCCACCAAGGGAATAACTGTGATGTCTATAATGTTAAGGAATAATTTGGCACCAGAAATACCCAAGGCCATACTGGTTGGCGATTCAAACATGAAGCATATCAAAACGCTACTGATAAGCTAAACTAACAGATAGCTTATCTGAAGCATATACTAGCCATATGGTGCCACAACTTCTGTTGCCTGTTGCTGGCATAACAATAGGCTACTGCAGTCTTAGACTGGAAGCACTATTTGACAAACTGTCAACAGCATTTTTATTTTTTTGCAGAGCTCTAGGGCAATGGCACACTTGCCTATTTGCTTTTTTTTTTTTTTTAAACAGGTGAACAAAGAGTAAACCAGATGTCAACTTTAGAAATCGAGCTGTCTGGATCAGGAGATTTAACAGAGGCAGGCATACTGCTACAGCTCAAATCTAGACAATGAGCTTTTCTAAAAACACTCTGGCCTAGGGGAGTGGCTATTTAAAACACTTGGCTTCTTTTATTTCAGCACTATGGAAGTGAATTCTACTCTTAAGTGCCAGCTCAAATGAAGTCATTTTGTTTCACTGGGGCTTTCTTTGCATTTCAGAAATGTAGCATGTACTGTAGTAACGGAAAACACAAAAAATTGTGGGGGGTGTGATGTGGAAATTAGCAAATTGATCGCATACAGAAAAAAAAAATCTGTGAAAGGATAATTCAAGTGCAAGTTAAATGAAATTTCAAAAAACAACGAAAAAAATAAAACCGAACCACTTCTGAGAGCTTTACAAAGACCTGATATTTACAATCCCCTCAAGCTCCACAAAGACAAGGTGTGAATACTGACCAGGAAGGACCATTTAGAACGGGACTTGAATATGTTACAGAAACATGATTGGTTAATTCCAAACGAACCAAGAAAGTTGTCTTCCTGCTTTATTTAAGAAAAATCTTTTACTTTTTACTTACTACTTGAGCAAAAACTCTTTTCATAACAACACAGTAATCCACTCAATCATTTAAAAAATTGACAAAATAAAAAACTGCTGTCAATCAATATATAGTAGATGCGTCTATGGTATTCAATTATGAAAATGTGCTTTTGGCTGTGTTCTGTAGGAGTGTGAAAGACATAATAAGAAAAACAGATAACTTTCTGTTCTAATAATCTGTTCTCCTTTGATAGGCAGTTATGGGAACATATTTATTTTCTGACTTATACCCAGCTTAGTATGTAGCATTTTTAGATTATCTTTTCAAATTGTTCTTGAACATTCTCAGTCAAAAAAGAATTAAAAAAAAAAAAAACTCCTTTCATGTTAAGTTGAGATTGCACTTGAACTCTTTCCAAAAGCCAGAGCTGTGCTGAATTATGATAATTAGAAAGCTGTGCGCATAAAAGGCAGCATAGTTGATGCATTTAAAAAAGTTCATGCCAGAGAATATAAGTTCAATATGTTCTCACATAATTAACATTTCCCATCATTAGCAGCAGTTTTCAGTTCATGTATCTGTAAAAACAACAGCACTCATCATTGTTTTAGATTCCCAGTCAATAGCATTTTAATAGTTTTACACATAATCCTACACTTTCCTTCCCTTCCCCCTCCCAGCACGCTGAGATTTCACATTCTACCTCCTGACCTGCTAGCAAATAAACTTGTATTCTGTGCTCACATGCTCCTGCTGCTGCCCAGATTGACTCGGACCCGAAGTTTAGTGAAAACCTACTGAGAGCTGGAAACCCAAGAAGGCCATTTGCAAAGGTACAACAGGATGCTGAGGGAATAATCACGTTGTTCCGATAAACAATGACCAGAAGACAATGAACAAAAAGTCGTAGGTGATACCTTCGGCTGGATGAGAGCCAAACTCAAACAGAGCTGGCTCTGACAAACTAGGCACAGGCTGGAGGGACGAGGAAAAGAGGTCACAGCCCTGTGCCAACCCGGCAAGAGTCTGTAAACCCTTTAGGCACTCCGTGGATTTTCAGCGCGTTCTCGACGTATGTACAAAAATTCATCTAACAAATAAGGGCATGTAGCACATGATGCGTTATTCTTTGAGACACTCACAGACTTCCTGTGTAGAGTGTCTCAAATTCATTGTTATGAGCCAGATTATGACTTCAATCCCTCTATGTAAAATTAATATAATTCTGGTGGAACATTATTAACCTGATATAGTATAAAAGTTGCTAAATCTGCATCAACACAGTGAGCAATTTTGGCTTTACCAATACCAAGATAAAACGGTGACTGCAGCAGGATCAGGATTTCATACAAAAACAAGAGAAGTTTGGTGTATTAAATTGGAAAACTTGCAGCTGAATTTTATGTGACAGATCTGAGGATCAGATTTGAATCTCAAAGGATTTAAGTCTCCAACTTTTCACTCTCCTGTTTTGGAAATGAGCAATCCTTAAAAGCAAGCACAAAATTATTCCAGGAAATATTATTCCATCCTTGTTCCACTTGCAAAAGTCAAAAGGAGTCTTGTGCAGGAAGAGATAGCAAGATATAGTCATAAAGTGGGAATTTATTGCAGAGATTTTTCTTCTAAAAATGTATCTTCAGCATGGCTTAGAGTCAGTTGGCTTTACAATAAATAATGCCATTAATCTATTCATATATCACAGGATGCAATTTAAATTATACAGTACTTGCATAAACCACCACAAACCCTTTAGCAGCCCTTGCTTTCAGGGAGATGATTTACCTCTTCAAAGTTCTAAAATTTTGTTGAGACCCATTTAAGTTATTTTTAATAGTAAATGACTGTACTTTAGGAACCCAAAACATTCCTACTTGTGACAAGGGATAACGGCAAAGTGCAACATCGTGGCAAAAGAGTAATTAAATCTCAAATCCCAGAAATAAGTACTATTTCTCTCATGAAAAAGTAGGTCCCTTTGATCAATTAGGGACTTCAAAATCATTTCTAAAGGGCCAGTTTGCACCCTCATTATAGCCAACCTAATATGCCATATTGCAACAGGCCATATGAAGCTGATGGAATTAACCTGAATTCAGACCAGATTTCTATAAAGGCAGCCCTCGCTTCATATTTACACATGCTATGAATAAGAGCACAAATGGAATGAGTGATCAACTGTTAATAGAAATTTGCCTTCAAGTTTGAGAGAGATTACAAGCAAATCAGAACATAAGCCCCGTGCAAAAATTCAAAAAAGTATGTGTGCCAAATTGATAATCATTTTAATCAAATATGTCCTTCTTTAGACATCAAATATCACACTAACCATGTACATAAAGCATATGCTGTAAATATCTTAGTATTTGATCCAGTAAATGTTTATTCCTATGAGTCATCCCGATCACTTTAACCTGAGTAAGGGTTGGATCCAGCAAACACTTTCTCCTTAAATAAAGGAATCACTACAGAAAGACAGGAAAGATATAGCATTAATATTAGAGGCACAAAGAAATACCAGATAGAAAGAGCCATGAGGTCATAGCATGTTTGAAGGTAACCTTCTCCCAAATACACACATTCAGAACTGTACACAAAATCTTCATGTTTTGGAAACAGTCTGAGGCACCTTCTAATAAAATCAGATTACTTCTAGTGAAATCCTTCCAATAGTGTAACTATCCTACTTTATAGATTGAAAACTGACAGCTATATTATAATACACAACTACATATTTTTACCTTTCACTTTTTTTGAAGTGAAAGACACCAAAATTTCTCTATGGCTCCAGAAGCTTTTATTACAGTATTGCCTGCACTATGTCTTAAAAGTTTGCTTACAATATTATCTACAACAGAAAGATGGAAGAAATCCTTTTCTTCCTCTGCATGTGACTCAGCTGAGCTTAACTTTTTCAGGCATGGACAAACAAAGCCTAAAAACCACTTTAACGATATCCAAAACCACTACACCGTCCAGCAGCAACAACAACAACAAAAAACTAGCTACAAATTACACCAAACATGCTACACACATGCTCACACATCTCCACACATCACAATATGCTATCATTTCTCAGCTGGAAACTCACGGCGGGTCTAGTTCATAATTAAGTTTCTGTTGTTCTTTTCTAGCTGTTTAATTAAAACTCCTTTAAGCACAGTCTGTCTTTACTAAGACTCCCGTCAAATCAAAATTTTTCATCCGCTTCACTGCTCGTGTGCACCCCACTCAGCACCGACTAAGAAACTGTACAGAATATAAAACCACAATTTGAATCTCAAGAGCTGTTGTTACACTCTGCTGGGTTAAAAGGTTAATAATATTTACTTCACCAAAGCAGCATATGCAAAATTGATGCTCGAAATACACCTAATAAAGTGTTTAGCGATAAAGTACTTTCCAAAGGTATTTGTAGATTACTAGCAAGAGAAATTGGAATAAATCCTTTGCATCCGAAATTTCTGCTTGGTCAGCTGATAAAAACCTGGAGCAAATGAAATGCAGAATTAGCCCTACTGGCACAGAAAACACCTTATGACCTAATTAAAAACCAGTGCAGTGTTGAAAAGATATGTTTTACCATGAAGGTGGAAAATAAATGCACATCAAAAAAGTTTACCCTCAGTGAAAATAATTTCAAAAAGTTGATTTTGAAAACTTGCAAGTTCAGAATTTGACTCAAAATAAAATCTTCAATTTTGTGTTTTAAGAATATCCACAATATTAATTCCTGTATTGCTACTCCCAAATAAAGGATGCATATGTGTGTGTGTGTGAATAAAAATATACATATACACATATACAAACAAACATGCAAGCTTCTCCCCCAGCCCCAGAAGTAATTTAATATACAGGTCTGTGTCATTTTTAATAGCACCATCTTACCATCAGTACAATCTAATATCCTGTAATGGTATTCCCCAACTATTTATAGAGATAGAATACATCATACATTACAGACACACATTCCCAATCTAGCGTTGTAAGAAGAATCCTACATAATTTTAAATTAAGTCCTAATGTAATTATAATCATTTTTGTTTTCATATTCAATTGCAGGTAGCACTTAGTTATTTACATGAATTTTCCTAAGAGGCATTCCCACAGAGATTTCCATATTAGATGTGCTGCATAATAACTGAACATGCAGCTAGAGAAAGGAGTATGTTATCCATACAGCTCCAAACTTTGCCATTATCCAGGTTAGACAGCTCTGTAAAACCGCTAACTGCCAATATTGTGCTTCTAAACTTTATCAGCACAAATGGGAAAGCTAATATGCTTCTGTTAATACAGGAATACAACTGCATAGGTGCTTTTTTTCCCTGAGGCTCAGCCATTTCAGCTTACATTTCTTATGTATGTTATTTTACATCAGAAAACGCCACGGTAATCTGATGTTTCTCGGCCTTTCTTTCCTAGATGGTGTTCAACAAGGAACAGTTAAAAAATACTGGGAGCCATTTACATTCAGAAAGCGCAGGGCAGAACTGCTCCCTAACTTTCCAGCACTTCTGGAGGTCACTTTTCATTTCTTCATATCAAAGGCAGGCACTTGTTTCTAATAAGTTAACAACTCTCCTGAGAAACGTGGGTGGCTGGTATTTCATTGTTTCATAAATATTTTTATACTGGTAACACCATTCAACTTAAAACAGATTTCAAGAGGAGAAAAATCACGACCAGGATTATGCTCAGCAAAGGCAGGAGCGCAAACTTTTTTTTTACTTGGTGAATAGAAGAGATATTTTCCCCCCCTCCTCTTGCTTTATTTCTCCGAGCTGTTTTTGTTTGGTTGTGTGGAGAGGGGGGGGCGCTTTGTTTTAATTTGGGTACAAAAGCCGCACTGTATAACTTTTCCCTCCCCCTTGGAAGTGTACTTCCTTTGAAAGCGCTCCTCTGCGAACAAAGGCTGCCACCGGCCCTCCGCACCAGCGCCGGGGACAGCTGTGCGACAGAGCTCTTCAAAACCTCGCCGAGAAATGAAAAAAACCTCCGCGGTTCCTACCGAAAGGAAGTTTTCCAGGGACAATCTTCTCGGTGTTGCTGCAACTGCGACTTTGTCTTTTTTGGATACAATGTTTCTGCTGACTCCCGAAAATTTTCCACTTGAATGTGCAATTAACCAGCAGCGGCGGCGGCAGCAGCAGCAGCTCTGGAGAAGGAGAAGAAGCAGCAAAAAGGGACATTCCTTCTTTCATCTTTTAAGAGGAAAATAAAAAGAGGGAAAGGGAGGCGAAACTCGGCGGCCAGCGGAGCTCTGCGCCAAGGCCCGGGGATGGCTCCGGAGGGCTGCGAGCCTGTGCGCCCAGCGCGGGGCTGCTGCCGGCTCGCGGGGAAAAATGTGAAAAATGCCAAGGATCGGTGCGTGCGTGAGCGAGAGCGAGAGAGGAAGAGAGTGTGTGTGTGTGTGTCTGTGTGCGCGGTGTGTGCGCGCCGAGTTGCCGAGCGGTGACTCAGGCAACTAAGTGCGAGCGGCGGCGCGGGGGAGCGGAGCGGGCGGGCGGGCGGCAGCCGCCTGTTGCAGCTCCTGCCGCGGCCCCGCAGCGGCAGGAACTCCGCGGGAAACAACTTCTCCCCCCTCCGCCCCCGCCGCTGCCCGCAGTCCCGCCTGCCCCCGGCACCTGCGGGGCCCCCCGGGCCGACCCCCGGGCCGGGACCGTCCCCCGCCCCGCCGCACAAAGCGCGCCCGCGGGCCCCTCTCTTACCTCCGCGCCGCGGCCCCCTCCGCGCACCGCCAGCGCGCCGCGCTCCGACGGCAAACTTCGCCCGCCGCCCCCCGGGCCGCCCCGGCTATTTATGGCCCCGCGCCTATTTTTAATCCGCCGCTCGGGCTATTTTTACCGCGGCCGTAGGTTGCCGCGGGCCGGCGGACGGAGCCCTTCGGAAGATGAGTTTGCTGCCCGGCCGGCGGCGGGGCGGGCCGGGCTCCCGGCCGGGCTGCGCGGCGCCAGCGATGCGAGGAATGCGCGGAATGAGGGGAGGAATGAAATGACCGCGGGAGCGGGGCGGCCGCGGGGCGGAGCGCGGCCCGCCGCCCCCTGCGG
>JAYRBT010000177.1:5271863-5297429 GCA_036023395.1 Myiotriccus ornatus | reverse complement strand
CGGCCCGCCGCCCCCTGCGGCCGCGGGCGGGCGGGCGGGGCGGCGGGCGGGGCCTCCGCGCCGCGCTGACCTCATAGGGGAGCCCGCGGGAGGGGGCCCCGCGGCCACGCACCGGGGCCGGTGTGCGGGACCGGGGCTCGGACCGCCACCGCGCTCCGGAGTGGCCGCCCGAGCTGCGCGGCGGGGTCTGCAGCGCCTTGCGACGGACTGGCAGCGGGCTCCGCAACAGGGCGTGCGATGCTTTGCAGCAGAGTTGGCGGCAACAGGGGTCTGCGATGGGCCGCGGCATCCAGCTGGGCACTGGACGCTGCTGGACCGTGAGGCTCCCCTGGGAAGCCCAGCTTTCCCACGCTCGCGCATCCCTTGGGTGCACCCACAAAGCCCTGTGCAAACGCCCACCAGTCCTTAGGAAACGCAGATGTGTGCCCAGAAGGCCACCGCGGCACTCCAGGGCCCAAGAGAGCTCTGAGGCATGGGATGAACAGGAAGGCTTTGTGTACATTACACACCAAATCGACATACACACAGCACAGCCCAGGGGTCCACACTCTTCACCCGAAATCCAGATCCTGACCTTTCTCACAAAACTGTCCCCAGTTTCAGATTTCACAATGCCAGTTTTGCACCACCCCAGTTGTGAGCTGAAGTGCCCTTGGACTGTCTTTACCCTTCTTCTACTGGCACAACCCATCCCCCAGAAGTGCTTCCCAAGCAGCATCACAAGTCATGTCTCCTTCAGTTAACAATCCACTACCTTATGGAAATATTCACAGGGCAGGCACAGCTGTTGTGCTTGTGAAAATTTGTATTTGCATAAGCAAAATGGATAACTGGACACCTTGGTGCCTGTTTGTGAAATAAATTGCCTATTTGGATGTGCAAACACACATTTCTATCCACCTTTGAAAGTTTGCCCAGCAGGGCTGTCGCTTCTGGAGATGTCAGGAAAATCACATTACAACCTCAGAAGAACCACGTGTCAGTGTCATCAGACAGCATTAACATGCTCACACTGCATGTGAGTTCATGATATGCTGGTGGAATTCACAATAAATGCCCTGTATATTACTTTGTGTGACATTAGAGAGAAGATGCTGAGCACGTCATTCTGCGAACACCAGAAACACGCTCACCCTGGTTCTTTCCCAGTACCAATCTTGTAAGACAGCCATGCTGTTACAGACATCGTTGTAGCCTGTGACTGACCCAAGAGCCTCTTGAAAAGAAGCCACTTAAAGCTCACATTGCAGTTTACACAGAGGCTGCAAGTTTGTGGGCCAGGCACAGAGTGCGTCTGACAGGCAGTGTGAGCAGATGCAGGGTTCCCACTGGTCACACGCATGACATTGACTAAAATCTGCTAAAACTCAACCCTACAGAAAAAGTCTGCAACAACAACAATATCAAACGAAGACAAAGTTTGATCAGGTCTTGGTCAAAGGATTGCGAGAATGCAAAAATGAACGTATTTTAGGATATTTTTTTCCCCCACACCCTTCCACAACGGCTGGAAAATTTCTTCCCCAAACTAGGCTAAAAAGAACCCCTTCACACATGCAGAATTTCTTTTCTCTTCCACTCCTTCTTTCCAAATAGCTCTAGTAATATTGTCTAATAAGTGTCTGAGTGCCTGAACAATTTGCAAAATTCAATCACTTTGCAGATGTCTACACAAAAGCCATAGTCTCTTGAGTGCACTTAAAGTTTACCGACTCTTCCAAAGCTGGAAGAGAAAAATGGGAAAAAACATTGCCCCCTAACACCTATACCATAGATTTTTTAGTCACTAGGCTTAAACTCATTCCACTATGTTCACTGCATGCACAGAAATGTGAAATATCTTTAGATGAATGTGATTTTTTTTTCCATAAGGCTTGCAGAGAAAGTACGAAGAATACCGATTCTAACTTCTATGCCTGTGCAGGGCCCAAAAGGTACCATAGCACTGTACATGTGGAGGGAGAGTAGCAAATCTTCGGAGAATAGATAAATAGAGTTTGTAAACTTCTTACATATAGCAGTTCTCACAAATGGAAGTGATGAAAATTTTGTAGGATTATGCTCTCCTAGTGGAAAAGAAAAAAAAAAGGGGGACTGTTTCTGCAGTCATCATTGTGGATGAACACAAATCAGACTTAAAACAGGTTGCAGCTGTTTGCCTCTGTCTGCATACAGACAGTTCAGTAGTTCTTTTGCTGTTCAGAACTTTCTGGAAGAATAATTGAATTTACCTGATACCTGCATATTTTGCTGTTAACTGCAAGCAGCAGGGAAGGCTAACAAAATTCTGACTGTTTCTCAGGTTCTGAAACTTTGTGCAGCGGTGTTCTTCACAGGAAGAAATGCTCCCTGTTCATCCGTGGAAGAAATGCAAAAACAAATGCTTGGGGAAGACTGAAGGTCTTCCATCAGCACAGTGTAAAAGTTCACCCACAATCCACGTTTTTCAGCTCAAGGCTGAGTCCTGACAATGTCTTGCTCACAAGCAACTGTACATACCAATTACACTACCAAAACCAAGGCCAACATGAACAGCAAACTAGTGTGGTGACTAAACCATGGCCCTTGCTGAGATCTGTGGGCCAGTGAGCTTCAGACAAAACCAATATCCTCTGAACACTGAGGTAGGGAAACTCTGTACTGATCTTTCTTGCCTCTTGGCTCATATATCCTGTAGGTTATGTCATGCCATGTCATGCCATACCATATTGGCAGTCACTTAAAAAACACATGCCTTGAATCCCCATGGAATTCTGGCAGGAAAAAATGGTGTACTGGGGAGAGAGAGAGGTCTGTGCATTTTGACCGGGGGTCAAGATAAGGAAAAACAGAATCACTGTCATCTAGCCTGCGAGTCCAGCCACTGCCTCCATGCAAGGGTAGGCTTTGGAGGCCCTGTGGATACAGAAGGAAGGTACATTCACAGACAGAAGTTTCTCTGATGAATTGCCTGCCCTCTGTTTATTGATGAATGGCTTCTCCAGGCACGCAGGTGTGCAGAGGACTACAAAAGCTGAAGAAAACAAAGGGACATTGGGACAAGCCCAGACAGGGGCATTTCCTGAGGACAAATGCTTATCTCATCTAGAAAGTAGACATACATGTGGGGAATATGGGAAAATGTGTTAAGAAAGAGAAGGAATGAGATTCAAGAGATGGATGTCAATAAAAAGACTTTGTGGGGGGGAGAGACTGGGAAAGAGAAGAGATACAGAAATGAGGAGAGAAAGCAAAGTGAAAGCAATTTTTTAGACTACAAAAAGAAGGCAGGAAAAATGAAAAGAAAGTATAAAAAGTGTGATAAAAATGGAGAAGGGGAAACCAGAGAAAGAAAAAGAATTGGTGGGGCAGAAAGACCATCTGCAGGGAAACCAGCTGGGAGAGCAAGGGAGGCTGTAGCTTAGGAGAAGAAAAATAGGAAGTAGTAGAAACAGGAGACGGCAGTGAGGAACGGGAATTAGCTTAACCACAAAAGGAGTAAGGTAAGGAAGGATAGAAAGAGCAAGCAAAAGAAAACAATTAGAGAATAAAGGTCTACAGTACTATCAAGTCTTGATTTGTCAGTGAAATACTGTTTTGAGTGCAAGTCTGTTGAGACTGGTGTGGATGCAAGTGTGAGCATACTTAAGATGGAGACTGGACTGTGGTTTACATATAGGAACCACTTTTGTCTTTATTAATGAGACCACTGACAGCAGGGGGCATTAGGTAAAGGGCACGTAACTTACACGTTTTATCCCAGCCACCCAAAACCAGATGATGCTTTTAAGTCTCCAAGAGATGAAAAAGTACCCAAAGACACAGGGTTAACAGAATTCCTCACAAACTCTAGGAATAAGTAAACTCTGTCCAGAGAGTACTGGCAGATGAAAACAAGATGGACTTCTGAAATTCTAGATCCAGAGCCCATTTTGGACTTGGAATGAACCTCAAAGCTCAACAACACTTAGAATCAGCATTTTTGTTACAAACACTGAAAGAATTTTAAAACTTCTTATTTGGATTGCAGTTCAGATTAGGAAAACCGCTAATCTCAGGAAATGCTTAAAAGCATGTATAGATTTGGGGTAATCTATAGTGTGCAAAGAATTAAATACCCAAATCAATGTGCCATTGAACACGCCAACAAAAATACTGTGGGGATGCTGTAATGTAATGGAACAGAGCTCTCCATATTATAAATCCAGCTGCTGAACTTTGTAAAGCAGCAGACAGTGTAAAAAACGAAAACAAATAACAGTTTAATAATGAATTACAATAGTTGAGTCAAGTGGTAGCCAGGACATGAACCACGGCCTCAGAGCCCAGCTGAGTTAAAATAGTACAGAGAGTGGAAATACATAATTTCAGACAATCCTGGGTGCTTATTTCAAAAGGTGAACCAAGAGCTTTTTAAAATTACATGACCAGAGTCCAGGGCTGTGTATTTCCCCCACTGATGAAATCACTAACATCAGAATGGTGTGGCCCTTGTCCTGCCTTAGAGCAAAGGATATAGGCACAGCAGCCTATTCCTTCTACTGATAGCAATAATTCCTAGCACCACTGATTGAAACAAATTGCTGTCAAAACCACTTGTGTGGTTGGGCTTTTAAAAATATATTTTGCACTACAAATTTTGTGGTGTTACCACCATTTTCTACTGGGGGGAAAAAAAGGAGAGAAAAAAAATCTCCATTCAAATTCCGTAAGAATCTCTTTCATTCATAAAAATTTTAGGTTTGTGAGTATTTTTCAGACTCCTTAATATGCAAATGACATGTTTTGTTCCCTTTATTCATTTTGGCCTAGGTTTCTAATGGTATTTATATGCTTGATGTTAAGTGCAGGTATTTTTAATCTTCTTCAGTATCTAAATACCCAATTTCTTTTGATTTCAATATTTTTTTAGGTGGGTACCTATTCTGGGAAATCTTAATGCTTATCTAGGCACATGAATAATAATAATAATAGTAATAAAAATAACAGTAACAATAATAAAAGATATCTTAACTACCTAAGTACTGTTAGAGGCTTCCTTTGGATCATACTCAAAATCTACATCCAAGGAACATTTCCAAGCACTTTGCAGCACCATCTGCTGCAAGATCTGTTGCACAAGGTCCTTCACAAGCATCCACTTATCTCACCAAAGTGACTCCACAGGTGATTTCTGCAGGGAGAGGAAGGGGCCAGAATTCTTTCTTTCCAAAATGAATTATTTCTTAGGAGGCCTTTTCCAATTGCCAAGAAGGGCACACAAACACCATTCTTCATGTCAGTTTGTCCCAGCACGCCCCTGTGGCAGCCCATCCAGCTTTCCAGGACCTGCTTCTGTCTCAGAGGCTGCAGTGTGTCCTTTCATGTAGGAAAGCCTTGCTTTTGTTCCCCTTAACACTGCTGCTTCCAAATTAGCCCAAACTGGCCACTTTGCCACCACCACTAAGGCAGTGGGTCCCACAGATCCATCTCCCTGCCTGACGTGGGCAAGAAGCTGAGCTGAGGCTCCTCCCGAGGCTCCCCAGCCCCAGGTCAGGAGGGTGAAGGACACTTCTCCTGTCACGCCAAGGGCAGCAGACTTAGACTTCCCTGACTGCTGCCTCACTTAATCCCTGGAAAGCCATGTGCTAAGGGAGAATTTGCCAGATATGGGAAAGTTTACCAAAACCAGTGAACCACGAATGACAGTGTCTACAGTGAAAACAAACTGTCCCAGACATGGAAGAATTGTTTAACTGTCCTTGTCCATACAAAACCCAAAGTATCAGTGGAAGTTCTGATAAATACAAACCCAAACTTCACGAGAATGGAAGGGATACCTGATATATGATAAAGGCAGGTTGGACAGATTGCACACTGAAGGCCCAACTAGAATATAGTTACCCTTATATTACACTGATTTTTCCATTTCTCCATTCATAATGCCAGTAGAGTTGCACATGGGAAATAAAATAGGGAGAAAACAGAAGTGAGAAAGTCTGAACTCTGCACAGGTGTTAAGGGCAACATTGCTCAGAAAGGGAAAAGTCAGAAAAGTCCTCTCTCCTATGTCATCTGCATAATGAGACTTGCAAAAAGTACATGAGTTCCTCTTGCTTCATCATTTTCTCTGTGCATGTTCTTCTGATATATAACAGAGAAACTTGTTCCAGCCACCTGCAAAGCTCAGGGCCTGTTCAGAACAGAACAGAGGAGCTGAGAGAGCACAGGACTAGTTCTAAGGCAATTCTATACTAGCAGGATTCTGTCCTTCTAGTTTTCAAGGGGCAAAGTGGGAGAGAAGAGGTGAAGGAAAGGGACTCTTAGAAGAATATATACCTATTTCCTGTTAAACTTGACAATTTGGATGTTCAAATGAGTATAACAGGAAATCTAAAGAGAGGTAATACATTCCTTTCTGAGAGTAATCCTTGAAGGCCAGATTTACACGGCTTTTTGGTAGGAAAATTACAAAGAGTAATTTGCAGTTGATTGGGTAATAAAAGAAGAAAAAAATACCTAAAGCTGCTGGGAAATCATAATGGTGTATGGGTATGTATTTAGATGGACTCAGTTCACAGGGATGAGAACTACTGAATCAAGTTTCTGGAATGGCCATTACAGAATTTGTAGTCATAAAAATCACCATGTAAATCCTGACCTTTCCTCATTCTTCCCAGGGGGAAACCACAAATGCTTTCCATCAAGCCCATATTTAGGAAGACAGTTCAGAAACAGGGGTAAAAAAAAAAATCAGCCCAAGATATAGATGCCACTGAGACAAGCTGGTGTTCAGACCTGTCAGAATAGGATCCTCACTTTTCACTTTAATACTGGACTGTCTCTTCTCTTACTGCTCTTTCTGCCATGTTCCAGAAATAACAAACAGTAACTGAACTGACAGTGCTACTTACTTGAAATTAAACCAACTATTTAATGAGTTTAAAGTCAGAGTTTCTCAGTTTTGCAAGCTCCAGAGGATGGCCTGGCTGCTATGAAGCTTAATCCTGACTGCAAATGCTCTCTTTGTTCTGGCTTTTCCGCTCATATGCTCATGATGTGCTGCATCCCATAGAAAGCCAGTCAGGACACATTGCCAGTGCTTGAAGTGGTCCATGGAAACAGAGGACACCTCAAACCAGTATCCTGCAGGAAGAACAATGCTTCCCAAACGGGGGGGATTAGCTGTACAGTCTTAATGAGATTTTGTCAGAAGGCAAACAGGGCTGACCACAAGCCCTGCTGGTCAGTCAGTGTTCCCAGCTCAGGGCTGTGTGACACACAGCACACGGGGCAACGTGCTCTGCCCACAGTTGGTGTCACAGGTAAGTGGGACACATTCACACCTGTGAATCACAGGGCCTGTAAATGGTCATTAAATGGTTGGGTAGAACAGTGTCAAACAATGAGATGATGTAAGGGACAAATGTTTATCATAAACACTGAGAATCCTGACCTCATTTCACATATGATTTCATCTCTGGTGATCTCACAAACGCAGTTACTCTACCACCTGCACAACCTTGTGAGTTTTGTACTTCCTTTACCCTCTAGATCCTGAAGAAATTAGTTCATTTCTTATTTTTCACAATCAGTCCCAGATGGGTGATGACTGTCAGCACTTCCAAATGTACTTATCATTTTCAAAGCCCTATATTAACGCTAAGCAGTCGATCCTCACACCACCCCTATGCCCTTAGTATTTCCTTTTTGCCAGCTGGAAATTGTAATGGGAAGTCAAAGCAATCCTCACAGTAGCTAAGGTAACAGCAAGATTCAGTGCCATCCAAGTACACCTGTAACACATATACCACACTGCCCTCCAGTAGTTCTTTTTTCTTTCTTATTTACATATAAAAATCCTCTCATCAGCTCGGTTTGTTCTTGCAACTTTTTGGTCTCTGGTACAGTTGAAGAGACAAACTCCCAATTTATCCAGAAGTCAACTTCCAAAATATTCTAAAAGCAGATGAGTACAACTTTTGTGCCTTAAGATATTTCATTTCAACTGTCTGTCAGGTATAATCAATTGTTTTAAAAAAAATCATTTTTCCAATTTATTCACTTAATATGAGGTCACAAAGTCGTCTAAATTCCTTGTGGGTACAGAACTGAGGTTCACAGAAAATGAGGCCCCAACTGAGCTTTGGTGAATTTTTAAAGTAAGCAATTAAATGGCTTGTAAAATAGAGGTATTTCAAAACTCACATCAGCAACTTTTGGAAAGACCCAAAACTGAGAAGGCTAAGTTCTCAACTGCACTAGAGCATTCAGCAATGCCAAACTCCTTCCAAGCACATACAAAGGGAAGTAATTTGATTTATTAATAATACTGGCCTTAGATACACAGTTGTAGGCAGGTGAAGACTTTTGAGTCACTTCTAACAGCCAAAGGCAAGTAAAGGAGAACCACTGGGTAGCAGTTACACAAAGTTAGAAGTCTGTAACCTCTTCCTTGGGCAGTGTTTTGTCCTCTAATCTTGTCCATACTAGCAAAGAGAAGTGGTATACAGCTGAACTTTGCTAAAACATCACCACCTGCCAGCACAAAAACGCTCTATGAGCCCTCTGCTCATTTGAGTCATACCATTCACACAAAAAAATGACCTGAATAAAACCTCAGCTAGGTCTAGATACCTCGCTTTTGTTCATGATAATGTCTTTTCCTCCATAAATGTTTTCCCTGTAGTGGCATAAACAGGTGACCCCAGACCTGATGTTCTTAAAGATAAACCTCCTCAACTGTCAGTGTTGCAACTCCTGACTTACATGTTTGCTTTCATGTGGGGTGCAGTGGACAATGCATGGGGAAAGACAATGCCTGAGAATAAGACTCAGCACAGGTAAGTCAGAGGTACCTAGTACCAGCTAAAATGGAAATCCTTGGGAAAGCAGTTAGTTAGAGGTCTGCCTTCTGTCAGCATAAAAACACCTTGTCTGACACAACAGGAGGTGTTCTCCTCCTGCAATTGGGACCCCAGTGGTCTCTGCTGAGAGTGGGTGTTTCTAATCTTGCTTTCCAAAACTAACAGCTGGTCTCTGTGCTTTACAGCCCGACAAAGAAGGTCACACTGCAATTCACTCTCTTGTAGGAAAGTGGTTAAGCTTCAGTCCACTCAGGACTGAAGGAATCTCAAGTTTAGTGTCATTCCCTGCCTAAGACTCCTCTGAGGCCCATGGAGAGAGCACTGTCTAGCAGAAGGCAGCTCTGTTCCAGAACGGTGGGTACTCCTTCAGAACTATTAATTGCATTTTACTATGTTCCTCGCAGACGAAAGCAGTGTGTCTCTTTCAGCATTTCTGGGCAAGCCAATAGTGGCTATTCCTCTGCAAACTGGGAGCTAAAATGGCATGTCCTCTCCCCTTTCCATGAGACCAGGAGCATGGCCACTCATATACCTTCTCACACAGGTAAGGGGGCTTCATCAGCTGTGTGGCCTCAGTGTAGCCTGGGCAAAATTTACTTGTTGGCTTCATCTGGACTGGAATTAGGCATTAAGGTATCTCTGTATTGTAACTTCTGCTCACTCTGCTCTCCTTTGCAATAAAAGAGGCAATAGGAAACCTAAAGACAGCTGGAAGGGACAACTGCTCAGAAGGAGCATTCATTGACTTTAGATGTTAAGTCATTAGCTCATTCATGCTCCTTCTGACAACACATGGAAAACCAGCAGGGAAAAGAAACTTGCATGGAATCAACTTGTTTTCGTAACGTATCAATATCAGCATCCTGTGTGTATAAAAAATTGTCTATACCTCTTTGTTCTGTTTTCTTTTCTCTAGGTGATTGTTGTCTAACCTGTATGTGTCTCATTAATTCAAGCCAGTGAAAAATAATAAATAAAAACTGTTTGTTTGAGATGTGAGTCTGTTCTGCTGCCCATTTTGAAGGGTTTCTAGCTATTTACCTCTGTCTCCTCAGCATTGGCTCAGACACACAAGCCAGTTGCAGTGGCTTAGCAAGGCAATGCATATCAGTTGAACTATGGCTGCTCAGTTTTGTCAGAGCTATTCGTGTTATTTATAGGAATCCTACAGATAGAGTATGAATTTGGTATCCAGGCTGCAGCACTGGAGAGGGACTTATAATTCTGCCTAGTTTTTAATCTCCAAACCCACGAAAAGATCCATTACAGTGTGGCAAAGGAGTGACCGGATGACACGTGCTGTGCTTCTTCTATGGCACCACCGTTAACAACGGATGGCTTATGTTATTGGTGAGGAGGAGAGTTAAACTATCAAAAACCTAATTCACGTCTCTTTCTTCAGTGTGACTCAAACCAGTTTTGCAATCTGTTACAGGTTAACCAGCCAGGGTTAGGCAGGGTGGGGCCTGTAGCAAATTGCAAAACTGGTTTATTCAATTCACAGAGCGAGAAAACATCCTTAAAAATAGGCATTCTAGAAGAAGACCAGATACCTCGCTGTCAATTACGGCACATCGTGCAACAAAACAGATTTTCAGGCCCCTCAGCTTTTGCTGCCGTGCTGGGTGAGACACCGCACGCAGCGCTGAGCTCCAGCTGAAGGGCTGCCTTGCTCCCGGCCTGGGGCTACGCTCAGAGGCACACCCTCACCTGCAGCCTCTCCTCGCCTCCAGAACGCTGTGTGCCAAGCACAGCTGGTTAATAGATCACAGATCACACCGACCGGCTGCCTCCAGCACGCGGGGTCACCGAGGAGGGGAAGCTGCAGGGCCGCTCCACGAACGCCTGAGATGCAGGTCTGGAGCTGCCTGGAGATCAATAGGTGATTTCAAGTAGGGGAAAAAATGGAAAAGAGCTGCGCTGTTTTCAGCAAAAGAGAGAGGGAATGGAATCTGTGATCTCCTGCAGAGTGTTGCTCTTTTTGAGACTGTTGCAGGCTTACCTTGTGGGGTGTCCTGTACCCCTTCATCTGGATGTGGGATGTACCACACAATAGGTGTATCTGAAAGCTTTCCTTCGATCTTAAACTAAGGAAGATGGAATATGGAAGGCACGGGGAAAAAAACTATTATATTACATCAAAAGCCTATTGTATACATGTTAAAATATATGACAGATGGTTCCAGCATCTTGCACCCTCTCTTGTTATCAATGCAGTTCTTTTTATTACTTCCAGACAATTCAAATCTTGGCACTGTACAACGCTATCAGGAAAAGATGAAATATATTATCTACTTTACTTTATTCAGCCAGTACCATCATTGTCCTAGGGAGTTTTTCTAGTCTATAGCCTTAGAGAGGTCATCAGAAAATGAGAGCCCCGCTTTCACTTACCTTTGTGGGCCTTTTATATTGCTCCAGCAATGTAAAATGGCCCTAAAGTTTAAGTGAAAAACTCACTTTAACCAATTTCACAGATATCACAAAATATTCTGAGATGGAAGGGACGCACAAGAATCGTTTAGTCCAACTCTTCAGTGTTACATTGTCATAGCAGTGAACATTCGTCCCAACTGTGAACATAACACAGCCATGCTTTGAATCTCTGCTATGTTATGTTGTACTGTAATGGTGAGACACCAGCACGGACCAAGTGATAGGCCAGAGGAGCTTCCTTCATTGAAGGTTTTTGGGAAGCTAGGATGTGCATGTGCCAAGGTGGTCTGGGAGTCTTTGATTCCACCTCAGTGCGAGGCTAGACTGATTTTCTGAAATCCCTCACAGCTCTGCAGTTCCAAAGCTTTCTGTTTTCTAAAGAGACAGTTTCTTTGTGTGTCAGTCAGTGTGGTCTGGTTTTATCCCAGAGCATTGCTCCATATTTTTGCAAAGGCTATCAGTTTACCCACCATAGTAGTGAAAATTAAAAACTACATTCCTGAAACTGGCCCATTTCCTAACAACAAGAAAAGCAAACGGAAAAGGTATCACACATTATTTAGTTAAGATTGCTTCTTCTGTGTTTGCTACAGTGTAAACATATTTTCCCTTCTTGCTACCCCAGACTGTCCAGCCCAGCTGAGTTGAGAACTGTAATTTTAAGGACATCCCTCTACTGAGCTTTTAAAAATATAATTAAAGCTTCCGCCTTTCATCTATTAATTCCCTAAAACTGCTTGAAGGCCATCTCTGCCTACATGGCAGACTTTTTCCCCTCCAAAGATGTCAGTTTTAAACTGAGGCTGTTACCTTTGTTTCTGAGCACAGTAGCCTCTGTTTGTTTCACATCCCTAGTTGGTTCACAGCAAAAACTGTTGGGAAGGGACCTTCATGATGCTTCTCAGTGAAGCTCCAGATTTAACAGCCATAACATCTAGAACCAAAATCAGAGTTCATGCCATACGTTAATCCACAGTTCTCCGGTCCCTTCTCTATGGAAGTGGCCAGTTTTAAACCAAAGCTGTTCAAATGCCCCACAGAAGAGGCATGAGAATGCTCTTGCTGCAGAGAGAGCCAGGTGAGCAATCTGGCTTGGGTAATGCTTCACTGTCATCCCACGAAGCTGCTTTGCAGGGTAACTACCCCATATGGTGGTTTGGGTTGCTGTGTCCGGGCTACGTGTGGTACTCAAACAAGGCCTGCCACTCCCTGCAATATCAGGGACCTCTACAGTGACAGTGTAGCCCAGCTCCTAAGTTTTCCATGATGAAAAAGGAACTTCATCTTGTGTATACATCACTGTCAGCTTTCTGCAGTGACACATCCATGCTAGAGACAACGCTCCCAAAGGAATCGGACTAGAGCCGGCATTTCCCTTCCCTGGAGTCAGCAGAGCAGCCCTTGGTCAGAGCTGCACTCTGGGTGACTGAAGTAATGAGGTTCTGCAGTCCATAACTTTCCACTGTGCGTTTCCTCCCTGAGGAGTCGCACGGCCGGTTTATGGAAGTCACACACAAATAGGTCTCAGTGCATTTCTTAGCGGTAGATATTAGAAAAAACTCAGCCTAATTGTGAAGTACATTGGTGGAGCCTGCAGAAATGTGGGCTTTACTCCTGGCTTCGGAACTAGTTGAAGGGTTGACTTCAAATGAATCTTTTAACCCCTTTGTGTTTCAATTCCCTTCAGCTGTAGAAGTGGGATACTCAACCCCTCCATGCTCCTGCCGTGCCAGCATAGGCTGACCAGGCCTACTGCTGTTTTCCAACACCTGTTCCCTGGATAAATGGAGAGCATCAGCTCCAGTGGCAGCCAATACAAGACCTTCACCAGCACCCTATTCACTAAGCAAACATGTTATTTTTTTGTCGATATGATTGCAGCTGGTTGACAGAAATCCCATAAAACTTGAGACTGTAAAAAATAATAAAAATATTTAATGTTACAAAAACAGTTACTTTGATACTAAGTGCCAAGTTGGCACAGCCAAAGGTGTAGTGTCACAAACAGCGAAATTACTAATGCTCCTTCCACTCATCAAGAGGCTTAGGCCGCTCTGGACAGATCTCTTGTGTCCCTCAGCACACACCTTCCAGGAGAAATTCTCAGCCAGCCCTTCTTTCCCTCTCAGCTACTTCAGTAGCTGTAAAAGTGCCTCTGGGTTGTGCTGCTCAACTCAAATTCAGAAATTGAACTTGATGAGACAAAAGACATTTTACTCTTTGCCATGACTTCATGCTCTGTCCATGCAATGCTCATACCTGATCACTTGGTGTAAGCCAAGATCCTAGTTTTTGAACTGCTGCTCTGCAGGTCAGTCATTAGATTTGATCTGCAGTTATGTCTTATCTTAGGATCACCTTTTATAGCATGTGAAGTATTATGAGAGTTACCAGTTTTCTAGGGCAATAAAATTTGCATTTCAGAAAATTCTGAATAAATACTGAAGAAAAAAATAAGTCTGTTAGGTAAAGTTTAGTTTATTTTAATTTTTATGACTCCTCTGGATGGCAGGACTGCTGTATTGGCTGCATAATGTATTTTTTAGAGTTAGAAATATATAGCCATCTGTTCAGCTCATAACATGTGTTAATAGGTATCTCAAATTTCAATTCAAGAAATAACAATCTTAATAAATAACATAACAGCAGGAAACTTGGGTTAACTAAAGGAGACCTAGCTGTAGTAGTAGTGCATCTGTTTAAGTTAGTCATTACAGAAATATTTAGGTACAAAGTACTTGGCTAAATGGGACCTTTAGCTGAAAAGTATTAGAAAAATGCATTTCCTGGAAGTTTGTGACTGAGATTGAAAAAAAAAAAAAGACCCAGCCAAAAGATTTCTAGGTTTATGTTGACACTTGGATACATTTTACAGAGATGAGAGATCTTTACTAACCATTTACTTACCCAAACTTCATAAATTTCTCCGAGGACTTGGTGGGCCAGAGTTGACCTTTTAGATAACTTCAGACCTACCTGGATTTGAAATTCAGATTCCTAACTCCAGAGAAAATAAAAAGCCCATACAAAATGCCTGAGTAAAGACCACCATTAAACTGATCTCAAATTGTGCAGCCCCTGTAGGGCAATATGCTGCTTAAGTTGTCTCAGTGCAGAAAATGGTTAGCTCTGAATTTATTCTGAAAGGTGAGTTAGGACTGGATGATAGCACTGGATATCCTTGCACTATTAAGGATTATTGTGACTATAGTAAGTAAAAGCATGGTTTGGTTTTTTTTCTGCTCCAAGAGGCTCTTTTTGCTGCACAGTAACAGGAAGTGTAAAGAGCTGTAACTCTAGGTCTTTGGTTGCCAAGATGAGGAAATTGTCACCCTCAAGCAGATGGTACTGTTAATGCAGAAGGTCACAGACTTGGAAATTCATTTAAACAACCCAAAACAAAAGCAAAGGAATTATATCAATAACCCATTATTATCTTGGAATATGGAGAAGAGGGTTAAAGAAGCATAGCAAAAAATTAAGGCCAGTTTACTCTTGGATCAGGTGTAGAAAATGATTTGATATCCTTGACAAGAACTAGAGGGAAACATAATCCACCAAAAGAAATCATAGTCAGAGCCTTGGACCTCTACAGATGTGGATCTTACCTGAGCATGGGGAACCACAGAGGATAGTGTGTCATCATAATTAATGGTCTTTGTGCAATTTTTCACTGCAGGGATGCATTCCACTTCCCCACCAACACCCTGGGTGCTGGAGGGGCCTAAGTGCCCTGGTTGATGCAGTTGCTGGCTCAACCCTTAACTTTAGGATTGAGAAGAAAAGAGAGCAGTTGACACCTTCTTCTCCCATCTCCAGACAGCTTCCAACTCTAGCTCAGCAGAATGGTGAATTCCAGTCCTTTGTGGCTAGCATGGGGCAGATGTGATACTGGAGAAGTTACAAGAATATGACTTTATGATTTCATAAAGTACCTTCACAGGAACTAATTAGGGGGTAAGTTATTAACGGAGAAACCACCAAGTTATGAATGAACTGTCAGTTGCTGTGCCAAGTAACTTGCATCAGCAATTACAATCATAAATGTTCTGGGTAAAAGCACACTTAATAGGACCCTTTCACGGCTGTGCAGTCTCTGTCTCAGGAACAATTTAGTGGTTCCTTTGTTTGTGCCAGCTACAGAAGAGCCTGGAAGATCTGTGATCTCTATTCAACTGCAGTGACATGAATTTGCACCCATCTTTGCTATTCATTAACCACTTCCCTCCCCTCCCCCAACTTTTTAGCTCTTATGCCTGGGGAGAAAATGTGATTCAAACATATTTTGAAACTGCAAGATCTTCCTGAGTCTGTGGAGAGCCTAATAAGAGGCTTGTGAATATGAACTGCCCTGTTCATATTGATCAGTACCTTCATTGCTCTTGCAGTCATGGAATTGCTCATTTCTCAACAATATACTAAAATTAATTGAATTTTTCGTGTGGGCTTTGCCACAGACACAGGACATTACACTTTGTTTCTGTACTCTGCAGGAATCTCACAGCAGCTCTTTCCATCTCAGCGGTCTCCCCGGAAGCAGGAATCTGTGGGATTGTGGTACATCACTGCCACTCTCTCTGTTCAGTTAGGCAGCTGTATAAATCCACCTCTGGCTCAGCCCCTGGCAGTGTGGCCACACTGCAGTGACACCAGCAACCTGGAACCCACACCATAGTTACAGCTCCTGGCACCCCCACTGTGTATCTTCCAGCTTGCTTATAAATTGGTATTATCACGTGACCAACATGCTAAGTCATCTATCTATAAGAGGCAAAATCAAGCAGGATGTTGTATTTTTATCATGCTCTCTTTGTCACCAGAACAACTTGTAAAAATCTGAGCAGCTTTTAACAGTCGTGCACTGGAGCACACGCACTGACGAGCTTTTGCAAACGCACGGCTCCCAACAGGGACACTTCCCACACAAATAGCCTGTCATAGCTCAGCAGGAGACACCGAGTTTGAAGACTCCTGCAAACAGAAAGAGACGTGGCATCTGACTGGAAAGAGCAACTTTCTACCTTAAATTTAAAATGGATTAAAAAAAAAAAATTCCATTTTCATTAATTCCTTATTGAGAATCACATCAAAAAAAGAAATACTCATCTTAAAGTTTCCTAAGTAAGAAACTAGCTGTTGGTACAATATTTCCTATGTGTTAGTATTCAAGTACTTCCAGATTATGATTAAAATATTATGAGCTGCTTTTATGAGAACTGAAGTCATGTAAGGAGATTTATACAGGCTATTGCAGCCTTCCTATCAACTGCAACTTAGCTTAAGGCTACTGTTTATGCTTTCAGAAAATACTGGAGATATCTAAGGTCTAAGGCACCAGAAAAAAGGAAAGGGAGACAAGCATCTGCCATGGTACATAGAAAATGAATCCTTCTGGCAACTCTTGCCCAGCCCTAGATTAATATGGATTTACAATTAACATCATCAGTGAATCAAGCAGCGTTGTAATTGTTTTTGCAGCTATTCCAAAACTTTCTTCTGCACAGACATAACCTAATTCTAACTTAGTGAGACAGAACAGCCTGACACATTTGTTATCTAAAGACCACTTCAGCCAAAGAACATAATGAGAAAGCATGGGAACTTGACTCAGAAGCAAAGGCTCTTCTTTAATATTTGTTCCAAAAATAAAAAAGCCTCTCCCCTTTACAACTCTCATTATTTCTTAGTCTTGAAGCTCTAATTTTGCCCTAAGGACTGCTTCAAAAATACATTCTCTTTGATAGGATTGCTTAATACTGCTCAGTCAAGTGGGATTAGAGCCTTCTGAGGGAAAGAACATATTTCTTATTCATTTTCTTGACTAATTAGTAAAAATGACTTAGTTATAGAAGTATCACCCACCTCTTCTTCACAGTGGGGATTAATAACCAGAGCACCATTGCTCGAGAGCAGTGTCAGGCAGTTCTGTGCCAGCAGACCCAGAGCCTCGAGGGGCTGGTTCTGTGGCTGCTGTCCTGCCACAACTCGAGTCTCATCCACGCCAGGAGCAAACCTGTTATTCCCTCTCACAGGCGCCCTCTTACCGACTTCATCACCACAGTATCTAAGGGCTTTTACAAAGGGGGACTAACCAAGTATAATTATCCCCATGCTGGAGTTGTGCCAGGGAGTCTTCAGGGAGAGTTGAGTGAATGCTCTGCTTATGCACCAGTCAGAGTATGGAATATACCTGTGCCCCAGCTTCTGGAAGTAAAGTGACTGGAAGATGAGCTGGAAAATACCAGACGTGATGCCGGAATCAGTGTCATGTCCTTCCTTCTCCATGCTCTGGCCAGATGTAGCCAGTTTGCTGAGAATTAATTAGCTCATATTCCTCCAAAAGCCTGGAAGTTTGTTTCCTTTAACTCAGTGAATTTGCAGAGACACACACAGAAAATAAACAGAATGTGCCTGAATCTTGAAAACACTGAAAGCTTGCTTTCATAGTTTGTTAGCTAGGAAGTTTAAGAAGAAAACTATCACTATGTGTGGTACTATGTTTTCACTACGTATTACACCATCAATACACAAAGGTATTGACACTCGAAATCATTTCCAGTAAGGCTGAGACAAGACAAATCAAACCCAGGGATATGAATCTGCAGTTCTCAGTAAATCAAAAGCAGGACTGTTGTTGACATGTATGCAAAATAATGACTCAGACCTTAAAAATGCATGATGTTGACTTACATTTGTGATTATTTTTTTTTTTATACTCCAGACTGTATTTAGAGTTCTTTACATGTGACCAAGAATAAGGTCTGGCCACAGCATTTCCTACAGCTGATTTGCTGGAGTGTTTTTGTAGTCCAGTAGGTAAAACTGTCAGGGTGTGAGGCAGAAAAACAGGCTTTATGAAAAAAGCATGAGACAAAGCTGAAATGAACTTCCCAGCACAAGGAGAAAGGGTTTTTTCCTGTTTCTCAGCACCACTGGTCAGTGGCTGATCTTGGTTGAAATGGCCACACTACAGACAAACACCTCAGATGTTTGGTTGAGCTGTGGGGCTACAAAAGGTCTCCTGACATCCTTGCAAGGCTGTAGCTCTAAGCTTTGCTCTCTGGCTTTCTGGGCTGACTGTGGATGTCAGAGCAATGCTCAGAATTAAGAACTGAACACAGATTCTGCAAGAGGTATTAATATTTTTTCTAAGACAGAAGAGTATCCTGAAACAAAACTCCCATATTTTGGGGCACTCTTCCACTCTGAAGTTACTGAAGAAAGGATTTCTTCCTTTGCCTAAGTGTCTAGTGATCAGTAACACACTGCAAAATTGGGGTTTTTTTTGTGTAGCAACATTTTTTTTTTGTGCACCAATCTAGGTAATGTCAAGGTAACATGTCGGAAATTGTCATTTCCTTGTGCCCAAACAGCATCTTTCACTTGCCATCAGAGGTCAATAGATGCAAAAAAAAATACAATAAAACAAGAACCCAGAGAATTCAGCAACATCATTCTTAAACCATTGGCAGAGCTTCCACTTAGACAAGAGCAGTTGGGTCTATTACAACAGATAATGAAATCCACTTCTCTTCACCTAATAAAATGGGACCTGATCATATGATTTAATTACTTGTTTCTCTTTCATGAAGAAGTTCTGTCTCTGAACTTGACAACATTAATAATATTAGTTCTGTTTGACAGTATTTTGGGACTTCAGCAAAGAAGTCTCTTCAACTAGAGCTGATCTGTAAAAAAGTCCTTTTTTTTCCTAAATATATCAGAATATGAGGCTTTGCCATGTCCACTAAATGCGGACATGACTTTTCATCAGCTATAAGGATTGATGTAACACAGCTGTAACCTTCAAGCTTCTGAAAAGCACAATGGGACCTCGGGGACTCTGCAAGCCTCCCTGACACTTAAGAGAGAAGTTCTGTGTCCAGATTTCTCTCTTAGGACTAAAACCACCACATGGGCAAAAAAAGAATCTGTGGAGAGCTTCCAAGTTTGAAGGATTCTGATGCAGCATTTATATGGTCCCCCAAAATACCAAGGCTAGTCTGAAGAGGCTGCTAATACACCTGCACAGAGCAAAAGAACATCCACCAGGACCAATATAGTGAACACCACAGCTATCCCTGAAAGAGCCAGCACCAGTGGGAATGTGGCATGTTTTGCTCTGTTTGTTGCACACCCACCATGGATCATGTGAATGACTCTGAGTTCGCTGCTGTGGAAGCACAACTGGCATCTTCAAAGCTTGCTGCTGAACTCCTCTGTTCTGAGGAAGAGGGCAGCTCCTTTTCTTGACAGACACCCTGTTGTTGTGAGGCTGCTGTGGTGTCTTACAGGCTGTTGGCATCCCTGGGTATCCATGTGTTTACCAGGTATTTACCAGGGTAAATACTAACTGAGTTGTGTAGTTGGGAGAGCGAGGAAAGGGCAAGATTTTTGCTGAACATCCTATGAAACCCGTGAGGAGTTAAACGTTAGAAGATGTGGATATCCATAGGGTTTGATCTCCAAAGACACTAAAGTAACAATCAAGAGGGCTACGGACAAACAAAAGGTTAATTCTTCATTATATTGGGGCACCTAAATCCTATTTTTATTGGCAGGCACAAGGCCTTTAAGGATGTAGAACAGCGGTTGAGATTTACTTTGACCAGTGACCACCACAGTCCTACTGCTTCAAGCTCCTGCTTCACTATGATTTGAAGCCAGACAGTAAGGAATGCTTGTCACTGGCAGTGAGGTGGACATATCTGGCAAGTCCCAGTAAATTAGCTACGGACTCAGTGGAAAGAGGGTGGCAGAGTAAGGAAAGGAATCATTTTCTTGCCAGAGATATGGTTCAATGCTTAAACTGTCATACTGTAGTTCATTTCAGAAGTCACAAGCAGTCAAAATGGAAGAACTAAACCAATAAAGACCTTCTCAAAATGTCTCACTGATAACAATGTGAGTGGCTGGTTCCTTACTGCAACCAGAAACAGACAGAAATAAGAATAGTAATACAAGGAACTGCTGGTACAAAATTAAGTCACAATAGTAATTAAACATAAAATTCTATATAGCAATGGAAGATTCATTGTTAATCTTGCTGGGATAACATTTTGGCTAGGAGGCAGTTAAACTTCTGTATTTTGAATTTGATCTTGTTTTGTCACGAAATGAATTTGAAAGTTCTGTAGGTGGTATCTATTAAAAACCTTTCAGTCTGAAGCACATGATTAGCATTGGACAAATGTTCTACATTGATATGCATTTGTGAACACATCAAAGATCTTCCTGAAGCCAAAACACTTTAATATGCACACGTTCTCTATCTAGCCATTGGAAAGCAGGTCCTGTAGGGTCAGGAGGACCACTCTGGGCTTTTTCCTAACAAAATGGTTAATCCACATCACAACAAACTGTCACGCTTTAGGAAAGAGCACTTCTACCATGGTGTGTTCTGAATTACAGGCAGGCCTCAAATGGTGTCCAGATGCCAACTCACCAGCAGCCTGGGTCAGATATCCCATCTCTCCAAATGTCTATTGCATTTCTTCAGATCTTTGGGTGCATTAAAAGAAGTATTTTTTGTTGCCTCTGTTCCCCCTCTCACTCCTGTCCTCCAAAATTACCTCCTTTAGGATGTTAAGCCTCCAAATGGCTTTGGGGGCAGCTTGTGCAGAGGAGTCCCATTTTGGATGCTGAAAAAAAATAGTCTTTTCTCCTCCTCACAGAGTGGTGTGCACTCTTAATTTTGTAATACAAAATCCCCGAACCAAATACATCCCTAATGCAACTCTTCTGAAGTCAATGAAATTACTTCAAGATTTGGTTTGTCTGTTGGTTTTAATACCAGAAAAGTGCCTTAAGTAGAAACTTAACACAAACTTCGGTGTGTTAGACAGCCTCTTCATCACAGCACTGTATTTGCTTTTGAATAGGGTTATTATCCATATCCGTTACCTCTAAATCAGGATATTGCATTTGTTATGCAAAAAAAGAAAATTGGTTTTACTACTTGAGACAGGCACCGCTGAGACAGCTGAGTTTCAGCATATGTTAATAGTCCAACTGTCTTCATTTAAAGAGGTATTCAAACCTCTAATAAAATTTCCGTTTTTAGAGGTTTCCTGTACTAAAGTACACATAACTACCATGTACCATTGCCATCTAGTGGAAAGGTAAGTAAGAACACAGGTTTTCTTCACTTTAGTAGCTATCCATGATGATCATCGAAGACTATTTTAGCTAATTTGGACAACCTCTAGAAATCATACTGTTAGAGTGCACACACCTCTCAATGCCTTCCCTGCTCTCAGGGAAATCAATAGCTGCCTGTTTAACTTATCTTTTGGTATGATAAAGAGAGGTGTTTGACTGCTGTTAGCAATCTACTGAAAAGAGGTTTTTTTCCAGAAACAGAGGAAACTTAGCTTATTTTCTTACATTTGCTTAAATGTAACATTAAATAACTTAATATAAATACAGCATGTTAGTGGATATCCGTGGTCAATGAGGACGTATTTCAGAGACAACTGCTGTGAAAGGGGAGGTGGTGATACAACAGAAATAGAAATAACACTGTAGCAATGCATCTTCCCCTTGGCTTGTCTAAAAGAATGAAATTACCACAGCCCTTTGCAATTAAAAGCCTACGGAAGTTTTGGGAAGGCTGGCAGATTAAGCATTAAATTGAGGAGCTTCTATACAAAAACTCTAGTCAGGCTAAAAGACTTATTTTTTGTAGGCATTTGTTTAATGAGTTTACATCTGCTGTAACATTCAAAGAAGTCAGCAGAGCTCAAGTGTTTGACAGCTGCTCTTGAAAAACCCAAGGAGGGTGCACTTTGCTTTTCTTCCTCACAGACTTTAGATAAGGATGAGAAATGTTACAGAGATGCACTGGAAAGCCTCAAAGGCAAAATACATGATATCTAGTTTTACTAGATTCTTATCATTTACAGTTCACCCTAAAACTCCCACACATTTGGTTCTTAATGTCCCTCATGCTCCGTTAAACCTCACTACAGCAATGTTCCCATAGGAATGTGGCCACTTGCCAGACTCTCTCATGAACATTTCATTAATCTTCTTGGCTCCCATACAAACTACAAAACATTATTTGTTAGCAATTTAACTGTTTTGCTCCCAAATGTGCCAGAAATGTGATCTTTGCTATGCTTTCATTCAAGAATACACAAGGATAATTATATAGTAAATTAAAAGAGTTTTTTTTACATTTAGCAAGATACACTGCCAAGAAAGGTAAACTGATTATATCTTATCTCTAGAATTAATTCTTATGCTATCCTAAACATCAAATCACTCTCAAATGTTAAGATCTAACTAAAACTTAGCAAAGAACATCTTTAGATGCAGTTTGATTTCATTACACTACACAAATATCTCCGAGTTTTTTAATAATTCAGACCATACCATATAATCTACTTACTTCACAGGATAACTCAACAGAAAATATTATTTGTGTTTTCAGGAAGCTTGGCCCGACCCATGTCCAGTGATGCTGAGAAAGGACAATCACTGGATTTGCAATAAGGATGAAGACTCTGTGACCCTGCAAAGCTTTCAAAGCACATGACTTGCTACTGAGAAGGAAAATGATTTAGAGAAGAGCAGCTTCATCTTCTGCTTCTGCAGAGCAGGGGAAATTAATTCCACATATACAAATACCCAACTTTTATTTCATAAAATTGGAAGGTTCAGAGTGGTGTCAGTGGATAAAGCTGTCTTCAGGTGCATATGACACTAACAGTAAAGAAATAAGTTTTACAACTCAGTTTCATCTGGGCTTAAAACCCAACAGTATCACACAGATAGATATGCAGATGCAACTCACCTTCATGTGAGAAGTGTAATATCTTCATTTCCTAACTTGCAAATCATAACATTCATACGTGCCAAGTCCATGCATTTGGGGTTTGTTTGTTTGGTTTTCTTTTTAAACTGATATATAAGAAATTCCTCAAATCCCATGTTCACTTTGCAGTGTGACTATTTTCAACTATTTGCTCCCACGGCACTGTATGCAAAGTAGTGCAAAATCAGCAATGGAGGGGTGAAGAGTAAAGAGCGAATAAAGACTGCAGCCATTTAAAAGGAAGGGATCAGAGAATTAAAGGGATGGGAATGAACAACAGCACATTTATAGGTCTTTCTGTTTTCTCTTCTGACTTCTGTAAGTACACACAAGAAACCAAAACATTTGGGATGTATCCAAATTCAGGCATTTTTGAGGTTTTCTCAGCAAATTTCTGGCTTAATATTGCTCTGCAAGGTGATGGGCAGAGACATGCAGCCATACTCTTCGTGTTGTGCAGTCACCAAACTGCAGTCTGTGTGAGCAGACACCTACCTGACCAGCCATGAGAGAAGCAACCACCACAGGCTGTTTGCTGTGTCAGAATTTGGATTTATTTTCTTAGAATAATCCTTAGGAGAAAAGAAGAAGGTATTGCAAATTATGTTGCAGAATGTGCTGGGTTGTGGCAGGAAGTTCTTTCAATCCTACCTTTTAAAACTACAGCAGGAGGATGAGTGATTGTTTCAAGTGTGCCCATAGAACATGAGAGCTTGATGATAGAAATAAGCAGCTCCATCAGTTGTTACACACAGATAAAGAAAGCATTCAAAGCCTTTAATGTGTCTTGGAGAAAAGAAACAGGAATGACATAGTGTTTAGGAACAGTTTGGAAAGAATGGGGTTTTGGTAAAACAATGGCATGGACAGCTGCATGATTTTGATTGTTTGGATGCTGGGTTAAGCAGCTGCTTTAACCAGGGAGAAGGGACAGCTTGAAGATGAGATAGGTCGTAAGGTACAATCAGATGAAGGGGGATTTGGGAGCTGGGAATTTTTGAAGGGCTACAGTAGTTAAGAAAAATTTGGTACAAAGGCTACAAGATCTCAGGAGAGTCAGTCAAGGAGGAAATAACCAATGGAGGGGACAAGGCACTCAGTGAAGTATCTGTTGTTCTTAGATGGTGATGGGAGAGCTGATGCAGCTCTTTTAGCACTGGACCGAGAGCACTCCCCTGCAGTGCTGCAGGGATTAAAACCAGAGGCAAGTCTGTATGACTTATGTCCACATGTGTAAGTCCAGAGACAAGCACATATTTAATTTGCCATTTGGAACGAGGACTCCCAGTATCATTTTCAAGTGGTGGCAAAGCCTAGTCATGGCAGTGAGATGCCAAATATAAATTCAGGCAAAACTATGCTGCTATATACTCTTGAAAGCTCTGTGACTAGAAGTCAATAGAGTATAACTGACCTAATTTCTTATTTTTATTTCATAACTAAAAACAACTCAAGGGAGTCCTGAACACAGAGTCTTGCTCAACCCACAATAATTGGACTGGCTGATTGAACTGGCTGGTTGGCTAAAATTGTATTCTGATTAAATTGTAAGACCTTTTCTCCAAATGGCAAAGCTCTCCTCCCTGTAAATCCTGAGAGACCCATCTGAGAATTACAATGCAAAGAAGAGAGTGCACAGTGTCAGGCAGCCTCTCTCGTTCCCCTCAACAAGTTATAAATAAATATAGAATATTTGCAGCACTCTGTACTAGAGAAAGCCAAGATCAAGGCCAAGTGTCACAGTCCTCCCTGAAAATAATTGCAGCATGCAATATAATCCTACACACTCGAGCAATATGTGGTCTAAATAGAAACCAACAGGATAGAACTGGATTGTGGGTGGTGGAATTGTACCAGACCCTGGGAATTTTACGTTAATTAAGAAACGCTGATTATTAGAGAATGCTAAGTTTTAATAAGCCAGTAATAAAAGAGAAATTGCGTTTAAATAACAGGCGTGTCTTGATTCCTTGGAACAAATCTTCTGATTTTTAATTGGGGGAATTCACCTAGTGGAAAATTTTGTCTGACTTAAGACAGCAGTTTTCTGTTGGTGTTACTCACTGCGGTTTCATCCTCTATCCCAGAGGTCTGCCTGGGTAGCTGAGCAATTGGGAAAGAAGCCTTAGAAGCAGCAAAAGTTAACGGTCTTGACACCAAAATTACTGGGTGAGGTTGTGTCATACTAGAGGAGAGGACAGAGGATCACAAGACTTCTGGGGTTTGAGTGCTGAGGTGCATAAAAAAGTCCCAGCAGCACATGATGGTTCAGCACTTTCCTGGAAGTGCTCCAAATGCAAGTTACAGGTTTGCTAGGAAAGATTTTAATAAAGGTGCTGGGACTATACTGCCCAGCAAGATCCATCCTCCATCTCACATCAGACTACAAATGCTTCTTTCCCCTTCTAGTATCATAGAATCATAGAATCATAGAATTAACTGGGTTGGAAGAGACCTCCAAGATCATCAAGTCCAACCCTTGATCCA
>JAYRBT010000177.1:5200510-5270545 GCA_036023395.1 Myiotriccus ornatus | reverse complement strand
GGAAAGGAAAGGAAAGGAAAGGAAAGGAAAGGAAAGGAAAGGAAAGGAAAGGAAAGGAAAGGAAAGGAAAGGAAAGAGTTCCCAGGTAGCAAAATTATGAGAATTGCAATGGGGAAGTGCCACCTTAAGAGTGTACTTCTATTGAAATTCGAACCCCACAAACTTGTTTTTCATTTATCTGAATTAAGACTGGGACTATTTTCCCAGTTTATTAGAATTGTGCATTTCTTTTTTTTTCCTCCTATAATTTGCTAGTCAAACAAACCAACCAGATTAATTACGATACTTTAACAGCCTGTCAAATAAGGCAGTCCAGTTGCTTACCTTTTAAACTAGTGCATTAATGGGAATATTTTTTTTTGTAGCATTATCTCATAAAAATACACATGTAAGTATAGCACAAACCATAAAAATGTGTTGTAGACTTCAGCTAATCTAGTATCTTTCATTTCTAAGGAGTATTTGGGTGGAGGCCAAGTTAATTAAAACCAGAATAGAGAAATGTGTTCTATTCATATGAGTCATATACCTCTGACTCACAATAGAGTCTGTGCAGCTAATGGGTTAATTTGTCCTGATAACACAGAAAAAATGAAGCTGGAGGTTATGACACTGTTTGAACTGAGTGTTGGTTTTAGACAGTAGATGTACAAGGTTTTTATGCAATTAAGAATAGAGATCTGCTCTAATGATGTCCTTTCTGTCTTATTCAAGTGCTGTTACAAACAGTTCAGAAAGATCTGGAGCTACAGAAGGCTTAGAAATGCAGGACTGACACCTTCAGTACTCTATAATTGTAACAATATGCACATAAAAGTATTTAAGCTACTGTCACACAAAGTCTAAATCACATGCATGTAACTTGTAGTGCTGGCAATTTCCCCCAAGCTGGTGGCCCTGCATTATTTTAACAGGAAAAATTCCTCCCTCAGCCCCCTAACAAAAGCCCATACCTACTTGCTTTAGTGACCTGATGCTGAGCACCTACATCTTTACCACAGCAAGTGTGGAGATCTTTACAGCCAACAGCCTTTGTAACTCCCCTGGTCCCTTTGCCCTCGGGGACTGGCACCCACACTAACCTCACTGGTTACTTTTTAGCTCCTTGTTTTACACCACAACTTAAAGGCACAGACAGGGTACAGAAAGGGGAACTTGGTTCCTAGTCCATACTATTGCTCCCAATCCATAACTATCATGCAGTTAGTTCTGTGCAAAGGTACTGAAGGATCGTGAGGAAGACAAGGACTGTATCACAGGATGCATTCATGGAACTGCTAGTGCAACTAAACCTGTAGGCATGGGTATAAACCAACCAGCAATAATAAGCAAACCTCAGCTACATCTGCCTAAAACTTAGTGCAAGGTTCAAAGCAGACAGCAGAATTCTGTTTCTCTGCAGTTGATTTAGTTGTCTGATCTCCAAGGGCCTCACGAGAGAAGACATAAACCATCCCGGTTTCGCAACGCTTCATCCAGGTGAAACTCTTAATGAATGCCACGGTGGGCAGGAAGTATAGGGATTTTATGAGCTATTTTACAAAGCAGCTATAAGGGATCATTTGAGGAAAGCAGGCCTTAAAAGTAATGGCTTTGTGGGTGTAATTATATAGGATTGTGCTGGGATGTGAAGACAATACAACACAGGCCTCAGTGTAAATGTGACTGAGGCTTCCCACGGTGACACGAATATTTATCCATGTCTAGGTAAAACAGGTTTAAAGAAACCACAAGGACTTTTCTCAAATATTTAAAGCTTATTCAGTGTTTTGCTGAATTGAGGCTACAGTCCTCAGCACTTTGCAACTTTCAGACTGCACGGGGGTGATTGCCCCCTCACCTAAGTACTGCCACCCAACAACGACAAAAAAAACCAACCAAACAAAACATGAAGTTCTGGTCACAACCATTTCCCTCCACCCCCTGCATGTAATTTAATAACCCTCATCTGTTCATCTAATATAACAGTTATAAATCTGGCATGTGATCCAATGGACTAATCATTCAGAGACATGATTACAGTCAGCACCATTCATTCCTCCCAGCATCAAAAAGCCCTGAGAAGTGGAAGGTGCTGATTAGTCACAGCCAAAAACTGTAGAGCCTCAACATGTTAGTTTAGTATTAATTTTCACCTAACTGGAACAGTGCAAACATCCAAGAGAAGAAGGAATAGTTAAAACATGTTTTCAGGCTTATTCCCAATAAAATTAAACTGAACCAAGTAGAAAATAGCCTGTGCAGTCTGCCACACCATGGAGATGTCAGAAGAAGAAGACGCTCTTCCTGTTTTCCCTCCTCAGCCCATGTGAGGAATATGGCCCCAGGCAGATTTTCTGCTCTTCAAACAGAATGTAGGCACCAAGGTTGCACCACCTCCCCCTGAAGCCATCTAAATTTCACCCTTGATTCTCAGTTGTAAAGTCCCTCGCATGTTATGCCTGCACATGTTCAAAGCTGACCCAGTCTCAGTGGGACTGAGTAGTTCTAGTTGTAATCTGGCTGGGATCCAAAACTGAGATGTGGAGCTCAATCCAGTACTTGTGCTCAGAGAAGTCCCAACAAACCTCAGCTGCCTTTACAAACAAAATTCAGTGGTGTCTGTCATCTTTGTAAAACACAGCTTGTAGATGACGTGGCGCTCACCTTGCCACGTGAGCCCACCTAATGGCTGGAGAACAGGTGGGAAGCAGGGGAGGAAGCTATAATCTGCAGGCCATGAGGGGGTAGGAATACCTTCTCTTGGGGCTGTTTTGAGTCCTGGGAGAGAGGAGTGAAAGTGACCCAAGTTCAGCAAGAACTTTGCCCTGGAACAGAGGTGATGTTACTCCGTTTCCTCTTCAAAATGTGTTTTGGAATTTTGATTGACTAAAATATAGAAGCAGTCCTTACAGGAGGCCCAGAAGACAGGTTCTTTCCCCAAATTCCTTTCCACCTTTTCAACAGCTTAATCACCAGCTATGCTCCCTCTTCTGCTCTATTTTTCTCTAAGTTAATGTGGAATTACTTTATACACAGAGTTGCAACTTCAGCTTAGGTGGAAATGGTGCCCCTCCAACAACACTAGAAAAAGCATATCACCTTAAATTCATACTGCAGGTTTCTAAAAAGGAGAGAAGTCAGTCCCACAGGTGCAGAAGGGCATTAAACCCAGATCTTCTACTTTCTGTGTGAATAGTGACGAAAAAATTGAGGAAGCCAGACCATGACCTTTTTGTTGTACTGCAGTTTGAAGAGCAAGTCTACTCACTGTTCAGGATAAAATCCATAAATTTCAGGACACAAGCTGTAAGGGCATAAGGTGGGGGTTATGAATGTGGATCCTAAGCAGACAGAGGTACTTCTTTCTAGCCCTGAGTAATAGACTGGGATTGAAGACTGTCATTAAAACTCACCCTGTCTTTACTATTCCCTGTTGATTAGGCAGCTCTGCTTGGTGGTTTCAGCTTTACAAGCAGACCTAAAGATCAAACACCTGCTTCTGGATTCGTTCCAGTAATTCAGTGGCTAAAAATGTCGACCTGTAGCACTTTAGATGCCTATATTTTGGACTGGTTCCAAGTTCTGCATTGAAGCTCCTGCATTAAAGGGTCACAACAACAACAAAAAAAAAATTATAAAAAACCAGATCTCAGAATCTTCTTAAATGCAGTTATTTTCTGAAACAGACAGTGTAATTTCAATCATTTTAATGTTTCACTAACATTTTGCTAGATTTCCAATTAACAACATTACTCTGCATTACACCCGGCTGCAGTATCGCCACTGCAGGTTTCAGCACAGTAATGCTAAAGCAAAGGTATACTTTGCTATTTTGAGTCAAAGACAGCATTTTCCTGACCTGCTGCCGTTAATCATTTCAAACATATGTTTACATGACTGTTTTTGCCAACCCACTTCCAGCTGTCGCCAGCCCTCATAGAACGTAATAATAAACACCTTGTACATGCACAAAGAGCTAACTGGAAAGGGTTAGATGCACAGAGAGGTCTGGAAGCTCTGAGAACATAAACCATACAACTTCCCACATTTTTTGTCAGACATCTCATACTTCGACCCAACAAAAATGTGCAGTGTTGATTTTCAGGTGCAAATTTTATTGTGGATCATAACAAAGGTTTCAGAAAAAGCACAGAGAAAAAGTAATCAAAAGAGTGTGTCTTTTACTTACAGAGTACATATATTCTGTGAAAGCCACTAACTCTGCAGCTGAAAGCAAGCAGCTTAATTTAAACTAATAATAATTTTTCAGATACATGTTAAGCAAGTTTTTCAAATATTCTTTTTTTTCTTAATTAGTTTGATATTGAAGTTGAGAACCAAATTTTTCAAGGACTTGTTGCAGAGTGCATAGTATTAAATTGTTAGACAAAAAAGAAAATCTCACTATTGAAGAAAAAAACTCACACAAAATATCGTCTAAATACACAAAATTAGCCCTTGTAATTGTTAAATGACTCAAAACCTCTTTGGAAAATCTGTGGATGCTGAGGTATGCCTAATTTTAGAATTTTGGTGATGCAATCTCAATTTTTCATGTGATAAATCAAAATAAAATATCTTAATTCAAACTAATAATAACTTTTTACAAAGGATTTCTTCAGTCTGTCATTGTACTCTGACTGTAAAGACAAAACCCATACTAATTCTTAAAGCAAAGGACAAAAGTCTATTAGGTAACAGTGTAAAAAATTTTGCAAGAGGTCTTCAAGGCACTGTTTTCTCTTTGGGTGCTTGGCCATTTATGAAGGTTGTTTTGATAGGAAGATAACAAAACTAGACCTAAAGCTGGTATCTAGTATATTAAATATCATATATATCTTTCTCTAATGAAATAAACCTCTTTACTTCTAAAAGCCATTCTGCTTTATAACACTGCCGCTTGCAGTAAGGTGTCTGCTAAATTAATCTGAAACATGAATTTAAAAACACGCAGAAAAGAAGTAAGAACAAAAGTCGACCAAGTAGCATTTACCTCAGTCAACACAGTGTGCCTGAATGTAAACCATTTCCAAGTACTGTTGCCCTCTGTAAAACAGAGGCTCTGTTGTTTTAATGCCACGGTTTACACGGGATACACCAGTCGGCAACTTGCTCCACAGTTAACTGAAGTAGATAAGGACCTTACCCAGCTCTTGCCGGTCCACTTGAATTCCTGAGCTATGTAGCTGCAAGGGCTGCTACCCCCTGTAACAGGAAGATACCTGCTGATCAAGAAATGCAAAGAACTAGATATTCTGCAGTCAGCTCACTTAATGAGAAACTCCGTGTGCCTCTACTCCATCAGAAATGCAGAGCAATCCAATTCTGAAATTTGTGAGTGTGTCTTGGGTAAAATTATGCAAAAGTTCCTTCAATACCTTTTTTATAGGGCCTGTTCTTTATGGCAACTCAATGCCAGTCAGCTGGGAAAGAAACCTGAAAGGAGCTGACTTCAAGATATTAGGATAATTATCAAAATATTAGGTAATTATCTTGACAACATCTTATGGACACACTATGAAAAATCTGTAGCTCCTATTCGAAAAAAAGTAAGTTTTATGTGATTGGAAGAGCATGTCAGGATCCATCAATGGGGAAAGGATGCTATCTCTAACCACAAAACAAATCTGGATGCTATACTGCTGGATGCAATGGACGAATTAGAAGTGAGAGAAGCACAGAAAGCTGTTCTTTTGGCAGTTTCATGCTGCCCCAGCAGCAGAAATGTTTACTGTTTGTTACTGCCAGGTTTTGGTGGACTCAGCTTCCTGCGGGCCTTCATGTGATAGAGCACAACAGACAAGCACATGGGTCTGGTGGATGAGATCCAAATACCACCATGAGATCTTCAGGCAGTGGCTTGGATTCACATTGCCTGGCTATAGAAATCCAGCCCAAGTGCTGAGATGGCAGCCTTGAGACCAGGGGCTCTCTCTGGGACTAGTAGAGAAACTGGCCTCTCCAGGTGGCTGTTCATGTCTTACACGACCTAAATCAATTGACTTGGATCCATTTAATTTTTTTAAGTAATTATAAATAAACCTGGAATTGACCTAAAATTTAAAAAACTTCTATCTTAATATAAACAGTGAGGAAAATTCTGCATTCAGCAGTGTATCAGTATACACTCCTGTGTATCAAGAATAAAAGCAATGAAGTTGTTGGCAGAATTCAGCCCAGCTAACTTAATGCTTCCCTTCCCTGGAGGAAGGGACTGACCTACACCAATGGTTGAAAAGCAAACTGTCTACAGTATTATTCTATATTTCTATAATATTCTGTATCAAAGCAATAAATATTAGATATAATCTGTATATTAGATTTCATATTTATCTGATAGCTATTTAAATCTACACTGTCAAAAATATAAGCAGTGACCCACTCCTACACGGCAGCATATACTATTTGTGTGAGTGTGTTAAAACTATCCCATGGATCTATATTTACATAGGACACTCTCGTTTATATAGTGGATTTTAATTTACATATATTGTTACCATAGGATAGATAATTGTGTAAAGGTTGGATGTTTCTCTGGTTCTCCATAATTGCATTTCAACATGAGGATTTCATCATTCTGTCTCAGTATTATGTTTTTAAGGATGGAAAATAGAGTTTGATAGGCTTCAAAACCTCCAAAAATGTTATACTAATATAGCACAGGAAATACTTATTTTCAAGTCCAGACAAAAAACCAGTTTCACTGTTCACCTTACATATATAAATCCCTTATCTGAAGAAAGTGCACTCCTGAAATCAAAGGCAATCAAAATCATTTGTCACTGTTGATATGTAAAAGTGTTTTAGCTGAGCATGATCTGCAGAAAAACATACACTTTTTAATTAACTATTACAGTTACTAAAATCTAGGTGTGCAAATAAAAAAAAACTTACATGTTAAACATTAAAATAAACTGAAATGGCTGCTGGTATGTACATGACAAGTTATGTCTCAGTTTGCTCAGAAAATGTTTGGTTAATTCCTATTGTTTAGCTTCTCAGATATTAAAGCTGTAATGAAAACATGTTCATTTTCACTGAGGTCAAAATGCCCAGTTATTTCTCTCAGTAAAAGGCAAATAATTGTTACTTTCTGTACCTCTAATTTCAGAAACTCAGGTAAAAATACAGAGGTGAGAAAATACCTTAACAAAGATATTTAGAACACTTATAACAGACAACAATTTCTGAGTTCAGAGAACATCCAAGTATTGTCCTTTGAGCCGAATACTAACTTTCCCATGAAAAAGTTGATATTTACTTCTCAGAAGAATAATTAATATGTCATGCTTTACATAATAAGTAACATATAACTGTTAATGGCTGTTCTTGCCAGCACTGCCTTTCTTCCGAGGAACTGACTCAGGAGCCGACAGATCACTTTTCATTTTACCTAAACAAGTTCTGCCAGAACGGGATGACTATTAACAAGTCTTCTTCTTGCACTAAGCAGCCCAAAGATTTCTGAACAGTTGTCTAAGAATTTCAGCCTAAGGATTTTTTTTCTTTACTGTGTAACCCAGGACTCCAAGAATCTGTGGTTGCAATGGAACACTTTGTTTAGGAAGTGATTCAGGCAGCCTCTATCAGCTTCTTTATGGAAACATAACTGGTGCTTGGTATCAGTCAAAGGGAAAAATCAACTCCCATTTCTCCTGTGTGTCTTTGTTAAAGCTAAAAACCAAAAGAAAACAGCTTATACTTGGTGATTATTAGATAGAAGAAATCTTTATAGGCATATAAAATCACCAAAGAACCTTACAATGTGATGGAATCTTTGCAGGTGGGAGTAGTTTTGACCAAGAAGCAGTGCTTTTGTATCTGAAACACTATGGGAATATTTCTAGAAAATTAACCTTTTTGTGTGTGTGTGTGTGGTGGACATTATGCAGCAAAATACATTCATCATAAAATCAACCTAAGGGACAATTCTAAATCCTATTTAGCAATAAATCTAAACCCAATAATCCTGTGATTAAACTACCAAAACAATACATTCTTCTACTTTCTAATATTATGTAATAATACAAATATTATAGAAAACCTGTATTATACAGATGTGTCTTCCTGAAATGTAAAAATTCTTTTACAAAAAAGATCTCTGCCTTGAACAAAACCAAGTGACAAAGCTGCAAAGTGTGCTGCTATGGAATGCTCAATGACACAGATTTAAAGCAGAGTAACACATTATAATAAGTCTGAAGGAATGACTAGCCACTTCAGTTTGTACCCATAAAATTAAAGCCTAATAATAGCACTGGAAATGTATATTAATCAGGTAAAGTCTCTTCTTTTTAGCTGTCATGTGAACAAGTGTACTTAACTGTTTCCCTTCATTCCATTCTAATTTCTCACAATTAGAATGGAACTGTCTTATCATGGATAGAAAATATTCTTGCCCTTCCCAGATTAAAAAAAGATAAATGTGAAAAATATTAAAGTACTCAATTAAGAATCTTCCTATGATTGGCTTCAAAGGTTGATTTGAATCAAAGTTATCAAATCGGTTGGTTTCATTGTTGTTTAACCTACTAAAAGCAGCGTGAAGACAATTGTTATTGAGACACGAATACTCCCAGAATATACCCAAATACTTTCCTCCAAGCCTTTTTTCTTTTTTAGTTATATAGTTTTAAATCTACTATGAAAATAGTAGTGCAAGAATAATCAATTAAAAGTTCTTCAGATAAACAGTTTAGTTTAGTTTAGTTCCTTTTAGGATAAGGATGCAGAGGAATACAGATGAAAGATACGCTAGCTATGATGTTAACACTCCTTTACAACCCAGAGCAGTTCTTCACTCCACGTTCCTGTATTTGGTAAACAAATTGTACAGTACTCTCAGTGTAGACTTCAAGTCACAATTTACAATATCTAGAAAAAAGACAAGGAAACACAAATTAGTAACTTCATTAGCTCAAAATATTTTTCAGAGAAGAAGTGCCTATTTTCTACTCCCATCCCTTGCTTGGATCAATATTCATGAACACTGGATCAGAAAGATAGTAAGAAAGAGTAGAAATATCAATAAAGCACAATTTTCAAACTGGCAACTCAAAAATTGGTGTTTTAACCACTTTTACTTAGGGATACAAATAGCTAATGCTACTGATGTTGCAATGCAACCAAGGTTTAGATATCCCTGAGACAAACTGTGCCCAGGATTACGTATATTTATATAACTTAATCTTCAGTCAACTGTGGCTGAAAAGAAACAATACTGAAAAAATCATCAGGTAAGAAACAATGGAACTCTCCTCTTATGTAAGAACTGTAGGAGTTAGCACATTCTGGGCTGCAACATCCTTTATTAGGCCTAATTTCAGCAAGATAGCTAGAGGCAAGTTTAAATTCTCCAAAGGATCTAAGGAAGCTAGGTATACAAGTGCCCCTTGAAGGCACTTCTGAAAATTCTCTGAGCTAGCTGACATACAAGGCTGAATCAATCCTCAGAAACTCAACATCTAAAGTAAGGGATTTATATGAAACAAAAAGTTAATGAATACCTTCTGTTTCAAGAGAAATTCTTGAAAAAGTCAATATTATTTCACAAGAAATCTATAAAACAAACTGACAAGTACTACTGCGGCAGTCTACACTAGTGCTTCAAGGAACATTCAGTCTCAAACAGGGATTTGGAACTGCCCTCAGAAAGAACTGAGTAGAATTAGAATTAGAATTGTCCTATCTCTTTCTGTTGACCCTACAGGAACTCAGACTCCTGACTCTGGTCTTGGAATTGGCCATGAAGGTGTAAAGCAGAGGCTGTGGATACTCCCCATTACCTTCAAAACTTCCAAGTAAGCCTGGTAAATGGTGTATGCAATAATTAGAGAGCTTTGCCATTATATTTACCTACACTGCGGTTTCTCATAGACTGTAAAGAGGTCATCCTTTGAAGAATTAATCCAATCAAACTTACACATGGTATCCCAAAGTATGCAAACTTTGAAGGGTTAAAGATACTGGCTACGTGGCAAACTGACGTCCATGGACAAAGGTGAAAACACTCAAGCCTAGATGGCTATGAAACCACAGCCACGAAGGTTTTGTGGCTCTCAAAAAATCAGACCAAAAATGCTTGGTATAAAAGGAAGAGGAAATGCCAAAAGCTACAGGAAAGGTACATTGCTCCCACAACATCCTGTTATAATCTGCAATACCATTTGCATGTAACATGGGAAGATTCCTCTTTCAGGCCAGGAGCAAGGTGCATAACACCTTTTTTTCTGAGTACAACTCCAAATTAATAAAGAGGTAACTTTGTTAGGTCTTTGCAAAGATACCAGGAGACTCCACCAGAGTCCACACCAGAATTCCACAAAAAGGCCCAAGCTAAAAGAAGCATGCTCCCAAAGAAAGATGAGTTATTTACATTGCTTCGTGTGTTTGACCAGCATGTATAACATTTTACTGGTTGCAAGTTTCAAAAAGAGAAACTTGAATTTGGCTTTGATGTACACATTTCAAGAACTAATCTGAAAAAGCTCAGAATGCAAATGAATTCGTTATAGACTCAGTATACTAATGTTCCAGCCATTTTTAAAGTAAAAGGTCACGGAAAGCTTTTTAATACCTTTTCAATTATATTGCAAATAACCCAAATAAACTATTGACCCCATAAAAATCATTGGGTTTTATACTCATTTATTTAACTGCATTCTTTTTTTCCACTAAATATGTTTTTCATATTCTAAAGCACTTTTCAGCATATTTTTTCCTCTAGAACCTCAAAGAAGCAGTGTAGGAATTTAAAGAGAATTTAGTGTACACATTTAGGGTAAGATCCTTTTCAATACTCTTTTGCTCACTGGAAATTTTAAGTATGGGCATTGTGCCCAATGTAACAACACATAAAACAGATGTGTTTTTCCATTCACATTGGGCAGGAAGTTTCATATTAAGCATTTCAATAATTGCACAAGAAATTCTTATATATGCTGAAATATCCTTATGGCTTGATTTATACCGGAAAAATTAGCTGTCCCCTAGAGCAATAAATACCTGAAAAATTAAATGCCATAAGAATTTTAAACCTCCATGGGGAGTAAGGGATCACAGATACTCTCTGTTTTACTTGGATGCCTAGATTTCACTGTTTCCCCCTTCTCTCTTTCACTATTTCAAACACAAAGGTTTGTGATATACTCACCAGTGGTTTAGTTAAGCATGATTGTGGATAAGAGTTCAGACAATCAAAAGAAGCAAAAAAATAGGCTGGGTAGGTCTAGATTTAATTCACAGGTAGCACAGGCATGACACTGAGATGTATTATCGTGTGTGTGTGCCTGCTGCTCCCAGAAGTCGGGAGGGATAGAAAATAAGTAGAATGGAGCAGAACCTGATTCAACAATGTGTGCCTGAATCTCCAGAGAGTTCTCACTATTAGAAGCAACAGCTCATATCAGCTCCTCAGGGAATGACAATCCAGTATTATGTTAGGAAAAGACTGCGAGCACCATATAATGTGAATCTGCAACTGGTGTTGAAAACACACGTTTATCTATCGATTATTATGGTGGGCAGCCAGCAGAAACTCAGCTATTGACTCTGTTAGGAAAAGCGAAGCAGAAGCTGCACGTCTTGCATGGTAAGAAGTGATAACTGCTTATGGGAGTAGCCATAAGAGCACCCTACAACATGGTGAATCAAGGGCTCTATATCCAGACCAAAAAGCTGGATTTAAACACTAATTATATGAGCAAAGAGGAGTGGAACACTGGTACTGCTGAAGTCAGCAGCTAAACCTTTATCCTCCCTGAAGACACATTTTACTTTCAGTCTCCAACTCCATACCTAATTTAAATCTGCATGATTAGGTCGTGCATTCAAAGGCAGTTATGTGAACATCTTCTTCCACATCTCCCTCTTCTGTGAAAATCTTGTAAATGACATTGGAATACTTGAGGTTTAGTATGAAGATGTGGGATGAGGGAAAACGAAGCAATTGGAGCAATTCACATCTGCCAGTGACACCATTCACATCTATATTCTTTTTCTTTCAGTGAATATTTGAATATTACTGCATATATTTGGCCATACAAATTTTACCCAGGCCATTGAAGAAAGGAACCTCTGCAAAATTTGAAAAAGTGTGTCTATCAGCCATTTAAAATACAAAGTTACTCGCACTTCAAAACGTATCTTGCCTTTTGCTTTTGGAATAACGTTTTAACCTTCACTTAGCCATCCCATAATCCTGTAGGATCTAGATCCAATGCGAATTTTTAAGGAGATACAAAAAATGTAGAATAGATACCTTCTGGTCTTGGTTTTGGTTTTTCCAATCCACCATCTTGCATTAGCTCAAATGCAAAGGATACATTGAGGACCTAGTAATATAATGAAGGTAGTCACTATTGTGAACTTTATATTTTATAGTACAAATGTTCAAAACAAGATGTATTTAAAGGTGCAGAAGGAAAAAACAGTCAGGGCTGCATTTATCAATAGAAGATTTGGTACATGGAATGCAGACAATCCACTGTTTTGGTGTGTTAGGCTGATGGTGATTTCAGAAATATAAAAGTCATTGAAAGATAACGTAAGAACTAACATTACCCATAGAAAAATTACTTACAAGTAAGAATAGCCCACCTCCCTCAAGTTTGAAAATTGGAACATGATGGCCCATGAAGTTCTCTTGTCTTGAACAGACAGCTGAACTGCCTGGATAGCAACAGACACTGAGGTAATGGTTGGTCTCAAATTGACACATTGTACATATATGCTTTATGCTTCCAAAACCCATTAAACTTTTCAAATGTTAAACGTGTCTTGGATTTTGGACATAAAAAAAAAAAAATCAGTTCTGTCATCAATTCTTGTATGTAATCCTATATGCACTTAATGAACAGTAAGTCTCGTTCAGTGACAGCATTGCACAGTGGCTGCCAAAATCTGTTAAGACTTGCTAACCACACCATCATTAATATAATTTTCTGTTTTATTCCAGATAAGTATTAATACTTAAATTTTTTAAATGCTTGGAAATGGTTGGTTCCCAGTACAGTCCTTTCTTTCAACTATTAACATCAAAAATGCATGTGGAAAAATTTATGTCATCCTTGTAAAACTAGACATGTTTATATGTTTGAGTTTTTTTAACAGAAAAATGCAATCTAATTACCTTTTGTTCAAAACTATCAGGAGTCAAGAAAAAGCTGTGCAGGGGAACAAAATAGCCTTCTAGGAGACCCATTAGCAGGACTAAGTACACACCATCTGCAAACTGTAAAAAAGACATTTCTCAGTACATTTCCTGAAAAATATCTCATTGTTTTCCTTAATGAGCAAGATATATATTGTCTAATGCAGAACTGTCAACAAACTACTAAAACGAATATTTTAAATTGCAACTAAAAGATGTCATCTCACTTCTTTGATTCTATTTAATTAGTTAGTTCTGTTATGTCTAATTTTAAGTGTCTGTAATTACACTGGATGATATCTAATTGCTATGATACATGTTCAGTTCTATCGAAAAAAACAGCAACATCCATAAGAAGGACATGGACCTGTTGGAGCGAGTCCAGAGGAGGCCACGAAGATGATCAGAGCACCTCTCCTGTGAAGACAGGCTGAGAGAGCTGGGATTGTTCAGCCTGGAGAAGAGAAGGCTCCAGGGAGACCTTTGTAGCACCTTCCACTGCCTAAAGGGACTACAAGAGAGTTGGAGAGGGACTTTTCACAAGGCCATGTAGTGACAGGACAAGGGGGGAATGGCTTTAAGCTGGGGGTGGGGGCAGGTTTAGATTAGCTATTAGGAAGAAATTCTTTACTGTAAGGGCAGTGAGGCACTGGAACAGGTTGCCCAGAGAAGTTGTGGATGCTCCATCCTTGGAATTGATCAAGGCTGGATGGAGCCTTGAGCAACCTGGTCTTGTGGAAGGTGTACCTTCCAACCCAAAACATTCTATATTTCATGGTTTTGTCAAAGGTCTCTCAATTCTACCCCTGTGACATCAGGTCTATTAGTGCACTGAGGTATCTCCACACTCAGACTGAGTTATCTGAAGCAACCTATCACCTTACTGAGGTAAGTAAATTTTCTTCCAACTGATAGAAATACAGTCTCTCATCTTAGGGATTACTGTTTTGCATAAATGCTTGAGGAGTTTCTAGGTATATTTGAATAATACATTTTTCCCCAAAGTAAAGAATACAATAAGCAGAAATAGGGAATGCCCTTTTGAAAGCCTTTACAATTATTTCCATCTATATCTTGATTTTACCTTTGCAAAAGTCTCTATCAGATTGATAGCTATTTAAATAAACCAGAGATTCTTAATAACATGAATCAAGACATAAAATAAAGCCTGACCTGAAGACGCCTGGGCTTTTTTGACAGTGCACATACCACCCCTTCCTGCCTGACCCCGTAATTTTCTTATGATAACTGCTGCAATTGTTCACATGGGGAGGTATTAATACAGCGGGATTAAGCTTTTCTTTTAGCTTCTTTTCAGCCAATTTAGCAGCTGAGGACAAGAAAGAAGACCATGCACCACATTATTTCTGCGGTGCAATCAAGCCTGCAGCCCAGCTGTACAGCTGCCTGCACACTTGAGTAGCTTTACTCTGGAGAATGTATCTCACTGAATAGAGCCATTGTAATCCCATGTGACTGCGTGCTTGTGGAAAGGTAGGCAGGAAACAACTGCTCAGCCTGACGCTGGATCAAACCAAGCGGACAGAGTTCTTTCCTGACCAAAACAAGCAGGTTCTTCTCAGAGCACTTGGCAGCACCCAAAGGGTAGCGTTTGTTAATTATTTTTATGCTAGTGAAAGTACAAAACTGGTTTAGATGCTTAACTGGTGAGGGTCTTCCTCATATAAGAATATTTAGAAATGAAGGGTTTCGTGCTGAAATAACATCTTAGAGAACATTCAATAACAATTCAACGAAATTTCTGGATGAAGTTTGGGGCATAGAGCATAACAGAGTGCAACTATCTCTTCCGTTTAAGAAAGCCTATAAAATTCTACCTGTGTGTCCAGTTCAGTCACCTCCAGATTCAGTTTATTCAGATGCTTGTTCACAAAGGTGATGAGAGTCTGAAATATAAAAACAGTGTAGTGAAGGCATATTCAGTAGGGCAGCAGTCCAACGCAAGCAGTATTAACTCCACTCAGAAGACAGTGTATGAGGGAGGAGACTGCAACATGGTCTCTAAGTTTTAAAACTGAAATGTGACATTAAAAAAAAAAATTTTCCAAGAATGAAGAACAGAAATAAAACAAGTGTGATAATATAAAAAACCATACTGTTAAAACATAGAAAACAAACACTTGTAGCGCACTACAGGGAAGTAGGTAATTGGACTCCACTCAAATCTGACAGCAGCCAAAATACTCTAGGTTAGACCTCTAGTAGTTGTAAACTGGGTATCTCTTTGGCATCAGTATAGCCAATGTACCGGCTGGGTTCTACTCAACATACACTTTGTGAGAACTTATTTGAAGGGACCTTAGGTAACTATATGTTGCTGTGTGTTCCAAAGTTAAATTCATGCTGCTAAACATTAAATAAAAAGTAATATCATAATTGTGAATTTGTATATTTAAGTATAAATCTTAATTGCATTTAATGTATGCAAACTCTGCCAATTACATATTCTATCCACACACAGACATACAGAGACACTCTCAAGAATGCACATACACACATTATGTATTTCAAAAATAAAAACCTTCCAACCTTTTTCACTACATTGAGCTTGTCTGGAGCGTGGTCAAATAAAGTGTCGAATGCATCTCTTTCTGAAAAACATTCAGTGATATTAATATACTGAGCAGCACTTGTTACAGTGCAGAATAAACACTTACTGAGACACATACTCATTTGAGACAACACAGCCAGCAGAATGTTTCAATATAGTCTCTGTATTGCAAGTACCATGCATCTTGCTCTATTGCTGTAAGCTGCTAGTAACTTATTCTCTATTATTTAAAAAAAGCATCGTTTTCAAGTAGGATTTGGATTGCCTAATGACCCCATTTCTCAAAAACAAACAAAGAATAGTATCGTTATGCATAAAACCTTAAACAGCCAGATACAGGTAGTTAAGTAACCAAATCATTTTGTGCAGAACAACATGAGTTTACATTGGAGCCACTACATCTACAGATGAAGATTTTCCCCATGGGCCACTGACTGCATTGTGGTATTAAGCACCTCAAGCAGGCCTATGATATTATCTGCAATACAATCCTTTGTATAGATGGTTTGGGCCTTTCTGATATGCAATTTAGGACATTATCAACAGTACAGGTAACCTAAGGCAGCAGGACAGGAGTGCTACTGTGGTGACCTTCTGAAGAAAACAGAAAAAATAATTAAAACAAAGCCACCAGAGCCTTTTCTGAGCATTTTCCATTTTGACAATCACCTGAATGATAACAAATGACCCCATAAACAGTTACATTCATATTCCTCAATTAAAAAAAAGCTAAAGTAGATCCAAAGGCATTTATAGAAGTCAGACTTTGTACAAAGTACAAAGGGATATCAATGGGAAAAGAAGTCATTCATGAAGCCTTTTAAATCAGCTCCAAGGCAGCCATTGAAAGAAGAAGCAAAAGCTAAATTCTTCATGGCCTAAAAAAAAATAAAGAAGTAAAAGCTAAATTCTCTACACAAGCTGCTCAGGTGAGTGTTTTCTGCTGGCCAGGCATTTGGCCAGTCTCACTCCTGGCTGTAAGACATACCAGGCACAGGACCTTGCATGGTGGGTAGGGCTGCTGAATGATGACTCCAAGTCTTTAAAGTGTAAGTAGGTAACGGATGTAAGAATATCATCATGTTCACCAGCTGCTTAATGATAAGCCACCATTTTACATTATGCTGCAACTTATAACCATTAATACTATTACGGTAACGTTCTGGAGGTTAAACCACAAAGCACCTGCAAATTAACATGTGCTGAAAAGCAATGAAATGTGTTCTAAAGACAGTCAGACTGATTTTGATACTTTTTTCCCCCTTTTGTTAACTGCCATAATAGCCTGTGGTGCAGATATTTGCCAGGGCAACTTGCAGGTTGATCAAAGTGACCACCCACTGCAGAACTAATGTGTACTTTGGCTGCCTCAAGGAAAAGATAATAATCAAATGAACTTACCATGCCTTCCTGATAAAGCCCTATAGGAAAAAAAAAGGAAAAGAAAAAGAACAAAACACTGTTATATATAATTCACTTGCAGATACTGTGCTGCAAAAGAAAACAGTATACACGGTCAGATCTTCAGCTTGGTGGATACTGGAGTGGATCCATGAAACTAAGAAAACCTTCATTAAATTACGCCAACGGAGGATCTGGATTAGTCTGGAGTCTATCAGCATAATATCTCTTGGCTTCACTAAAGTCGCAAGGAGGCCAGATCTCACATTTTCCACTTTGAACCAAATCAACACACCTTGCCTGAGTGAAGAAGGCCTTTTCATGTTGATTTTGCGAAAACCTCCCCCTCTCCTTAAAAGATAAATATACCACACCAACTATAATACAATTGCAGACAAAACAAGGCTTGGGTTGGGTTCCTAAGGACTGAAGCATTTTGCTCTAGTTAATCCCTCATATAACTATCACACATAAACAAATCCATACAGTTAATAATAAATCATAGTACAGCTTCTCTCCATTCAACTAGAAACCAGAATATTCTACTATTGTTCTCTGTTGGTTTGGAATAACTTTTCTGTTATAAATTGTTCAGTGAGATGACACATACAGGGCTTACTACCGGCATTTTACATTCCCAAAGTCAAAACCACCTAAAAATAGTCACATCACATCCCTTTTTGAACAAATCTCATTCTTTACCAAGTCAAAACCAACAGAAAAGAATGAGGCATATCTTTCTTGTTTGTTTGAAGAACTATTTAATAAAATAATAATAAATAAAATAAAAATAGAAATAAATTAATAGTAGATAAATACAGAGTGGAGATTTTGTATATCTTCACTCTATCTTCTCATCCACCCTGATCTTCTGTCTTTAGTTCCCCTCCTCTCTATTTCCTCCCCTCTTGTATTTTTAGATGCATGTTTGCAGCTCTTGAAAAGGCTAAAATTCAGTCATTGGCTGATGCATCATCTTCCCTGGAACCCCAATACTGAAATCTAAATATCAGCAAATGTTTGAGTTTCTGGGACACATCTGTGTTCAATTACTGAACTGCTGGCAAAAGTGGTGTTGACATACTCAGTGTTACCAGTTATTTCCTCTTGGATTTGTCGAGACTGGAGGATTCCTTCTCGTTTCTGGAAAAAATAAAAAAGTGACATTTTTCTCAGTAAAGTTTAATGCTTAGGGTACGGTAAAAATTTATTTGTGATCCACAAAAGTAATTAGATAAAAAGCCTGAAAAATAAGAACTTTTCTTAAACAAACTTACAGTAATATATTATTTTACCTTGCAAGTATTTCAGAAAACTCTTTTGTACATTAACGAGAAACTTGAAACTCCACCTGTAGAAGGAAGTATTTCTTTCCCTTTCTCCATTGTTCCTAATTCACTTTTCTTTTAAAGGCCCCAATTCAGCAAGACATTTGAAACACCTAAACCCATATGTAAGTATTTTAGTAGAGGTATGCCTAGGTGAGCTGAATTAAACCTTGTATTTCAATGAACAGCTTTGGCAGATGGTGCCCATGCTTCTCTTTTGCAAAAACCCTGCTCCCAGGCCATTTGTTCTCTCTGCCCCGCTCATACTCTTTCTTTTTTTGCCTCAGTGCTTCCCTTTTCTGACTTGCTCTGCAGACAAAGAGCTCCATTTGCCTCTGATGGAAAACCAAAATGGAGCTCCCATTCACACTCCCAGCCTGCTCCAGACCCCAGTCACCAGGGGGGTTAATATGAGCGTTGACTCCAAGGTTGAGATGTGAGAACCCTTCGCACGTGGTGCTGAGTGGCCTTTGGTCAGAGGCTGCACGCAACATGGCAGAACCCACCTCAAATGGCTGCTCGTTTGAGTCAGTCGGAAAATGAAGAAGTTGAAAAGTTTGACACTGTTTCCAGCATGCCGCTGATCACAGTCATCTGGCGGTGGTGTAAATACCACACATATGTTCTGCCTCTCTTTGTGTTCTCTCTGCTAATTCTATTCACTGCTTATTACTAAAATTTTGCAATAAAGAAAAAAAAAGTCAGGCGAATGCTGACGACTGCATGTAAAGTCTAGACATTAGGCAATTATTCACAGTTCTTCACTCCCTGTCATAAAAGGAAATGAGAAAAATAAATTTATGCTGCTCCTAGACTTGCCTTCTACATAGAAAAGGAGAATAATGTTTTGGAAAAGTCCTTCCTGGCATGTGAACTAGGGTTGCTGCTCTTCCTTGCCTTGGAGAAGATAGCACATCCCTACCTGAGGCAGTCCTCAGCGTATGATGTGCTGAGGATTTAGCCAGCCTTGTGACTGTTATTTCTATACACCATTACTGAAATATATGAAGAAATATCTTTCTTTCTGCAAGAAAGCTGAACACAGCTGGGTCACTCCAGACCAGGACCTGGGGTAATCTAAACTGTCCTTTTAGCTAGATGGTAGTTTTAGGGGGTTTCCACAATATTTTTTAAAGTCCTGTTACTAAGTATCCTGAACACAGTAAAAAATGCATTCATGAAGGACCTTTGAATATTAGAAAGACAGAGTGGAGTCCAACGTGTTACACTGGGGGCACAGAACAGCTGCTGAGATATCTTCAGTCACATACCTTGAAAATCTGAAGAAAAATTACATAATTTAGGGCTATTTTCACTTCCAGCTCGTGCAGACAGCAGTAAGTGCTTGTACTTTAAGTTACAATCCAGTTCATGTTAACTCCAGTTAGAATTCCTCTCTAAGATTTTTGTTTAGTTTTCCCTTTGCTGCAGGGTGAAAGGAAACTTTTATTTCCTCCTCATGATGACTCTGACATGCCAGTGATGCCTTCTGCAGCAAAAGCCCTATTGCTCTCATCTCCTAGAAGAGTTGAGCATCACAGCAATGGTATCTGTACTTTTCAGTGACCAGTCTGGTAGTATGAGAGCAGAAAAAGGTCCTTCTGAGGACTGAAAGACTGCCCAGCATGTTCTTTAAAGGCAACAGTGGCTACACACTATAAAAATCAACATCTATTATTAGAAAGTCACTGAGAAATGAAGCATGAATTAAGACTCCCCAAGAAAAGCTGGGTGACAACAGGGAGACTCTAGTGGACAAGCTTGCCATTTTCTTCCCTCACACCTGAAAGACTCCACAAAAAGCCATGAAGATCTTCCTAATCACTTACGATTTTAAATTGTCAACTACCTCTAGAACAAAAAAATACATCTGAAATCTGGGTAGGATGTCTGGAAATGTAAAAGGTCTCTTCTTCATCTCCCTTTGTGTCAGCAGTTCTATGTAAATGAGGGACAACTGCTTAATTTCCCAGACAACATCCCACTTTGAAAACCTTCCCACTGTTTGGATGGCTTTTTGCCTATGTATTGTTGCTGTCCAGTCATCTGGAGGATCATGTTTTATAATTGCCCCAAATGAAATGCAGAATTATTCTGGAGCTTGAAAGAACAAACACATTTGTCACAGGTTCAGAAAAATACTTCTTGGGAACATGGAGCCAAAGCTTCTCTGAAACATTTCACACCTTTCCGGGTAGTGTGACCAATGATCTCCAATTAAGCTTGTGATGTACACCTTCATCTAGTCTCACTAATTTCCTAGCTTTGCCTAAGAGTAGTTTATGCACCCAAGAAGTGCTGTCCCAGAATATACTGCAGCCATACTGGCTGCTCTGCCACTGCATTCTTATACTCTCTGACTTAACTTCTCTTGCACACAAACAATCTGTCATCTAATCATTTATGGATGGCATAAATAAATAATTTTTAAAAAGAGGCAACATGATGACAAGATCCAGCTCTCCAAAAAAGCTCTCCCTTGTTTCAGTAGATACGATCAAACAAAGCCTGGGCTCTGTTCAAAGTTATTCATTCCATTAGTACGGAAGGAAAATAATATAACAGAATAGTTACAGAAGGTCCAACTATCACATTTTTTCCCAAATCAGCTCATAACACGGATTTCATATTACTCTCATTGCTAACAACTTTTGTACAAAACAGCCAAAGGGAACAAGCTTTCCTAAGAACCTGTTGGGCATGAGCACGTTTTTTTGTTTCACAAATATCTTTGTTTCTGTTTCAATGGACTACACCCAGCCAACATGGCAACCTTCAGATTTTATGTGTTTCTACACCTAGAAAAAACATGAAATGAACTAAGGTAGTCCTTCTTAAAGACTTCATAAAAGGACTTTGTTCTTTTAATTTCTCTTTCTCTACTGATCTCTTCATCGAACCATATACAACAGAATTTAAAACCAGGTACCACATAGTCTGTTAAGCTTCCCTAGGCTTGACCTTACTTTACAGAACGTATGAGAGTTTAGAACTTGAAGTGTGCAAGTCTGACCACCAAACTAGACTTTAGGATCTGCTGATTGTTGATTAAAACCTCCATTGAGTTCAAATGGTACATGATGCTTTACACAGAATTAGTTCCACGGGACACAAAAGACAGATTTAAAAATTAAGCATAAAAACCCTACTCACCATAAAATAAAAATGATAAATGTCTCAAAAAATTACAGTAAGTATACTGCCCCCCACCCACTGTTAATAGGAATCAGCATAGCTTTGGAGTTCCACTGAGTGGCTTTCACCTAGCTTGGGGTCTGCAGGACAAAATCTTCTGCAACATTACTTGGATTTTATTCTGCTGCAAATGCTTTCTCCACAATTCACTGGCGCCTGAGCCTGAGCTGTGCAACTAAGAGGCAAAGCAGTGAGCCAGATTCTCCCACTACTTATTGTTTTTAAATTGGTTTATCTGTACTGACTTCAGTGGATTTGCTGTTGAACTACATTAGCCTATTAAACAGCAGGACAATTATATCCACTGATTTCAATGGGAATTTTGTCTGGATGTGTGGAGTGACAGCAGATCTGCTTCTCTATTGTAGGACTGTGTTCTTTTTCTTGTTTAGTTTCACAGCATAAAGATGTCCTGCCCACTGTATTCCCGATTTCTTATGCTGGTTTTGGTGGAACTTTGAGATAAAGCACTGAAAATAATACATTTACAATAGCCAAAGGAAAGTGCTTGAAAACTATGTTCCTCTGAAGCCTAAATGCAGATTTCTGGGATTCCCTCTCATTATCTGTAGAGAAACCTATGAAGCAGAACCTGAGAGTCAATGAGTCATCACCAGGCACCAATGATACATTTACCAGACTCTCCTTCAGATTTCTCCCCAAATTACAAAACTTGTCCCATTTGAATGCTGGAAAAAAGAGTGGTTAGTTTCTCAGATCTGTCTCAGATTTTCAGTCACACAAAACTTGAGCAATAGCTCTTTCCACCAGTTATTTCGGGGTAACATCAGCTAAAAGCATAAATAAAGACAGTTACAGTGGGAAAAATAAAGGCAAATTTAATTGGAGAGAAAGAAAAGCAGATTAAATGGGAAGAGGCCAAATAAGATAGGGCACGCACAAGTCCAACTGAAAGAAAAATGATGAACAGAATAACATAAAGAGTTTGAATGGATGAGGCTCTAATAAGGAGACCGACTGACACAAAAGATTTAGTTGATGGGGGTTTTTTTGCGTGCTTATGAGAAAACCAACACTGTAATCAGACTAAATTAGTATGCACAAGGCTGAAAAAGAATATTTAGTCACCTAACATGAATCTGAATGTAATAAACAGTGACAATTCATCATTCAGTGCCAAGAATGATTTGAATCTCTACACAAGTGAGAAGACCATCAAAAAATGGGAAAAATAATAATTCTAGAGATCACACTGAGTGATAAACACATTCCAACAATAATAATGCTTCATATATTTTTAATGTCACAGTCTGGTCACTTCACAATCAAAATAAGATATTCTGAGCCACAGCTCTATCTGGGAAAGCACTTCTGCCGTTTTCTGGTTGAAGCACTGTCAGCAGGGAAGATGCACATGTGTTTCTCGCCAGCCAAAGAGACACACACATGCCCATCCAAACAGACACTCTAGAGGCATTTCTCAAGAAACCCCTCAGTCATTTTCACAACACTACCAAGAGCTGTTTAATGCCCCTCTTACCTGCACAACAACCACCTGAATGGACACATGATCAGGGAGTCTGATTGGTGCTCGAAAATACTGAGATAATGCAACCAGAAGATGAAGTATTGCTACAAGACTTTTAGCATGAACAGCTGAAATAGATATCAAAAGCACAAGTTACAAACTGCAAAGTAACTGGGGCACATATTTTTTACTTCTTAGGATGTAGGGATTATGGGAATCTTTTTCTCTTCCCACCTGGAGCCAGGGGCACTTTTAAGGCACCTTGTCTCTTCTGGGCTCTTCTGCTCAACAGGCTGTGTGAACGAGACCCAGTCAGCAACATGTGTCAGCACTGAAGTGCTACTCTTTGCAACACGTCTGGATGCCATAGGCTTGTGTAGATGGAAATCTAAAGCTAATCCAAAAGCCAGATTTCATGTACGGCAGTTTAAGTGCTGTCTCTGCATTCTCCTTGCCTCTCCTTTATTCCTTTTATTTCAATAAGGATTTATGGACTATCAGAAAGATATTTTTGTACTCATAACATGCACTTATTCATTTTTAAGTGTCACAATGTCTGCAGGATGATAAACGAGCCTATTTTGGCAGAAGTCTTAAGCAATAACTTACTAAACTCAATGACTCAAACATTCCTCATGAAGTTGTTATAGTTCTGTTACTGAAGCTTTTTCACAGCAGGTTTCATAGGGGTAGTTAACACTAACACAACTTACAAGATATCAAAAGCCATGCTGTAGGAAATCCTTAATCAAGTATCAAACCATTGGCAAGAAAGTGAGTAATTTCTGATTCTTATTATTGCCTTTCTTCTTCTAATTTGTTTTTGCATTCCCCAGAGCAGTATTCCTAAACGATCTTTCATAGCTACAGTGCAGTGCACTTTAAGTTTCTTGTCTTGAACTAACCAATAACTCCTACCTTACCTCACTGGTAAAGCACTAAAATATGCTTCTTCATTATCTTCCAGTGCAAGTCTCAACTATGCCATGGAGATACCAATTTATATAAAACGTGGCTTTGCTGTCAAATTTTGCTGGAGTGCCAGTGCTCATGGATGAGGTGCTTTAGGAGAACACTACAAAGATGTCTGTCTGCCTGGCACTGGTGTGTGCCACAGCTGGGTCCAGCTGCTGCTGTCTATCTCTACTTCAGCCCTAAAACACATGTAAAACATTAAATTAAAACTAGAAGTTAAATTTTCAGGCCACTCCACACACCCTGTCTCCAGCTGCAAAACAGAGAATGGAAAAAAGCTGGGGAGAGGTTGAAAAGAGAAGGGGACAAAAAATTCAGCAGGACCACACAAAGGGGCAAGTCAGAATGTCTAATGTTCACTCTTCATCCCTTGTGATATTTCTCTTCCTCTCACTCATTGGTTGTGAATGGAACAGGATACAAAACTGCTCAGCTCAAAACAGATACAGGAGACAGGAAAACTGCTATGTACTGGTCAAGGTATTCACCAGCATAAAATGATTCTAAAAACCAAACTTGAAACAGATTAAGAGGCCTAATTTTCTAAAACTGGTAACCTGCTTTTTGCAGCATATATACACCAAAATGTCTCGTGTTGGGCCACTGAAGGCCTTTCTGTTATATATAGCTATGTTCATTTTTAATACATAAAACAGGAAGGACTCAGAACCAACCTTATAGAGTTTTGTAATCAAAACTAGTAGTTCAGATTTAGTCTTAAATGAGCAGGAAATATTATTCCTATCTATGTTGCAAATTTTACACAGACAAATAGTTCTAGGACCTAACCCTCCTTCTGCCTATTGTATTTAGACAGGTACCTGCCTGTTTCAACAAACCTATTTGGTGACAGGAAACTTAAGCTGATATGCACATGGACTTTAGGGCAAAACCACCATACTTTGACAGACTCTGAAAAGACAGTTCATTGAAACTGAAGATTGAGCACCACTAACGAGGGCAGAGTGTACCATATCTGGAAATGCCCTTCAGAGCAGGTCCTACCATAAATAACAGACTTCAGCCTTCCCTTATCATTGGATATTTCAGAATTCCAGATAGCACCTACAGACTCCCACCTGCCAACAAATGAGAACAGCACAGCAAGCACAACTTACAGTCAACGTTCCATTTAATGCTTCTTGGGGGGAGTTTAAGGGTTTCATTGATCTTTTCAAGCACTGTCTGTAGCTTCTGTTTCTGAGCAATTTCAGACTGAGTAACTTCCGCGACATTCAGCTTCTCACTTTCAAGCTTCTCTGAAATGACAGAATTAAAAACAGGAAAACCAGTTGTCAACTCCACGAAGAATAAGAAGACATTCCATTTCCTAGTTTTAAAATTTTCTTCCAGATCCACTTTCCCCCACCCTACTGAGCACCTAAAGATAAGATCATATTTTCCCTTTAGTTACACACTGCCAATGGGAAGGCCAAGTATTATTCTACGCCACATTACTGGCTAACAAATATTTGCTGAAACTCCCTTCAGGGAGCACCAGATCCGGAAGTATGGCCCAATACTTCTATTGCTACTGCATGAGAGTGGCTTGAACAGCAGACCATCAAACCTAGGAAACAGATACCACCTTTCAGATTTGTTTCATCAGTCTCAGCCTCTTCTACCTCAGATGCAGGAGATTAAAAAATTTTACTTGACCCATTTGTGATAAAAATGAAGTAATTCCATATTCATAGAGGTGGAGGATGCACCAAAGAAATGCTAACAAGTTTTTTGGAGGCATGAAAACAACTAAAACCTCAGGCAATGTCTTACTATGAAACCACAGCCTTTTTTTGCACTCAAAATTTGCAGTAGATTTTAAGATACTTTATGAATTGGTGTGTTACTGATTAGACAGATTGCTATGTATATCACACATGGCTTAGTGTTTACACTTAAATAGTAAGCAAAGAAAATTTAGCAGTAAGATGACAACATCAGGAAAAAATTTTTGGTCACCTATCAATTTACTTCTATGAAAGAATATTGCATTAAGAGATATCTTATTTGGTAAGAGCTGATCTTATTCTCATCAAAGGGAACTGACTATCTTCCCATAGGGATTGAGCCTGAGCTACCAGCTTAAGAGAGTGCTCTCTCCTAATCCTGCTGTATCCTAATCCTGCCTGAGAGACTGCTTTCTCCATGGGTTTCTTGTTTCTCCTCAGAATCACTTTCACAACAAGACCAAAGTCTTCAGTTAGCACAGACCTGATCCACAAGGAATTGAGGGTAATGGAAAAGATTCCACTGAAATCTATAAATGCTGGATCATTTAAGAGCCAGGCGCATCTGACACGCATTTTTTGAATTTTGGGTGAGGTCACTGGAGGTCTGCCCATGAGAATCAAATTGCTCAGTCTGGGGCATATCCAGTCCATCACAACATATTCAATAGCTCAACCATTCATAGAAGGGAATAGTCTGTGTAGTCTTTATTGTAAGTACTCACATGATGTTTCAAGATTCATTTAAGATACTGAAAAGAAATTTACTGGAGACTTTATGAGCTGTAATAACTACGAAAATGGCTTCCAAGCCAGCACTGTAAAAAGCACATGCCAGCTCTGCATTAGCAGTTTCTTTTCTCTATCTGTTTCTCAGCTGAAGCTCAGTTTGCAGTCCACTGGGCACCATTACCTCAGCAACCTTAAAAGCCAGACATCAAATCAGAGAGAAATTCCAACTTTCCAGAGGAACTTCACAATGTGAATAAACTACAGTACGGAATGAGCAGAGATTAAAAACATCCACCATTGTACTGAAAATACCCTTTCCTTCAAATTTACTTTCCACTTGTAACACGGTTAAGTTTGTGCAGCACATATGCAGATAATAAATTTAATTGGAGTGAATACTATTGCCAAGACAAGAACCCTCCCTCTCTAGCACCCCAGGTAGGCTTTATGCGGTTCTCATCAACTGCAGAGCACCACACATTGCACTGCAGCTCTGAGGACTGTGCATGCAGCCTATTGCTCAAGGGCCTCATAACACAATGCTATTTTTATATCACTTAGTGGCATAAATGTAAGATGATACCAAGGCTCCTAAGCAGGAATAAGAGATCCACTTATTGACAAAGTGCCTTAACAGCGTGCACATATATTTTTTCTTACCAAATAATTTTTGCAAAACTTGTCCATCATACAGGTCTTCAGCCAAGTCTTTCACAATAATCCTCTCTCCTACCAACACATCATTAATCCAGTCAATTAATACCTATATGGGAAACACAATTTGGCAGTATTATACACTATTCATTTGCAATTTAAAACACATGTCATTTTGTACAGTGATGAAAATACTTAGCAGAAAGGACACCAAATTGCAATGGCTCAAAATACAGCCTGAAATACCATGAGAAGCAAACAGGAAAGACTCAGAAAAGACTCTTCTAAGGTGGCTGTGTCAATGTACTACAAGGTCTAGACAAATACCAATTAATTCAGTGCCTTCTGGAGTGAAATGTTTCCCTTGCTTTCAGTTGCATTTTAACATTTTATTGTGAAGCAAAAGGTTCTGAAGTTGAATCTAATGAGGCATCCTGCTAAAGTTCTAACCTCGAGAATCAAAAAGATGAGGGAAAGCCAGTGTGATCTTATGTTGGTGATGGGATGGCACTGAGAATGTGGACTCAGGATTTTAACTGAAATTCTTGAGTCTCTCTTTGCCACATTTACAGAAAGATACTGCAGCAAATGACCTGCCCATTTCACTGGGACGTGCACACCACATGGTTCCATTTAATTAATATCTAACCAGTGCTTTGAAGTGTTCAAATGAAAGAGGCAGGGGTAGCATTAAAAAAATAGTTTCACTTTTCTGAGAGTGTTGACATGCTTTTCGTTACCTTCATTAGTTCTTGTAATTTTGGGTCATTTCTTGAATTTGGATCAACCATTGTTCGGACTTCATTTTCCTCTGGAAGGTTTAAAAGAAAGATATTAGTAGCTATTACAGCATGACACTTTATTTTACATCAAGCTTTTATGTTGAGATGTAAAATTGTTGTGAATTACCTAGCATAGTGTCCTCAGGGTCTAGTTCAAATGGAATTGGACTGAGAGGCAAGTTAATGGCATTCATTCCTTCTTCCTGTAATTCAGATACTAGGAAATAAAAAAGAAGAGCTTGGTCAAATTTCAATTTAATTTTACTTACAATTTCGCTCCCGCTAGAAATAGAATTAATTGTCTTAATTTCTTTATAAGAACATGACTCTATTAGATAAGCCACTAGGTGTAATTACAGCAATAAAGGATTGCTAACAAAAATTGGAGGTCCAGCCAACAAACCTTTACTTGTACGAGTAAATTTTTCGTGGGTAATGGTACTGGAATTCATGCAATTGCCTCAAATCTCTTCCAGGATAAGGCCCATTGTCCTCAAATTTTAAAAGGCTCCCTTGCATTTTAATGGTCCTGACGTTTTAACACTAATGAATCATTTTAGCTGAGGGAAATGATTATTGCTCTCAGCTATGTCACTCTTACTCTGGAAATGCTTCAAGTTTAGCTACTTGAGAAGAGCTGGGCCTGGCTATATATCCACGCAGGAGTTGCCACGCTGAGAATCTATTCAGGACTGAAGGTGCAGCTGCAGCTCTCGGCTACCTCCGTTGCTCAGGTCAGAGACAGCCCAGCTAGAGCAAACTCTGGGATGCTTCTGGCCTGTGTCCTTGGCATTTCCTCAGCACAAATCACAGCAGCAAGACACAGGTGTAAGATGAGGAACCCTAAAAAGTACTGCCTGAGTGTAGAGTTCAGTAATAGGTTGAGAAAGAGCTTGAACACAGGAGTAGGGGAGGGGATCCAAGATCCCATAGTTTGAAGAGATCCATAGTTGTCGGGAAGTATGGATGAGTTCTTCCTCAGCCAAAGCCCCCAAATACTACAAAAGTCAATCTTCTTGTAATACATGCTCTGAAAACATAAGAAAGAAAGATCCAGAGAACTGGTGCAAAAGGAGGACTGTCACTGGTTCTGTACCCGGTACAGTTCAGAGCAACTTCATTAATTTTTCTGGGTGACCCAAAACTTTAGTAGGTTGCAAAGACACAAACCTTTCCTTTCCTGTCCAAACATGCCTCCTTAACAGACAAGAATATACACAAACAAGCCAATATACTAATCCTACTGCTATGGAAAAACTCACAGCACTGTGCAGGGAGGGAACCCACAAGTTTGTATCTTGCTTTATAACCAAGAAATCAGTGCAAACCTGGTTTATCAAACCAGGAAAGAGGATTGCTGTCTCATGAATGACAAGTAAAAAATGTTGTTTTGATCACTCAGTTTCCAGGGTACAGACCTTTAGAAGGTGTTGTTAGCACATCTGTTCCAGTCATAGTTTAAACTTAAACAACTTAATTCAACGATCATACATATGTCCTGTAGACTCAGGTAATTGTCTGCACCTTCTGATGTGAACTAATGTATTTGATTTATGTACAGATGCAGATTCACCGTCCAATAGTTCAGATTTACTGGCTGATGCTTTCCTCAGTTTATTCTGAAAATTATAGAAACAATTTAGGTTGGGAGAAAACAGAAAAGTACTTTAGAGATCTTGTGTTTTGTGACTGACTCATAAGTTAGCTCTTGGAAGTTTTACCTCTGTGTCTTAACTTCCTGTGTGCAGTAAGTGTAGCTAAATTTCACTGTGATAATCAGTCAGCTGGTGTGATAACAGGACTTAAAACTTTGCAAATATTTTCTACGCTTTGTTAAATGTTTTGTGGTCTGCCAGATGAAATGCCTGTGCATGTTTCAAGAATCTGTGTAGCTGTATTCAGGCATCAAAGTAAGATTCACAGCAATCATGGTTGTGAATGCTGGAATCCTTGTTACTTTCAACTGAACAAAAATATCTTTGAAAAATCCAGTGCCTTCAATACTGAACCCGTAACTTCACTCCACACACTCGCCCTGCTTGTGTATCTGTAAAATACAAATACTGAGCAGCACTAAAGAGTCATAAAGTAATGTTGACAATAATAGTTCCCTTGGTTGTTGTGTATTCTCTAAAACTGATGGCTGAGAGCAATGGACCAAATTAATCCCTTATGTAAGTCCACTGAGTTCTGAGGAGTTATAGCAGGGATGAATTTGGTCTAGCATGTACAATCTCAGGAACTGTTTACACTTAATGGCAATTGTTGGAATTGTTAGCACTCCTTCGAGAAAATAACTGTTGGTTTTATTAACCTCTTTGATTTTTAAAAATTTTTTTATTTTTATTTTGGTTCCAAATGGTTATGGGCATAAAAATGTCAGTGGGTAGACCATGTGGAGGTCTTTCTGTTTTGACATCTTTAGTTCATGGAGGACTTCTGCACAAAAGTTCCTAGGCAAAAAACGTGGGGGTTTTTCACACCAATCCCAAGAGGGAGCACAGTAATCTATTCAAGCCAACTGCCTCCACTGAGCTCCCCTGTCCCAAAGGGCTTAAAGTGCTGCTTGGGCAAGACACACTGGAGAAAGCAGTCAGCTCATTTTCCTAGTGAAGGACAATAATGAAAGCTTTTGGTTCCTCTCTCCAGGGAGCAACCTGCTGGCAGAGCTGGCTGACACTTCTCCAAGGAGACTGAGTGGACCTTTCAAGGTTGAATGTTATGTAAGGAATTCTTTACAAGGCCCACTGAACCTCCCCGCATTTGTCCTCCAATGTGCACAACTATTACATTCTACTTTTAATAACATGACCTTCGTCATATTACCAGAGTTTCTGAAAATAACAGAAAGCAAACAAACCCCTGCCATATCTTTGCATGGAAAGGGAACAAAAAATACAAGGAAAAGAATAATAAACATACATAGGGAACATTGAAATATTCTAGAATGCAAGTGTTAGATTTATTGTACAGCAGGGGCTAAGCCCTGTTTTCTGTAGGCTGCTGTAAGCAGCTCACCCAAATTGCAGTTCCATTTTGCACACCTGCCAGAGTTCTGCACATATGCAGAACCTACCCAACACACCTCCAGACAATCCAAAGATGCCAGATGGATCCAGTTTGCAGAGAGGACAGCTCCTCCTCAGCCACTGCATTCTACAGCGCACAAGCCCTGCCCCAGGTTGGTATTAATCCCATAATAAAGACTCCTCCTGCCCTCCTGTTCCCTACAAGCAGAAAACGTGATGGAGAAAGCCTGAGCCTCATAGCATCTTTTCACTTCTTTCCCAATACTGAAAAGTAAAGATTTAACTACAGATTAGTAATACTACTAAATGGAGCAGGTAAGCACATGCATTACATCAAGCTGTATGTAAAGTGAGGGAAAATGTACTATGTAGTACACACTCACTTTCTAAGAATTGTCATAAAAAAACCCCAGTGTGACAAATCACTGCTATATGCTTAGGTGTTTATAGCGGAACCACAAATATGTGATTGAGGTTGAGTTTGCATACCACAGTTTCAGCAGAGGAATCCATTTTTCAGCTGCCTTTCATTAATTTGTTTTAATTAATTTTCATGAAAATCACTTCAGCAACTTAGTATTTTAATAAAAGCAAAGAACACAGTATTAGGGCAATTTTTGCAGCCGCTGAAATTAAAATAATTTTTTAAAATACTTTGAGGAATTACTTTGGAGCATCAGTAAAACCTCCACTCTGAGTCTTGCAGCGTAAAGCCACAGGAAGGGAGGAGGGGACGTACCTGCAGCAGTTCATCAATACCACAGCAGGTGCCAGGAGCCAGACCAGTGCACTGGGACCTGAGGCAGTTCCTCTGACGGAGAGTATCCACAGAGTTGTCTTGTTGACTTTGGGCATGCTTGGCCACTGGATGACCCCAGCAGAGTTAAGACCACTTCTCTTTTCTCACCCTCTGCTGTGACCCAGACACAGCCCAGTTCATCAGCTACCATGGGACTTATGTTCATCATGCTTATATTGGTAGGATTAGAGACTTTATCCTTTTGGACATGGGGGTAAAATCCAGTCCTCCATCGCTTTTTTTTTGCAGTCGCCATGCTAAGTGGAACTGGGGGCTGAATGTACTTTTAGAGCAGGACCTTTAAAAGCAACAGTTACACATGGGTCAGACAAATCTCTGCCGACTGGCAATGGACAAGTCCCAGTTTTAACTCTGGATGAAGAATGGACATTTCTGCTGAGAGTTCTGATTCAGCTCCACATGCCAGATTTCTTATGATGTAATCAAGTGTAATTCCACTGCTATCAGCTGTCAACAGACTTCCTCCCACCATGCCAGCACCAAATTTGGCCCCAGAGCCGGGGAGCCCGCAAGGCCGTATCAACAGCAGCTACAGCAGCTATTTTAAGCTGGATGGAATTCTTACTGTTTTAGATGCTCTAGGATTACAAGGTCATAAACCTATGCTATCAAATCCACGCTGGTGCTCTGAGCCAGTCTCTGCCCTTCGATGCATGCATCCAACTGCCATTGGAACTGCTGGACGCCGAGCACATCTGAAAGTGGAGCACTGCCCATACGGTTTAAATTGGCTTAATTCCTCTAGTGCATGCAGCCTGTTGCTCCACATTGTATTTATTAGACAGTTTCATTTGGGTTTTTTACTTGTTTATTTTGTGTGCTGAAGGCTTTTTGCTGCCCTATTTAGTATTCAGGGCTTAACATTATTCTGATTTGAATGAAACACGCCTCATTATTTAACCAAGCTCAGAAATGCCACATCACCCAATGCACTCTCTGTGGTTTAGACATATTTTAGCATATCTATCCAAGGAATCATAAAATAAATACAGCAAGATGTAGTGTTAAATAGACTCTCCTCTGAGTGCTACAGCCATGTCTTCCCATGTAATTGATTCCGTACTCACAAAACTAAAATTACTCAAGTGCTACAACAGTAATGGATCGATTTTGGAAGTGTGTGACTAACTAGAACTGAGCCCAATGGAGGAGCACAATCCCACAATGCTTCTGACCTCAATCTTTCAAAACCAGGAGATTTAAATATATGCACATACGCCTACATAAACATATACAACATTTCTGCAGTCCTTTAACTGCTTTCTTTCTCTAGTCTAAGAGTTTTCCATTCAAGGTCTTCTCTGCCATTTTGAAGGTTGCATATACTTCAGTTGGGTTTGTTGTTTTTTGGTTGTTTGTTTGTTGTTTTTTTGTGGAAGCTGAGTCATTCACATGACTCCAAGAGTTTAAGCTTTCTATAAAATGTCAAAAAATATCTGATATTTTAAACTGCTTTGGTAGGCAGTGGCTTTGCATGTCATGCCTCTACCTTAAGCTTATTCTTTGGACCATTTGGAAGGCTAGCTGCATTCATATTGCCAGAATAAGACTGGATATTTGTATATATGCCCACCTTCAAACATGCATACCTATGCTACATACATTTATATATGTAGCCAGAAATCATAGCCAGTTTAGAAGAACACTGATTTTCTTCAAGAACTGTCTTTACTGCTCTTATGTAAGATATATACTCCATTACAGTTGAGTCAAATTTAGATAAATTGTTTTTTTGTTTCATATTCTCTTTACTGGGTGCAAATTTCTGGTAAATGCCCATGATCTTGATGGTTTGCTTTTGTAACCACTCCTGCACAAGAGCAGCTTTACTTCTTCTACCGACTTGATGGCCTGCAATGCAGACCTGAGTGTAAATGACTCTATCTGCACAGATTTCAGTGGATTTATGCTGATTTATACCAGTTCACTGGCTCAGTGTGATTCCTGTTCCCCTTCACATACTCCAGTTCTACAAGCTGATATGATTCCAGTGGAGTAATTCTGGATTTGTACTGGTAAATATGAAAACTGATCAAAATTACCTCAGACGGTAGAGAACGAGAGGAAAAAAATAGCAAAAACATTTTCAAAAAGTCTTAGTTTGAGCTTTTACAGAATGATACTATTTAGCCAAGCAAACTTATGCAATTGCTTTCTGGGCAATCCATCCAAAATGTTAATTTCTAATATTTGTGTGTGTGCATCTTGTAAGTCCACAAAGGGAAAAGAAAATATTAATCTAAAATGGTACTGCCTAATTTTCTGGAATATATAATTCATCCAACATGGATTCTGGCAGCTCAGCTCTAACTCCAAAACAAAAGAAATCCACACAAAAGACAATAAATCTGCATTACACATGGTACTAAAATGATCCAATGGATTTATAGATGTTTACAAGTTTGCAGAGTGTGACACAGCGTCCACCAGAAATTTGATATTCACAGCACAAAACATCATAAACATATGTCTGCAACTACAAAAGGGCCTTTTTATGTGGGGATCATTGTTAAAATTGTCTTCAGAACATAAACCTTAAGTTGTAAATGCTACTCCCCATTTATTCTCCAAGACATAACAAATGAGGGAAGAAAAGCAGAGATATGTTTGTAATTGAAAATGTTTCTCAGGAAATGATCTGTACAGGAACATCATTCTCATTCCATTAACTGCTGACTCCAAGCCAACCATTTGTAAAAGTAAATAAATTTGCAAACTGGCTGACAACAATGTGCCTGTCTTTAATGTTTCTGCATTAGTACTCAGTCTCCAAAAAAGAATCTATTTTCTTTTCTCATTTCTCCATTAAACCAAACATGGCATGCACACAAAAAGAACAGGAGTAATGCTGTTCACAAAGAAAGATGGGAGAAATGCAATGATTTGATTTTCATGTATGCAATACAAATTAAATGCTTATTGCCTTGAACTTCCTTTAAAGTCTGAAGTCACCCTGAAGTACCTCAGTGACTAGTTTGCTGTTTCTTTGTTTTTTGCAATTAACAGGGGGGGAAAAAAGCCTCCATAGACTGACAAATGTCTGGTCTGAGTAGGTAAAAAACAACAAATCAGGGAGCAAACTAGTTCTTCTTCCTCTGGATTTTCATGTAGTTTCTAAGAGGTAATAAGTGGTGCAGTGTCAAGCTAACACAGATGCCAGTCATTCCATTCATTCCTTCAACACATTCTCTCAACACATCTTTTAAAATATATAAGCAGTATCTGCAGATGTTTGAAAAGCTTGTCACCCTCCAGGAGTGTTTAATATCATACAAAAAAAAAAAAAAAAAAAAAAAAAAGAAACCCAACAGGCATCTTTGGGAACAAATACAGACAAAAGTTCAATTGACACTAATTTTCACTCCCACTGAAGAACAAATCATGCATATGAGAAATGCTGGGACCATTCCAAGCTGTTATCAAAATGTGCTGTGCTGAATCTGATCCCAGCCTGGAAACTCCAAGCAGCCTCAGATACCTACACAGGGTCTTTGTGAGGCAGACACGTGCAGGTTGTTAGCTGGTCTGCTCATGGCATCCCTACATTCAAAGCATTTTACTGAAACAAATCCTTTCACAGCTGAGATTTCCAACTTATTGAGGTAAGTATTGAGAGACCTCTAAACTGATTTATTGAGGTATCTCACAATTACACAGAGCACTTGGCGCTACAGAGAGACAGAAAGGAAGCATTTTTATCCTTCTCACTGATATTTTGGTATTTCTCAAGTTACAACAAATCTGCAGGTAGCGATATCCAGAGGAGAGGCAGAAGGACCTCTTGGTGCAGTCCTAGCCCAAAGCAAGTGGAGGCAATTGTTCATCCTATATGCTCAACAGCTTGCTGCAACGGTTCTTTTCCAAACACTGCGGAGTGGAGAAGCTGATTTTGTAGGGCTGACGTGCCTCATTTTGTGAATCACCAACCAGCTCATAGTAGCTATTCCAACATCAACATGAGGCACTCATGCAAAGACAAAACCAAGGATCTGTTCCAAGAAGTCTTTCCCAGCTCAACACGTTCTAGTTATTCCTAAGAGAAAACCCAAAAATAGTTCTTAGGAATGTGAGGGCACACTAGTAGCAAGCTGAGGATTTCCTGAATTTCTTGCTCTTTTCTGCTTGTGTATATAAGCCTCATTTTTGAAGAAGTTAAGTGTCAGACCCACTGCATCTCAGTCATCTAGATGACTGCTTTCTCTTGAAAGAAACAGAAAATTTACTACATTTACTGGAAAGTTGAAGTCCCTTCTCGGAGACTGCAAAACAGTTTATGTATCACACATGGCCACTATTTTCAAACTGTAGTTCCTAGAGCTATTTGTGTTTTAAGATAAGCATCTTGTCCTCTTCAAGGAATGACTTTGGGACAAAGGATCAAAAGATTTGTGGTAAGTGGCCAAGCATTTCTACACCCTAGAAGGAAAAAAAACAAAGCCAAAACCACCTTAATATCTTATGAAAGTTCCTCACACTTTACGATCTTTCTTTGGTGTCAAAGCCAACCAAGATGAAGTTTGGGGGTGACACCAAGGCTGGACAAGTAGCAAACACATGAAAGATGGGATTAGAGTCACCCAAAGAAATTAAAATAATAATTAATACAAATATGTAGATGTATTACTAATTTACATAACTGGTAGTTTGCAGTCCATTTTTTGCTACCTTCTGCATCAACCCTGGGCATCTAACCACGGTTCTCAGATTCAGTACAACAAAGGAGAATTAACTTGCACCATCTAATTCTGTTTTTCCCCTCCACTTTAAAGATTTTCAGTTTCTTGCTACGTTTATTATTTGTGCCTACCACACAGATGGTTTCTAAAAATGTCTGCAACATGTCCTAGGGAATTGAAGTTTCTTGTCAAGGACAGAATCAGGATCTAATTTGGGAACTGAGATCTAAAGACAGGCCTTCAACATGGAAAAACAAGGCTGTGGCTTTGGCTGGATCAACAGAAACCCAGATACATTCTTAAAGAAAATGGGCCAGATTTGGTGAAAGGCAAAAAAATGAAACCTTAAAATAGCAGAAATATATCTTCTAGCACACTGAAGAGTAAGCTGCCCTTTGGGGTTCTCTTGCCAACGGGGAGGTTAACACGTATTTGAGAGCAGAAAAGCTTCAGGCTCTGACTGTTACAACAAGGACTGCAGAAAAGGTAAACTTGCTTCCCCATCCTTATCTCACAGGTGTACCAGCAAGATGCACATCTGATGTGTGGAAGTCCTTCTGCTTTTCCCAGCCATACAGCTTGAAAGGCCATTTCAGGGACAGAAATATTAGGGCTGTGGCAATCCCTGGCTAGAGGGAGGACTTTGGTTAGCTGACATAAATCACAGTGTGGTGTGATCAGTAGTATGGCTGTGCTATTCTCCTAAAACATATTTACACAAAAGTGTAAGATGATGATGCAAGACAGGACTTTGGTAGCACAAACTGGAAACTATGTTTGGCCTAGGAAAGCAGAGTTAGTTCTCAATTTGCACAGGAAATAAATGAACATTTTCCAGGCTAGGTTCTCAAATCCCTTAAACAGAATCAATTCATTTAACATGCCACCAACAGAAAAAACCAGTATTATCCCCATTCTGCAGCACTGAAAGTGATGCAATTCTAGATGAAGGAATACATCTACATGTTTCCTTTCTGGAGACATAAATTGCATTCATAAAGTGGAAGCTTGGCACTTAAAAATACAGCCTTACCTGTCTGTAATTTTACACTTAGCCTGACATAGAGTGGACAAGAATACTTTTGCTTTCCAAACTCATATCACAGCAAAGAGAACATCGTTCTTTCCATATAACCAGTAGTAATGATTTTCATCCAGCCCTGTGCCTTGCCCTTCACAGGCCCTGCCCGGTACCCTCCTGTGCATTCTTAATCTCGCTTATTTCCTTATAAAACTCAAACAGTTGCTCCAATTCCCAAATGCCCTAAAATATAGTACTTTATTGAACAGTTCATCTGATTATAGTGTTCACACGCTATTGTGAGGACCAGCTCTGAAATGCACATGCATTGCAACTGTCTTTTCCAAGAAATCCTAAACAAGCTGTAAGTTTGGAGCAGCACTTGCTACCACCTGTCAAGACCTGTCAGACAAGGGAAACATCACTGTGTAAACTCTAACCTGTTAAATGCATTTCATGGGTTGCTGTCATTACTAATGTATCAATTTCAGCAAGAAGAGCAATCATATCAATAGTAGCTCTGGCTGTATATCCTACCTTGCAGGTGAACATACCAAAACCTGCAGCTCAGTAATCTAAATAAATAACCTTAAATGGGTTTTACTTCATAGCACTAACACATTTGGAATTTCTCAGAAATAATCTGCAGCCTTCTGTTGCTGATGTCATAAATGAGTTTGTCTTACTATTCCTATTAGAGAGTGTATAGTACCACAAAATTTTCATTTTAATAAGCATGAATATTAAAACTTACCTACTGTATAACACATAGCTCATTTGAAGATTTCTATCCCAAGAACGCTTTCAACTGCAGCTTACTCTGAGTGGAAATTCAGCTGACAAAAATCACTGTTTTCACACTGGAGCCGGTGTTACTTAAGGACTGAATTTGTACCAAACTGAAGCTAACAGAAACATATACTCTTATGAAATACCACTAGGATGAAATAGCTAATTTTATCTCACTAATATTGCAGAAATATTTTCACGGAATAGCATTCAAAATTAACTGCTGTATTTTGCTCCTCTTTTACCCAGGAAAAATGAAGTCTGACAAGGGTAAGAAGAAAATATACTCCCGTTCTTATCTCCAAAACATTACAAAATAAAAATAACTGCCATTGAAATACACAAGGTCAGAAAACAATGCTCCTAAAGTATCACAGAAACTGAGTCAGTCCAGTCTCTTACCTTTAGGGCAAAACGCTCCACAGCCCATCGTGGGGTCGCTGGGCCACCCTCATAGTGCATCACAGGGGGGACTGCAGTCCTCGAGGTGTTTGAAGCCCCTCGCAGGCCCCTCTGCTGCTGCTCTCCAGAGAAGCTGGATTAGCTTTAGAGACTGTTTTTCAACAGAATGGTCCAAGCACATCACAACTCTCAGCTCGGAGCATCGCTTCAGAACAAGCGACTGACTGCCTTTATAATTTAATATGATGCCACATGAGACTCATAGACCATCTGCAAAAGAAACTAAATCTGCTTTTTGCAGCTTGGTGGGTTGTGTTCTGAAGGCTGTGATGCAGTTTTGATTGTGTGCTTTTGTTATCAGTCATATAACTAAACAAAGTGCTCAAAGGGCAAGTGTAAAACACATGTTTTTAGTAATTGCAGTCTGTTTCTGCTCTAGGTAATTTGTACCTTTTCCCCTTATAACTGAATAAAGTCATAGTTCCCCTCAAAGTGTAGGAAAGGTCTGTGCACAGACATGGCAATATTTTTGGTTTGTTTGTGAAACAGAATCTGATCAACAGGAGTTACAGAATCCTTGAAGCTTGTTTCCAGAATTGAGGTGCACGTGTGATATTACCAAATTCAGGTCCTGGTAACAGTACCCTTTTCTCTAAAAATACTTCCCAACTGAAATAATTAGCAAAACTCCCATGGAATGAGGATTAAGCTCTGAAACAGTAAAAGGCATATAAAAAGCTAAAAAGCAAAGGAAAGGAGAGGTCTGAGCCATCAAAAGAATAATAAACTACTGGTAAGAAAATAACTAGTTTTATGGTCTATAGGTCCTTCCAAAGAGGGACACAGCAATTACTTGCTTGGACTAAAAATCAAATTCCTATGAAGTTTTCTACAGACTAAAACTCTTCAGAAGCTGTAAAATGTTTAAGTGTCTGTTTCAGCTTGGAGCAGGATGAGGGAAGTGACACATCCCTGGCTCATTTCTAAGTCGTGGAAAGTAGTTACCTTTCTAGTTTCCAATTGAACTTCTTTCAAAACACCAGTGCCAAAAGACAAGTATGGAGAACTGAGTAGTATTTATTATTTAGGGTTATTCAGCTGTGCTACACAACATTCATCCCCCAGGTTTCATATCAGATGTGATTCCTTGCAGAAAAAGACATGGAGCCCCCATCACAGTTCTGAAACCACATTCTCCTCCAGTTCTAAGGAGTCTCTGATACACATTGGTCTGTGGCTCCTGGGTCACTCCTAAAAGCAGCTTTCCCCTGCCAACATTTCCACTTCATGCTGTACTCGCAAGTAGTAATGGGGCTCCCCATTCTGACTCCTGGAGTCCCATTGCCTTCTGGCACTGGAAAACTGGATTGCTGAACTGCTGAATAACAGCATTCAGTTACAGAACAATACTGAGCTGGCAGTTCTTTACCAAGCTTTTCTTTTCTTAAGTTCTGAATAGAACTGTAAGTGTCCCAGATACTTTACTGGGACAATCCCATTTGGGAGATAAGTACAGCTAAAGGAAAACCATTCTTCACTTGCAACATCACAGAGGATGCTGAACATGATTATATATAATGAGAATTTACAAAGCCTGAAGCCACAGCAACCTGCATCATCAATTCAAGCTGATTTGCAAGTGATTATTTATACCTGTGTACAAAGCAGCACTTTTTTTTGCATGCACAAAATTAGCTATTTTACAAAAATAGTAAATGAATTTTTTTTTTTTGTTTATATACCTACAGTAGTAGACAAAAGATCATGTCCAGGTAATAGGTGAGGTTACAGCAGAGTAAGAAAGGTGGAAATTGGCTAAAGCAGAGCTGCTTTCTCTGAGGGTATAACATGGCAAGAAGTTGACAACAGTAGGTCTGAAGTGCATATTTTGGGGACCCTACTCATTCTCTCTGTAATCCATTTCCACTTGGCATAAACATAAATTCAAGCAGGGCTTGATTTCTAATTCCTGTAATGTAACAACAGCATCATCACTCAAAAAGCCTGTGCACTTCCCCCTTCCTTTAGCAGAGATCACTGCAGGGGAAAAAAAGCACATTGCTAAGATGCTTCAGGCCTAGAGTTTCCCAAACTTTTCCTAAGGGCTCATTTTCAACCCTGCAATTTTCAGCTTTGTAAAAACAGAAGTATAGCCAGGGAGGACTAAAGTCTTATTCAAGCCCTTTTGGCCATCAATACAGGAAACAATTCAAAGGCAACATGACACTGATAGCTTAATTTGTGAAAATGGATAAATACTGGATCTGCCACATAGCACATTAACCCATGAAACAAATAAATACAGAAATAGCACTGCAATACTTGGTTAAAAGGTTTTGGTTCACAGAGGAGGAAATTCAATTAAAGCATGTAATGTCAATTACTGTCATTTGTAATTTTATTTTGCTTCCCTAGAAACAATACAGATGCAGGATTCTAAAGTTACCTGCATGTTTGATGCAAATGGGATAAAATTATCTAGGTTCTGAGAAAACCCAGATAGTAGTAGGGAAAAAACCCACAGTTTTACCTAACCTCACTCATGGATCTTCTTCAAAGTGCTGATTACATGAGGACTGACAACCCTCCAATTTAAACATATAAGCCAAAACCCAGATCTGAAACAAGACTTTTATGCTTAAAAAATTATGTTAAGTCATCAGAAAGGTTGGGATGGGAGCAACAGCTTAATTCTCAGCTACTGCAAATGGGCACAGCCTTACTAAAGCCAACAGAAGAACACTGATTGATATCAGAAGAGAACTTGACTTACTGTTTTTACTTACTGGTTTCAATTGGAAAATTACAGGGTCAGGTCCTTAATGGTTCTCTCTTTTGCTCTGCTCTGTGCAGAAGTGACAGAGACTAGAAGACAAGCATCTCACCACCTAAAAAATACTGCCAAATCTCATCAGTCCTTTTTCTCCTTTGTCACATGCAATGCACTGCAGTATCAGCACCCAATTCTGCTTTCACACAGTTTTTCAGCCATAGAGCTCAGTGCTGCTCAGAAGCATCCTACCCATATCCTACTCTGTTGAAGTCAGGAAATAATACCAAAAATGAAGCAATTAAACTTGTGAAATAAATGTCAGACATATTTCTGCCTTGCAAACTGTGATCTTGAGCTATGACTAGAATCACCAAGAGAAAGTCTTCTGTAAAGACCTCCAAGCCATTTTCCTTTAAGTAACACCACTTCTAAGTACGGAAGGCATCCTGCCTTTGAAAAAACATATTTTCCTCAATAGTGCAATGGTAAAGTAAAATGATGATTAGAATTATAAGAAAGAGCAAAAAAGGAAAGACTAAATCAATCAGATACTTTCTTATGCCTCTAAATGACACACATAAATCGTGTCTATCAGGTTCCCCCAGGCTATTTCAGGAGTATGCAGAACACAAAATGATGCAGATTCATTACAAAAAGTCTAAATCTAATCTACCTGAATTTAAAATGCCAGGAATGGCACGGAATAAGAGAAGACAAACCTCGTATGTTACACATAAGCAGAAACAAGGGTCATGCAAACTGGGAATCACATAAAATGCTCAGTTACCAAGAAATTATAGGTCAGACCCCTGGCAGTGCCGACATTTGTTGGTGTGTAAGTGCAGTGAGGAAAGAGTTATCTCCAAACTGCCTTTGTGCCTTCCCCAGTTCTCATAAGAATGGCATGAGGCTGGCATCTAGAACTTCAGGGGTGGCACTTAACCTCCCCTCCCCATTCACTGGAGCTAAAATCCAAATTATGAAACACCTTCCCAAATAACACGGGTGAATGTTGACAAAAGACATTCAAAAGGGGCATTTTCAACTAGATCTAGGTGGCAAATGCAGAAAAATCAGGACTGTTGACAGAAATAAAATACCACTGACATGACACATTTCACCTATGATATAACTAACAAATAGCTAAAAATACGTTGACAAGTACCTGAGAAATTACAGCTCCCCCAGAATGTTGCTATTATTTGTAGTGTACCTTCCAAGACCCAAGGTACACTAAACCCAGGCAGGCCCATTACCCTTTTCCCTAAAAACACAGGAGAAAGAGAGTGGTGTTATACCTATAAATACACACACCTTTTTATGCCCTATATCATAAACAAAATCTTTACTACAACCATACATGCACACAAAATCAGTTCACTTGGAACGCTCAATAATACAGCCTCTCTCTCTTAACAAGCAAGTCTCATTCCCTGACATTAAATCAAGACACACTCAGGTCTAAAACCTTCACCTGGAGCCAGACTTGTTGGCTTGTTACGTGCTGACATTTTAAACTGAATGTAGGAATAACTCTCCTCTCATTTTCCAAGAAAGCTGTGCTGGATCAAAATCTAAACATCAGCAATGCTACTGAAAATACAGAAACAACCTCAAAGTCAGCAGAATCTCAGCAGCATAAAACTAGTCTGCAGGTCAGACCTAAATCACAACTCCTGCCGATTCCTCTTGTGTCACAAAAATATTACTCAGCAAGAGTAAAGGCAGCACAACTGATTACCAAACAGCTTACCAGTGTCATGATACTATTTTTTAAGAGAAGAACTACAGTGTACTGACTCATAAGGATGTTCAAGATTGGCTCAAAGTTTGTGGCAGAGTAAGAGGAAAAACCCCTTGATTTATAGACCTGTACATTAACAAGCCCCTCCTTCTTGTTACTCTCTCTCTGCCTTCCATTTAGTCTTCATGTTACTCGAGCTGGATTTCCTTTATGCCCAGGCCCTATTCACTGACTGCATTACTGCACCAATTCCACTCAAGATCTCTGTTTCCAGAATCCTGCCAAGCTGGCAATATGGTTCCTGAGAGACTACTTTCCCTGACATGCAGTAAGCTATTTATTGACGCACTACTGTTCCCATTCAGTTCTGCACCTAAGCAGTGAACTGGATAGCAGTTCCATATGTTGGAGCTGTTACACTTCTCTGGAAAATTATATTACTTTGGGTAAATAAAAAGCTAAGAGCAGCAGGAAAAACATCATAAAAATGCAGCCGAATTTGTTTCATCCTGCTTCCATCAGCAAATTTGGTCTATGACCTCTGCATATGACTCATGCAAGTGCTTTAAAACTTGATTTATATTTTCAGGATAGGAAGTTCAAGGCTTATATTTCTGTTCCCCAACCATACATTATTTCTCTCCATACACAATTTCTCGATAATTATCTATGAACTAAAATATATAGGCATCTTTTTTTCTACTTTGTGGTGCATATTAACCAAAACCACTCATCTCAATAACCAGTCTCCGTGTTCTTGGCAGAGCAGAGCTGATGTGTAGGTTATTCCTGGAACCATACTAGGTTGATGCTCTCACCATAGTTTTAGTCATGGAAACTGGCTTCTAGCAAGACAGGCATTGTTTGAGAGAAAGGAAATTCCCAGCATGTCTGTCAGAAACAAGAAGTAGTAGGGTACATCACTTAAAAATGTAATATTTGCACAGTGCTGTTCATCAGACGACCTTAGTCTGTTGGACAAATCAAGTAATGCTCTTTGGAGCTTTGGGCTCATGTCCTGCTGAGAAAGCACTCTGTACTCACAGTCCCTCTGCAGCACAGCTTCACTCCTTAGTCTTACTTCACAAAAGAGCAACAAGTCAAAATACCACACAGACACCAGAAAAAAAGAGATCTTCTCACCCATCACATACACACAGACTGTTTCTGACCCCACATTCAGTAACCTAACCTTCCGTTAGTTTTTCAGATGATTCTATAAAATAATTAGTCTACATGCTACTGTTTTGCTGCCATCCTACAGATCAGAACCAGTGACTTAACTCCCACGGAGGCAACTCTAAACTGAAAGAAGTATTTCTGGACTTCTGTAGCTGCTACAGAATGGCACAGAAGCTTCAGTGAACTGGGCAGTCTATTTCCAAGAGTTTACAGCAGTTCTGATGTGTGGACACACTGTGGAATGCTGAGACAAAAGGTAACTCTACAACTCACTGTGTATATCTGGTGCTTATTCTACGTATTTGAGCTCTGGATTTTAATCCCAGAAATGGTAGTGCCAGGGTTCAAGGCATGTGGTCCACTCAAGGAGCAATCTGATGGTCAGTGTCTGGGTGACCTAACATTTCCCATTAGAGGGCTCTATTTGAATTCATAGTCTGCTTTGAAGAGAACCACCAGAGGCTACTTTTCAGTTTCCCTAAATATTCTTAGTTGGGCTTTTGGATCCACAAACCTTTGTTTTCTATGGTCTATTTGACCTGTATCACAACATTTGAAAGGTTACAAAGAAGGTCTCACTGACTTGAAATAGATAATTTGTTTCCTTTGTGATGTAGGCCTGTAAGAACCACAGTGAAGCTTTAACCAAAGATATGTTGACCTTACCCTCTAGGGACCACGTTGGGAATTACTGTACTGGTTAGCTGCAACTCATTAAGCACTCCTAGCCATACTCCTCTATATTTAACAAATAGTCCCTTTACTGAGTAAAGGAGTAAAAATCTGCCTCCACAGATAAATTCTATGGGGCTCTGTGTTCAGCACTGGCCTCTGAATTCAGGATATTTTATGACAACAAAAGCGTCTCGCACATCAGAGTCTGGAGAGTTTGTGTGGTTCTGGGGTTCTTCCTGTGTGCTCTCTTGAACTGGTCATGCCCAGACAGTGCAAACTTTTTCATCTCATTTTTCTACAGTATTAGCAGAGATCAACAGTTCTGCTTTATCTAATGGGAAATCTCTCGGGTCTTGTGAATCATGTGTTGGCAGCTTAATCTAGATGGAAATCTGCGTTCATCCCTGGAAAGCCTTGCTTTAAAACAATTTTCCGTGACATTCAGACTTAAGTTGATCTTAAAATTTATTTCTAGTCTGAATGAGTTAAAACACAGGTGACGTTTCCCTGCTGAATGATCAGCTCACGCACAAAACTTGATCTGACAGATCTGGATCAGTTTTAGAAGTTGGCCGCAAAGTGTTACATCAGTGAACAAGTTAATCCTAACCAAGGACCTGAAAGCTTCTGTTTTTCTTCAAATGTTTCCATTTTCATTAGTACTACAGGGCATGTCAGGCGAATCCTGCCCTTTGTTATTTGTGCAACCCAAGTGCAATTAAGCTAACAAGTCTGCCGTAGTACAGGATGGTGTCCAAACCCTTTTCATAGCTGTGGTTGCTCAGGAAGAAGAAAGCAAACCCTTAATTTGTCACTGAGGTAAGCATTTATCAACTGCAGGGACAAAGGAAGGTCAGCACATCTCTGCCGTTTCAGAACTACAATGGCACTTTAAGCCTCCTGACACCACTTGGATGTAGACAATGGCCATTATCACGATTTCATGAATATAACAGAAAAGAAAGAGAATTTGCATGCAGCCTCAGAACAGACCCAGGATTAGTGCTCAAGGCTGTTGGCTCCCAGGCACAGGCTTAGTCCAGTTCAGAAGCAGTCCCTCACCCACATCACTGTCCTCTCATCCACTTTCCTGATTCAAGCTGGTCACCTCCTGAACACCACTTTCACCTTGTCCATCTCCCCCCCAAGCCCCATGTTTATTGTCACCTTTCCACTCTCCTGCTCTGGTGCTGCTGCTGCCACTTCCCCCCAGTGGCTTCCCCTTCTCGACCCTACAACTGCAGGCACAGAGCCAGAGCTGCCATGTCCAAGCAATCTTGTTTTCCAGATCCTGCAGGGAGCAGAACGAGAAGGTAAATGATGAAAAACAGTGCCCCATGTTGCCAATCCAATTTATCATATTTTGAATGCAGGTATTAAAAATATGAAAATTATTATTAACTCTCTCTTGTTCCGCTCAGAGGCACTTTAAATTGACTGCTTGAACTTTGCCTTACAAATCTGTTTCCAGTGTTAACTGCTGATTTTACATTACATCCTAGATTGTGTAGTTGTCACCAATCTCCAACCTTCTTTGACCCCTGTAAAACATTTTTCCTGACAATTTTTTGAAAAGTCTTCAAACAATATTAGGAAGAGAACCTGATAGTCTATACTTCCAGAAACTTGTGTTGGCATAATTAAGTTTAAAAGCACTGCATAAGTGAAAGAAAATATTTCCTGGATCAATCAAGGCTTAGTGTAATAAAGGGAAGATGTTGCCTTTAACAGTCAAAGGAATCTACCACCTTGTTAAAGAGCACCAGCCAGCCAACCCATGCTGATGAACAAACAGGAGATTTTTAGTTCCTGGCCCCTCACACAGTGAACCTGTTGGTTTATAATTACAGCTCTCTTTGCCTTGCCAGGGCAGGGGGAAAGGGCAGTTGAGAGGCTGTGCTCCACCACAGTAGCACCTGCATGCAAATGCAGCAATATCAGCTTAGGGGCTTCGAAGGGAACCACTTGCCGTAAGTAAATGCACTTTGACAGCAGCTCCTAATAAGAGGAAGGAAATGAGAGGGAGAAAGAAAAGTGATAGGAGACAAAAGGACTTTTTAAAACAGGGCTTTATTGCTTTCATTTGTAGCATTTTCTCTTTGTTCTGTTGAGCCTTCCAATTCCAGATACTGCACAAAAGAGATACCTGTCTAAAAAAGTTTATTTCAATCTGTAACTGACTTGCAAGATGCTTCACAAACTCAACAGCCCATTATTAGGAGTAACAATGAGCTACCTCTAATTAATTTGGTGCAGCCTTTGCTTCTGATACCAATCAAATCAATATTAATGGGGAGTTTGTACTCTCTCATTACAGCACAAAATGGGTACCAGTCTTCTCATGAAGATTTTTGGACCATAAACTGTGTTTGAGGTCAGCGTAGTTGGCTTCTTCCCACACCCCCTCTTTCAACCAGGATGGAAAAAATATATAATGATGTGCTATTTAGTACCTGGATAAAAATCTACATTCAAGCTGCCTACACCGAGAGACTGAAACCCGTTCAATATGAAGAAATCTCAGTCTAAGAAAATAAAGAATTTGGTAGCTCGCAGAGCTCAAATTAAACACTTAAATAGGTAACACTAGATATTTCTCCTGCTGCCTCACATTTCTCTATTTATTTTTATCTGCAGGATCAGGCGTGTTAGAGAGGGAGGCCTGGTAAGAATTGCCTCAGCCATCATTCTTGGTTACTTACATCTGTGGTCAATTTTCCACACTTTCTTCCATAAAAGGTAAACGAGGCACTGTACTTGCAACAGAATAATCTAAACAATATGAACAATGTTACTGTTAAAGACCATCTGGCTCATCAAGCACAGCTCCAGACTTTTAACTCCTTGAATAAAGTGTGGAACCCTGCAGTGCATTTTTTTAATTCAAAATTCATTTTTAAAATGGTAAAAATATTGCTCCTGAAGACATGCAGCACTCAGACTGGGAGGAAATTCAGTTTCTGGTTTTGTCCTTCTTGTATCTCACACATTTTGCAATCCAGGCTGGAGACAAACACTCAGACGTCACATTTTTCTACAAAAAAAGCCCTACGTGCGTAACTGGTATGTGTGGGGTTGGCACTCAGAGGGGAGACAAGAGGGTTAAGTATTTCATAATTCACTTTAACTTAATGGCCTGATTCTGCCACTTCTTAAAAGGTAATAAAAGTCAAAGAAGGGTCACGAGGAATTAGAAGAAAATAAGGGAGGAGGGGGGTAGAGGTGAATGAGAGCAAAGAAAAGTTTTGCTACTTTTACACACAATTTCTTATCTCTAGATAAATTAACAAGTGGCTGGTCTCTGGGAGAAAAATGTTCAAGCAAAGTAGAAAGAAAATAACCTGGAAGAGAGCAAGCTGATAGGGAGAAAACAGAGTGATCCCTGAAGTCCAAAGAGCAAAGGAAGCCCTGGAGCTGGCTGTGCTCTGTGCACCAGAAGCCAGACCGTGGCTCCGTGCCTCAGTTTCCCCACCCACCCACTCCCAGGGCAATTGCAGCCCACGGGGAGCAGTGCCAGGATTCACTTCAGGTCTATGAAGTGCTCAGAAAAACAGAGCGGCAGCAAACTCATGCCTTGAAAAAAACCAGCTCCACAGACGTACAGGAGTTAAATATTCCTGCACTTTTAAAAGGCTATGCACCTCAAAACACACTTGTTTTTGAACTGAGCAACAGAAAGAATTGCATCTTGTCGGGTCTTTGTTTAGTTTTTGCTCAGCTCCGTGATTTCTCAACTCTGTGATTTCTGTGCACAGAGCGGGTTAAAAAGCCCTGTAAGCTCTGGCTGTAACAGAGGGCAGGGCTTTGGTCCTCAAGAGGGTTGTTATCCTCCAAAGAAGTTTTAATAGCACTATAAAAAACAAAACAAAACACAACAAAAAAAAATCCAAAACAAAACAAAAAAAACCCCTGCAACCAAGTGGTTGTTGAAATACTTCAATGCTTTGTATTTAATTTCTAAAAATATTTTTGGAAGGCAAAGCAAAGAAAATTAATTAGAGCATAGTTGGATTTTTTCTTTTTGTGTAAACACAAAAATTAATTTTCACATTCAGCGGTTCCTTGCTTTAAATTCTGCATCTTGTTTTAACCAGAAACATCACCCTATCTGGTTTCTAGGTAGAGCACATACAGCGCTGAACCTTCCCCTACAGTAAGTTCTCCCAGCCACTCCCAGAAACATGTGCCCACAACCCTTTTTTCAAAGTCTACTCTAATTTAGATCTAATTTTCATCGAAGCTATTATAACATAAGCCCACTGCAATATGTACTGACATACATACGCTGAATTCTTAGCTTACAAAATCATTTGAACATGCAAGCAGGGCTTTTTTTAATTTTGAAAGAAAATGTATTTAATATATGCTTATGACTCATCAATTTGGAAAAAAAAGCAGTTTTACAGTAAGCAAGATAGATCAGGCAATTTTATGATTAATAGGGTGAAAAAGTTAGAATTCATACTTAAAACTTTGGTTGCTCACACTGAAACAATTAACCCTATCTACTGAGCACCAACTATACACCAGGCCCCCAAAAAAACAATGTGAAAATTTCAAAAAGAAGAAATATGATGTTACAAAACACTTATTTTGATGTGTGTTCATTCCATTCAAAACCAGAGCAACAGATTTCGAGATTTTCTGGGCGTAACTCTTCCAAAACAAATCAAGCTTTGAAGTACGAGATGTTAGAGTACAATGTGTAAACCAGGCATGCCTTAATGGCTGCTTTGCTGCAAAAGCATCCTATTTTCAGATGTACCAACTAAAAGTCCCTTTCCTCCTACTTAAGCTAATATTAGGATTTGAAAAAACGAAAACAGAAATCATTTGATCGACAAGGAGTCTCTCGCCAAACGTCCCGTCTGTTAATGGCAACGTCAGTTACAAAAGCATCCGCCAATTACATCTCAGCTCCCAGAAACATCACTCCTTTAAATCTGTTTTGCTGCTAACTTGACTGAGTGCTCGTGATAGCAAGCATCAAATGCACTGTAAGCTACTACTGGATTTTAATTAGGAGCATTCCACAGGAATAATGCTAACAGTGCTGAGTGATAAGCGTATATGCGCTAATACTGTTCCGTAAAGCCTTAAATTACACGCTTCAGTGCGTTGGATTTAAATCCTAGAAGACACTGGCACCAATTGCTGGGATTACAACTTTCAATTAAACCTAGAACTAAATTACTGGATTTCAAACCATTTCTTTAAGCCACACCTGTCTGCTAAGCCTTTCACCACATTCACACTTAATAACCCTTAACATTTTTCATCTAGAAAGCTCAAAGGTTCTTCCAAATTTAATCCCTGTCACTGCTCCACTTCAAATATATGGAAACTGAGGCACACAATAATTAAATATCCAAACTAATGCAGGAACCTGTGCCATGGCCACGGCTTTTAAAAGGAGCAATTGCACCTTGTTCCCAAACTTATTGATCATTCTTACTCCCACATGATCAGCATCTCTTGCACAAGTATTCACATGGCCTTATGATAAATTACGTCAGGAAAGAGCTTTGGGTTAAACTGACCAACTAGCCAACAAAAAAGGTTAGTTCTAACCCATGTCGCTTCCTGATCCCAAACACTCCACAGCCAAGGAGAGACTTGAATTGGCTCAAGGGGGGCAATACCCCAGGGGTTATAATCAGAGTGAGACTCCATCTTTCAGTCAGCTTCTAAGACTAATGAAACAACAGCATTAGTGCTGGAACTTTCCAAAATCCTGATCACAAAAGAGAGCTGCTATTTATTAAAAAATGCTTATTAAGTGAAATATTAAATTAACAAAAGAAATCAAAACTCTAACATTTCTATTTAGACCATAAACATTAGAAAACTATCATGTAATTATACCCGTGGGTGTAATTCAGCTTTTATTTCAAGACCTGAAATGGTAAGATTTCTCTGGGGCCTTTCAATGGTCTTCTGCAATGAAACCTCTAGAGGAAATAATTACCTTTTGTGGGTAAAAGGAAAAGAAATTGCACCCTGATCCATACATGTAAATTAACACAGCTGAGTCTGAAGCCATTATTTAGGAGGTATCCTCTAGATGGGCAAAATTCTAGACTTGGTAACAGAATGTTGAGTCAGCACAGCAAAATTCTAAATAATTGACTGATGGCCTGGAGCATCTCTCATGGGGAGATGCTGAGACAGCTGAGACTGCTTAGCCTAGAGAAGAGAAGGCTCAGGGGGATCACATCAGTGTGCACAAATATCTGAAGGGAGACTGTAAAAAAGGCACAGATAAGACTCTTCTCAGTGGTGCCCAGTGACAGGACCAGAGGTAATGAGCACAAACCAAAATACAAGAGATTCCAGTTGAACATCAGGAAAAATATTTTTACCATGAGGTGACCAAGCACTGGCAGAAGTTGCCCAGAGAGGTCTGGGCAGAGACCCAGAGTCTTCATCCCAGGACATATTTAAAAGCCATCTGGACATGCTGGCTCTAGGTGGCCCTGCTTAGCAGGGAGGTTGGACCAGATGACCTCCAGAAGTCCCTTCCAACCTCAGCCACTCTGTGACTTTGTGACTCCAGGCACACAGTGATCTTTGTGGCCCAGCACTCACACTGTCTCAAGCAACTGCAAATGGATGGAGATATATCACCTACTTCCCTTCACACTGCCTGCATGAGACCAAAGTCCCAAGGCTCTGGTGCACACAGTGATTCTCCAGCTCAGGAATGCTTAGAAAGTTCAACTATTGAGACAAATTGGAAAACAGGACCCCCCCTGCAGGAGCACAGAATTAAGCGAAGAATCGACTGGGCTGTGCCTGCCCCCAACCACTCTTTACATGCACAGACATCAGATAACTCATATTAAGGAAATCTAAGCCATGTGCATATACAGGAACACCTCATTCTTTTCTTGCATTCCTACAAAGAGTTAGATTCATTTAGTACCCTGGTAAAAAAGTGGTACTGCACAAATATGCTCTGGGCATAAGATCTGTCACAAATCAAAACTATTAAGGATTATTTTGTCTTGTATCTCGTGTTTGTTATATTTCATAAATCCTTGCACACACTGGCAAGCAAATTACTTATGTACTTTGTGACGCTAACACGTATCACTTCTGAGTAAAGAAATGATCCTGTTCTTTTCTGGAGACTGACATTACAAAAGTAGGTAGCTGTTTTCTGCAGATGAAATCCCTGAAACTTCACATTCTAGTCCTTACTCTGTAGTAACTGCTTTGAAACAAGAAGAAAAATGCTTGGGTTGCCTCTACTTCTGCAAAGGTTTCTGTGTCAGTAACAACAACTTATGCTAACTCTTTTAAAGCCTGATGAACTAACAGACAAGGAGGACTCCGCTAAACATAGAATCCTCTACAGTGCCTGGACTAGCAGCTGAAGAAAACTGCTGCAGCTGATTGTACTGTCTCAGGTCTTGGCATTCATTATTTAAGTTCAGTGGAAACTGTTCAGCCTTGAAGTAGACTGACTCATGCACTTTAACTTCCAATTTCCTGCAAACAATCCATTAGTTTTTGGCAAGTTTCATACTGCACAGTACTTCCCTGAAAAGGGCAGCTCCCAAACTCTTCTGATTTCAACAGTTTTTTGTAACAGAGTTTAATGAAAGTAGAATCTGTACTTGTGTCCTCACAAAACTGAGTGTGAGCCCCACCTGAAGATGTCTGACACACTCCTTAAAAGTATATGAACAACTTCAGTTCTAAAAGTTCTCTCCAAATCTACTTGTTGGGACAAATCCTACTGGGCTGGACTATACTCTCCATGTGAGGCAGTGGGCATTTATCAGAGAACAGGAGCTGAGTCTAGATGTGCACTGTTGAGTTTTACCTGACAAGGAAAGCAAACCCAGTATTTTCATACATTTCTCAAAAGTGCACTACCTAGTCCTACACATCTCTGGGTTTATAACAGCTGAAATGAGCTTGATAACTAAATGCTAATTCCATCATTTGCAACTAAAATGGCTTTTAAATTTACCATTCCCTTCAAATATTTTGTCACTAAGTGGTATCTGAAATATGTCAGTAACTCAAAATGGAAAATAACTGTGGTATCTCCAATGCCACCAGTTGGTAACTGTAGATAAATGTGGTCTAGTAAACAGTGACTAGTAAAACAATTCTTCTTCCATCCCCAGGATGTAATTATTTAAAAATGAGAAAAGAGACAAAAGCATCACCATAAATTCATGTGAATACAGCTTTCAAAGTACTCAGTAGGATTCCAAATCCATATGTGCTACAGTTCAGCTGATACAGTATAAAAGCTTTGCACACTAAAATAAATTTTTTTAATCTGTAGACTTTGCAGAGCATGGTGCTGGAATATTGTGTTTATCCACACTCAAAAAATGCTACAGTAAACAGCAGCACAGATTTCCTCACCTCAGCATATCAAATCTCCATCTACACAAGGCAATCATAAACAGGTTGCAGTGTTTTCATGTTCATTCAGGTTTCCAGCCCTCTCTCCTGGGACTGTCAGCAAGCACAGATCATTAACCGAGACTTGCAAAATACTCTACTCTTTGTAAGAACTGACCCAATCTCATCCAAATGATTTTATTTATGTGACAAACCCATCAAATGGATAGTGCTCACTATGAGAAAGTTCATATGCAACAAACTAGGCAAGATGGTCTAGTAGCAAAAATATTTACTGTGGGAACTTAAGTAGCTATTTAGGCACCTATATCCACCTGTGTATTTGGGAGTTCAAAAGACACCTACCAGCTCTACAGGTGCCTGCCTCCCAGCTGGGGAAGTCCAACTGACTCCCTGTTGCTGTACATGAACGCAGGCATAAACCTGACTGAACTACAGGTGCTTATTTCCCAGCTTCCTTTCCCAAGCTAGACCTTGCACAAGTATTTCCACTCTAAATAGGATACGGAAAGATGGCAGACCAAAGTTATAACAATTATTACCTACGGCAGAGAGTTACCTTATTTTCTGCACAAGCGATGTGGCATTTGATGTTTCATGGCAATGCTGAGTTTGTCTTAATTTCTTGGTATTAGGTTACTATTCTCCACTTCAGAAAGAACTCTCTCTTACCTTGCTGAAAACACTAGAAAGTAACCCCAAAGACTGGCTAAATGCTCAAACAACTAGCATAAATCAACCCCCTTTCTTTATTTCTTTCTTGTTTGTTTTTTTTTTAATGGACTTTGATTTCCTCATTTTAAAAACTGTGCAATTTCTTGTAGCTATGTTTAAGGTTCAGTCTGACAGATCCATTCACTCTTTCTACTACATTTTCAAGCCTTAACAGAGTATGTGCCTGATTTAGTCCTTAAGCTCTGAGCCTCTGACTTGATCCATGTATGCACCTCTTTGAGCACATGAATGGTTTCTTGACTTGTCTACTTGACTTGTCTACTTGCATGCTTATTGTTAAGCGAGGAATTAAGTGGTTTGTCAGACTGATCCCAAGTGCTTAGCATCTGAACAGCATGAATTTTTACTCCACTGGGTAAGAAAACCTTTCCCAGAACTTCATCTCTCTACCCATGCTAACTGCCTACATATGACGCTTACTTTCCTGACAAAAGAATAAAATTTACAGACATTCTGCTCTGTCTGGGACTTATTACTGAAACTGGAGACTGATGGTTTGAACTGGGGAATCAAATGAAACAGGGCCGGTATACTAGTCATCGAGGGGTTAAGCTAATTTGTTAGTGCCCTTGCTGTTTCTTGCTGTCAGCCACTATGCATCCACTCTTTAAATTCTGAAAAGAACACCGACCTTTAATCTGTGGTATTAGTTCCTTTGACAAAATGGAAGATTATGTCTTTTTCCCACAAGCCTTCATGCGAAGCTTAGCCAGCTTCCATCTGGTCTGGCTAATTAAATGTAAGTTAACATTAAGTTAAGAGCCAGCTCCAGCCCACAGACCTTCTATTCTGCAACAGCAGATATTTATTAATTGGCCAAACTATTTGCGTATTTAATACCAATTTTTGATTACTTCTATTTTCTTCACTCTCTCATGAAAACAGGGAAATGTTTTTGAAGACATATTTGCATAATTTCAGTTCAGAAACACAAAACATTAAGACATGCTAGTAAGATTCTGAACAGCCATAAAACTGTCAGGTTTTTTTTTTCCTGTATTTGACATGTTAATAAAGTACCATCATAACAGTGTGAAGGATCTGCCTATTATGCACAAGATCTGGAATCACTGGAGCTGTACACTTGAGCTGGCTGTGACCCACAATCTGGCCCTATATGTACTAAAACTAGAGCCAGTTGTTGTATTCCTTATTCAGTCAAAACTTTCTTTGACTCTAATGGGCGTTCTGTCTGAATGAAGAACAAAGGGGTTAGATCTAATATGGGGAGTTCCTAATGAGAATCATGCCCGCAGTTAACTTTTGATAAAATGTTTTTGTAAAACTGAAAATACAGAATATCTACTAAGTCAAAATGGTGCTTTGCACTACTTTAACTCTGTGTAGGTTTTGTACCTCATTTATTTCACTGTATTTAACATTAGATGTTATAGCCTTCAAGGCTTTTAAAGTAAGTGATGCAGCAAAGCTAGATTTATGAATTTGTTTTAACACCTGATATTACTTTGAGAAAGACTATTATCAAGTAGAACAGTTTAAATCTTTTAAGCAAACCTCCTTCTTTGGTACAGAGGCAAAGATCACATGAAGAACTGCTATTTATTAATATATTTGTTTAATATAATGCTTCCTGCAACTGTACGTAAAGCAAATTTAAAAATTCAAACCTCAGGAAACTTCTACCTTGTTCACGAACAAAAAAAATTTTCACAAACAAAAAAAAATGCAACACCAGATGAGTTGTTAAACAAAAAAAATCCAAACTCAACCAATTAAAAGTTAAGTTTTGTCTAGAAGTCTAAACTACATCAAGACATGTATCAGACAGTTAAAAAAAAACAACAAAAAACTTGAATGGCACAAAGCTATCTAATGGAGCAAGACTAAACACTGAAATGAAGAGACCATTGCTCTCTTCCACTTCTTACCCTGCAGATGATCACATGAGTAAATCAATTCAATTTTTTCTGCCTCAGTTGCCCCAAGCAGATGGTGTGGAAACAACAAATATTTCTCCCTTTCTGATCTCACTTTAAAATTCTCAGGTGTTTAAAAACATTCAGATGAAGATGTTCTGTGTAAGGACAGACTACAAGCAGCTAATATTATGTTGGAAATAGAACTGGATGAGCAATTCACTTCTAAGTGACTCTGAAAACAAAAATGCTGTTGTTATACAGTGGAAGACCAACAACAGACACAAAGCATTTTTTATTGTTGGTTATAATGTGTGATTTTCTTACCAACTTATTCTGTTATCTCCTCTACCCAATAAATTTTAATAACCTCCTTGATAAAAAAAAAACCCTGAACGTTTCTCATGAACCTTTATCTCTGTTTTATCCTTTGCCCAGCTTACTTTACATTTGTGTTCTTACTGTACACACCAACTCTGTTCAGAACAGCATTCCTAGGGTAAGCTATGGATATAAACAGAGTTGGTATTTACTTGAACAAGACCAACTTCACTCAGAATGTCTGATAAAATCCACGGGGAAACTCTCTCTATAATGAAATTCGAGACACAAAATGCAGCCTAAATTTACTAGTTCCACTCTAAGGCTAGACACGCTTTTCTTCTAAAGGCCATTAAGATTCAGTCCATACTTAAAATACCAGACCTGCAATACAGCGAACTGCTGAGCTCCATTCTGACACACTACAAGCTGATTCCTCTGAACTAATTCCTGGCACTTCCTCCACTCACGCCAGCTTTCCTCGTGAGCTGGAGCCACCTTGTGCCCTACAGAGCACCTGCACCCTGCGGTCCCGTCGGGAAGAACTGTATTTACACCCTGGCATTCTGTGCATGAGACAACACCACCTAAAAAATATTTATTAGGATTCTACAGAAATCGTTTCATTTGCGAGTAACTGTTTCAAGCCAGTTAAAAATGAACAAAATAATAAAGATGCAAATCGCCTGGATGCTGATTATTTTTTTCCAATCCAGCCCACCACCGCAATGAGGTTTCAGGAGTTACACAAGACACTAAATCACTTGAACACTCATGGGATAATGAGTGGGATAACTATTTTCCAGTTTATTATCTGTTCATACCTATGATTGAGAATAACAAAGCAGTGACAAGAATCTGAGACCACAAGCTGCTTTGCTGTATTTTACTTTGCAGTAAAACAGTAAAGTCTCTTTTACGTAAGCATACAGTCTTAACAAAGTTTACAAGTGCTGCAGTTCAGATTTGGCCTCTAGCCATAAAGTTCAAATCCAGCTTTGAAATATGCTCAAAACTCAGAGTTGAATGTTTTTTTGGTCTTATTTTAAAATAGGGATCACCTGCATTAAATAGATCTGGACACATCTCCAGAAGCTACTGGGGCAAATTCTGACTAGAGACCAAATCTAACATATTCATGTTTTTTATTCTAATAGGATCAATATGAAATGTGTTGAGGGTATGAGGCTATTGAACCAATAGATATTTCCTTTCCTTCTCAAAGCATAAGTGATTTTCTTTATTCCAAGTGGGGAGGACAGATGTGATTGCACCTTCTAATAAAATTAATATGCATCATTCAAACACACGAGACCTGACATTTCTTCTTAAGCCTGAAAGAGTAGGTCACAAAAAAAAAATTAAAAAACCCCCCAAAACCACAAATCCCAAACCCCTGAACTACATAGTTACAACAAAAAGTGTTCTGACCTTTTACCATTCTTCTTCTTCATGTACTCTGACGACAAGTTAGGCATATCATCTTTTGAATTCAGCACTGCAATACATTATACTGCATTTACTCTGAGCGCTCTGACATTATCATTATCTTCTTTTGTGCCCGACAGCAACTGCAGCTCCTATAATGCCATTATTGTAATTAAGAACAATCTGAACCATTGACAGCATTGCCTCGTTTGCTCTAGAATCCCCTGTGCATTAGTGTTCTTCTAAACCAATATTTCACTATTAATACTTTGCTACTTTAGAATTGCCTACGGTTAAAAGAAAAAAAAATTATTAGGCCGAGCCTGACTCTGTGGCCAAAGAAAAAACTTGTTAAGAAAAAAATAAACGAAAGGCCATACACTGGCAAACAGTTACGCTTTTCTTTACACCTGTTGAAAATGGATTCACACCCTGCCAACCTATTCAGGCTGTTACCCAGGTGAGGAAGCTTACTTTGGTTTCTTCAAAAGGACCACCTGTACAGATACAAAAGAAAACATCTCTTCTCTCACTAAATGTACCCAAAGTACTTCTCTGTCTAAACTCTCCCTTTCATTAATCCAGCTCACAGTTGGATAAGTAGGGCACAGCAATTTAGACATTCTTGTCTGGGAAATTCTGACCTTAACACCCACCCTTGTGGCACACGTGCTCTCTGGGCTGCCTGCACCCCGTCCATCTGTTTGCTGAGTATGACACCTGCCTGTTTTGTGAGCCAGGAACGTGGTCAGCCATAGCCTTATGATCACCTAACACCTGAGTCTTTCAGTGTCTGTCATTCCAGGGAAACAATTAACTGTGAACTAAAAAAGTGCAGGTACAACTGGAAGGACAGCACTGACACATTAACATGCACATCCTAGAAGCCAGGCCAGAAATCCCATGGACAGGCCATGGGAAGCAAGTTAACTTTCTCCTCTGCAGTAAATGAGAAGCTGGAATGCTAAATCCTAGTAGAAAATAAGCCAGCAATCACTACTTGCTAAGTTAAGAAAAGGGGTATGTTGAAGTCCACCTACTGAACATGGCTGGCAACATGGAGCTTTAGGTATTTTTAGTAGACATGAACACAGAAAGCACTGTATGAAAATGACCAAAGAAATGTGGCCAGTTGGAAGGGCTGGCATCTCCAAAGAATAACGCAAAAAATCATGGATGAAAAACGTTATTTCATAACACGGCTTCTCAATCCTGTTTCTAGCATAGTTAGCTTAACTTCACCTGAATTATCTGCTTGTGCATTGCTGCAGCAGCCAAAGCCAAGAGGCCAGCACTAATTAGGGCACTTAAAAGTTGACTTTTGCAAAGTCAAAGGCAGGTAAAGAGGTTCAAGTACCACATGAGACTTCAGTACTAATACCACTGATGTGGTGATGGACTTTTTCTTCTTGTGAACACATATTCCATTAAAAATTAAGAACCCTATGCTAAAGAAACATTGAGGAAATTATAATATTTACAACTCCGTTTAGGATTTTTGATTCTTTCAAAGCTTTTGCAGTATGAGATTGCATTTTCATGTCTGGGAAATTACTCCTGGTCTGCTCCTCATTCTACCACACCCTTCAGTCTCTGCTCGGAGCTTTTGAGGGGGACCAGTGGCCACTGACAATTGTTGCACTCCCTCTCCTACCACCCTGACTGAAGTCCCTTCTTCCAAGCAGGATTTCATAGGTTTCACTATGAACAAAGGCTGATCTCACCCATCACTGGGTCAGTGCCACAGACAATCTACAGGAAAGGCAAAGAACAGGACCAGCTCTATGCTGAGCAGAAATCAGAGAAGCCAGAAGGACATAAACATGACTACAACTACCAAGAATGACTCACAAAATATACATTCCAGGTGTTTTCTTTCACAAAAATAATTATCTAGGGAAAACTAACATATTGTTAACCGTGGTACACTATGTGCTCTTAATGGAAACATCAGTAAGACATCAGAAGTGCAAAGAATAAAAGCAGTATTGCCATCTCATGACCAATGTGCTCTCTTGATTTTAAATATCTAAGCATATATAATAAGATAAATAATAAGAACATTTCACAGTAGCATGTGCAATTATTTTACAGAGACTACCACAAAACTAAAAGGAAAGCAGAACATTTGGGACACTGTAGAGACTTGTTACTTAACCCTGCAATTCTTTAATATTTTGAGTAAGATCATTGCTTGGTTGAACAGTCTAGAGCCAGGTGCAAGATTTGGGAAAACAGATGGTGCTTAATCTTCCTAATAGAGCTCTGCCAATACAACTTACTCTTGACCAGCCACATCTCTGTTTTTTTCTGGCCCTTGGTTTTCTCTGGCCTGAGCACAGCTTGCCAAGGGGTAGATGCAGAGTAGGCTAAGGATTCACATAAGGTTGTTGATCTGATTTTGCTTTTGCTCCAAAACATCTTTTGTTTGTATTTCAGTCTGGTCACCAAAGTGAATTAACTCACTGGTCCATCAGTACACACCCAATTCCAACTGGGACAAGGGTATTCAAGCCAAGTAATGTTATCTATTAATAAGTATTAGCACACCAAGCAGAAAATGTATGATGAAACATGTAAAGAGCAAGGCTCTGAGTGCCTTTGCTACCCAGTGCTCCAACTACAGCTACAAACTCAAAAGCATCACAGGAACTACTACAAGCTGGAAAAGGCATACAGAACACACAGGGAGCAAGCTAAGCCTTCAGCCCCACCCCAGCATCTGGAAGAGCTACAAGTGAAAATGTGAAGCGCTGCAAAATATCCTCCCTTCCAGCTCATCCCCTCTCACGCAAAATGGCATCATCATGTGAACTGCTTCCAGCACAGCACTGACTGCACCAAGTGCAGTGTTAACTGTCCTTTCAAGGGTCATCTCCTTTTGGTTTTGGCTGCAGTTTGGCTAATAAAATAGCTTAGCATTAGAGATAAATGTCAACAACAATTGTATTTTAATAGGAACTGGTGTGGGGAGGAAAAAGTAGAGGACAGAAGCAGCAGATGGAAAAGCAACAAAATTTTAGGTACACCTTAACCACTGCCTTTCTAAAGTTTCAGTTCACAAAGTTAAGTTGTGCTCCTATAGCTTCTGATTTCACCTTCCGCAACACCAGCATTTTGCTGAAAAGGATTGCAGAACTCTGGATTAAATTATTAGGAAGCACTTGATCTCAGATACAGTGAAGTAACAAAATAACTGGACTGTCCTCATCTTAATCTCCGTGAGAAAGGCAGAGAGCATAGTATTAAACTATTTGGTCTGCAGGGAGGGCATTGTTTAATGGTTGTGGAAGGCATTTTAAAAAAAGAAAATTTAAACTAGGATACATCCCAGAGATTCTGTTCAAGGAAAATTCCCAGAAGCACAAACCCATACTTTCAGGAAGAAGATATCTGCCTTTAAGATAAAGGGTTTCAGAAGATGTAGAATACCACAAACAGTAATCAAACCCAGTGAGAACTTTTCTCTTGGTCAGAGTCTTGGTTTTCTCTTACCTTCAGGGCAGATTCCTTTAAATGCTACAGGAAACATCAGAGTTCTAAAACCACAGATTCTCTCGACAGGCACACTCACTTCACTGAGGATGAAAACGAGAACTTCGTATTTACTCTCTTCTACAACTTCATTTAGCTATATGCACCTTCACATTGCAAACTGGATACATGCTTTCATCAGTCTGATATAAGGAAAAGCATATTTTAAATCTGGAGATGTGAAATAAAAATTAACACTGAAATATAGGTATGTCAGTCTGAGTTGGTCTCTAGCTGTTGTTTTTTTTCTTTTCCATGGCTCTGCCCTGTAATCTGGAGGCACTGGAGGCTCTTCAACCATTTGTTCAATGCTGATTTTACTCCACCACTTTAATCTTTTTTATCTTTCATCTAGATAATTGATATGTATCCAGCCAAATACAGCAGATACTGAAAAGAACTGACAGAGTATGCTATCACCATGCCTTCATCACAACTGGCCAGTCAAAGGTACGAGCCTGGTGGGCCAGACCAGTCCAGTTGAGATCTCAGTTGAGATCCTGAACCATCAGACACCTGAAACTCCAGAAGATCTCCATGGGTCCCTTCTAATTGTAACTATTCAGCAATTCTGCAACCCAAGCTGTCTCTGGGACAGCACAGTCCAGCTGGCAGCTTGTGGCCATCACCCCTTCCCCACAGATGGGGAACAGCTGAAGTGACAACAGGCTCTGCCAAACCACCAGGCCCCCTCACCCAGGTCTGCTCACAGCACCCCAAAGAGCGCACCAGTGACCGCTGTGACCAGGGCAGCACAAGGAGAGGGGGGAGCAGCTGCTGCTGGAGAGACGAGAGGAAGGGATGGACACAGTCCCACAGGCAGACATCCTCCTTCCCTCCCCCTGCCCTCCAGCCCTGTCCCTCCTCCCAGCCCAGCAGCACCTCAGAGAGCAGCTGCTTTCCACAGCCAGACCCCTTGCTCTGCTTCTCTGCTCCCCTTCACCACCTCCCTTCCTTTAACCCATTCGGTGCATGTTTAGTTTTAGCCTGCATGAAACCTGTGGGCTCAGACGATGGAGAAACTGCTCAAATGGGAAAAACACAGGAAATAAAAGGTACTTGTGCAGCAGCTGACTTGTCCACATAATTTAGGCTGCTTTTGGCAGTGAAATGCCAAGACAGAGTTCAGTGGCTCTATGCTGTGTTGGGTCAGAACAGGACATCAAAATCCAGGGTCCTGGTCCCTGGCAGAAATGCCTTCTTTACAACACAAACAGGGAAAAGCAAAACAATAAAATTTGGCATAAACTTCCTAACAGCCATGGATTTCAATTTTATAACAGATATTTTGTGATTTCTGAACATGAAATGTCTGTAATGGCTTACATGATTCCCAAGTGGGCCTCTGCAGACATTGGAATATCTTGCCAAACTCACTTCTAGCTTCCCCCGCCCCGTCCAGTTTTAAAAAGATATTTCTAGCATCCAAAACATCCCATAGCAATGTTTCAAAAATTAACAATGTATACAGTAAAAAAAAAAATAAATAAATTCTCACTTGTATTAGTTCAAAAGCAACTTAACGATCAAGGATGCTCTTGTGGGAAGAGGTAGGAGAGTCTGGCTCTGTGTCCTCTTTATACATTTCCCTTTACTGCATGCATGGGTCCTCCTGCCTCCAGTGAGACACCACCATGCCCCTTTGCCCTCTCTGGCACGGAAGAGGTTGGCATTGCTGTGCTTTGTGTTAACCTCAACACTGTCCGTGTATTTTCCATATCCTGTTTTACAACCCCATAGGATCTAACCCCTTTGCACATGCTAGGGGAGAGTCAGCATAAAGCAGGCACTGATATGCTCAGCTATACCATGATGGGATAACTCTGGATACAGACTCAATAACCTGTCTGGCAAAAAGGGACTCACATGTTTGTTGTACAGGAAACACATCGACCAAGCACAAGTGGACTGTGTCCTACACGAATATTTGGTTGAAACAATTAATTTTTTAGAGTAATTTTAGGACTATCTGTGACTTTTGAGGTTCAGAAATGTATTGGCAATATTCTCATATCTTTCTCTAAACTAATCAAAACCCATCTAAAAAGGGTGGGAGGAAGGGGGGAAAGCTCTTGAAACAAAAAACAAAGAGAAAGTGAACTAGATAAAAATTCTGAATGAGATCACGAGTACTAACAAAACTGAAATGCCAGGTATAATGTTAAAATGCAGATTACAGGAGGAAAAAGCCAGAAAAATATGCAAGATAAACAGTTTTAGGTTGCAAATTATTGCATGCAAGGGCTCTTGGTACTGTGAAGGTATAGTGCCTAGCACAATAAGACCTGACCCTTGATTTAGCCCCCTATAAACACTAATAGATGCTTAATAGTGTCTTACAGATAACAGATTAACAGCTAACAGCACTGACTGGTTCCTGTTCGTTGCAGAGAGCAGCACTTGTGGGAAGAGGAGGCAGAGGCAGAAAGGCAAGAGTGGGAAAGACCCCAAAGCTATCTATCAAAGGCTGCAGCAGTTACTCCTCCATCCACACAAACCCGGCACAGCTCAGCCGGACAGATGACAAACAGCTTCAAGCATGTCAGAGCTTCAAGCATGTCAGAGCTGTCACTTACAAACGTGCCCAGGAACTGCATCTGGAGGGCGATTGCCACCACAGCCCGAGCAACAGTTGGGTGTCCATGCTGTTCATCTTCACTGACAGAAGTGTTTCAGAGACAATTATCTCCCTTTCTGCCGAGCGATCCCTTCAACGGTCAGGGCAGAGAGGCCTCCCCAGATATCCCCTGACAATTCGGATTCAAAGCATGGAAACAAAAACCCAGTGCTGTCCTCTTTAGTAGTTTCTCTTACTCTCATGCTCAGAAGGCTCATAGCAACAAAATGACAAACAAAGCAAGTGGATCTTCCCTCTATTTTGCCTTTTTGCTTTCCACGTTCCTTCCACCTACTTAACAGAACTCGCTCCAAGGCAGTAATTATTTCAGTGGTGATGCTAACAGGTTTTGCCCAGCATCAGCTATGCAGCTGTCCATAAGGTGCCTGTGGCAGTACACCAGGGACATGGAAATATGCAACACGGTATACAGGGAAAAGATTATAAGCACATTTCAGTTGCTACACAGTAAGGTTGGCAGTAAAGATCATTTTGTCAGGCAGCAAAAACAGCTGTTCAGCTCCTCGGATGGCACAAAGAGGCCTAGGGTTGATGTACTGATTTGCTGCAGTGAAAGGCAGCAATTCAAAAGTATTGATAATACGACTGACAATAAAGCCTTCCCCATGCCATTTCCTTCTCACAGAAGACACTAGATGCCATCTTTGAAGCACCACTACGAAATCAGCATTCAGTGGTTCATTTTCACCATTCACGCTACACGTGAGCAAATACAATGGTAGGACATAGATTACTACTTCTTCCAGCTTCGTCTGTATTTTAAAAACAGCACCAGATGAGAGCAGAAGATAAGAGAAATCCTGCAAAGCTTTTCAGGTAGCCTAGAATCTCTCACATGAGAAACAGAAAGGCACAAAAATCTACTGATGAAACTAGCCATTTGCACTAGGAGTGTGCATTACTCAAAAGGAAGCTGCAGAAACAGGTCCAAAGAAAATTATTAAAATACATCAATTAAAATTCAGCAGAACACTTCTTGTATACCAAGGAATACAATTCTTTCACAGTAAAATGCCCACAGCAAAACCAAGGCATAATCTCTCTGTCAGTGAGCCACACAGCAAGGCATTTTACTCACAGATTCCAGAAAGACAAACATTTTACTTAAAATACCTGAAAAGCTTTCATTACCCTACACTTACTCTTAATCTTTACCTTGTTGCCATGCTGCAGTTTATGGAATAACATGAAACTAGGACCATCTAAGAATACAAATTAAGAAATTTAAGGTTATTATCAAAACACACCAGAATCTACAATATTTTACACTGTTAACATGCTCTTCCCGTAGGCATACAGAGAATACTGGCCTACTGTGACCTCACATACCAAAATTAAATCAAAACAAGACACGCAACACAAAAAGATGAAATATCATAAGTGGAAGGTAGCAGAAAATTCATTCCTTCTCCTGCCCATCAGCACCAAATAAACTAGGCAGAAGAGCAGTCAAATTGCTGAAATTGATGTCATATCAATTGGAAAACTGATTGAGCCCATACAATTGCTCTGTACCAGATGCACGGGTCCAAGCTGTGTGTTTCCCATCTGCTCCTATGCAATTTAAGCAATTCTGAACTTCTCTCTCTGTTCCCAAACGTGTCACAGATTTATTAGCATGCCAGGGGCCAGTTCTTTTAGATTCTCTACTAAGGTAAGCTATTAGGGGGAGTGAATTTTCTGTGTCTATAATTGCCAGGCCAGGAAAATTCAAGGAGGACAATCACACGTGACCTTACTAAAACCCACCATGAAAAATTCATAAGGTAACACCCCCCTCCATCTAAAAAACCTCCACTAATATTCTGTTCTCTTCTTGCACCTGTTTAAAGATATATATTTTAATCCACAATTCAGACTTCTACAAGGAGCTTACAAAAAAATTAATTTGTGGTTTGCTTTTGCTAATATAATGAGCTCCACCATGCATCTGAACTCCTCATAGATAAGGACTGGGATCCTTCAGTAGCATATATGGGGTGGCTCAGTCTTTGAATGCCTTTCAGGAATGAAAGGGATGGAACCTTATTAAAAACTACAAATAATTTTTGCATACTGCAATTCACTTTGTAAACAGGTCATCAAATATTTCAGTATTATCTCACCATTCTCTCATTCGATAAAAAGCATATTTAATTAACTCCAAATGTATTCAATAATTTGTATTTTTTATTACTTTAAGAGAACATACACACCATTTAAGGATGCAGCTGCATGTGCTTTTACAGGAAAGACTAAAGTACAATGTTCTTATCTTTGAATTATATCAATGGTGATGAGATATTGTAAATGAAAACCAGATAAAAGCCAACATGATAGATGACAACATAAGTAAATTTGAGCTCCAAATCCTAGATTTTATCAAATATTCTCTAATATTTAATGGCAATGTACCTTCCATATTAACATATGTCTTAGGGTATGACTAAGCCCTGCTTACATCACACGTGATATCTCAGTAAAACAGATAAAGAGTATCTTGGATTACTCTCTTTGTTTTGGTCAACAATTTGTGCTGTCATGTTAGAGAATTCATTTCACTTGCCTAGATTACCCTCATCTCTACCTCTGGTGGACTACTTACCATTGCCAAAAACTTCGAAGTTCATAAAGGAAAGGCTAGCTATATATTTATATTTTTATATATATTTATACATATAAATTAATGTTATTACAGAAAATCCACTTTATATTGTATTATAAAATACTTTAGGTGTAGCAAAAACTACACAGACTCGACTCTCTTCATAAATAATCTGCATTTTTCTTCATCATAATGTCACTTCAGATCCTAAAGGATTTTCATTTGGTGGAGCATTTTGGCACTGGCTCTGTTGTTGCAATAAATGAAAATACCACTTTGCCAATGATCAAATTGCCTGTTGATGACAAAGTCAAAACTCATGTGTAATAATGTATCATCTACAACAGTTAACTACATACACAGCACTGACAGTACTAAAGTGCAATTAGTATATTCCCTACAAGAGAGAAAACACCCTTACATTATTCAAAACCACCAATTCGTAGCGCTTGCAGCAAAATACTGGAGCAAGTCAGTAAGTTTCCGTCCTCTGTGTAAAAGCAAAACTTACACTGACTGAAAGACAGGAAAATTTCCAGTTGTCCCTCATTTATCATAAGCACACCAGGGCCCACGGAGTGCCTTGACCTATCGCTAAGCTGTGAGACCCAGGTATGGCCCCGAGTGTTTGATTTCAGGTGTGCACCCTGAGCATGCCCTGGCTTAAAACAGAGAAACAAAACAGAGGGGTGTGTGCAGCAGCCTCCTGGCAGCCCCTAAGGGTGTGCAGGTTGGAAAAAATGCCACAGTAGCTCTAGCCAGGCCTTTAACCCAACTGATCAGGAGACTGGGATGACAGAGGTATCTTCTGCATAGTCTACATTCATCCAAAAGAGCACTTGTTCCACTGTCCATAGATTAAACACAACAACAATTTGGAATAATCAGAACTGCTGCCTCATGAAAAAATATCGACATAGGTGAGATACAGAATTTACTTGATTTACTATACTGGAATATTAAAATGACAAATCACAAGACTAAGGAGGTGAAAGGGGAAATGAATACCCTATGCAGAAAAAAACACACAAACCAGAGCATTATTTCTGAAGAGTTACTAACAATTCATTTTATTGAGAGACCTTACTAGATTAGAGATCAACATTCACATTAAAACAGGGTAGATAGAGATATTGGACTAACAAACTGGATTACAGAATATGGAACATCCAGATCCTGATGTTCTGCTAAAAAAATGTGAGAAAAGAGTAAAGATGCCATCTAAAAGTACTTCTTTCTACTTTACTAAACATGAAGGTCTAAAAATGGCCAGTAAAAAAAAAAATATTTTCTTTCCTCAAATACCTATGACTTATACTTGAACATTTTCTATGATGTTTGTAAACAGCGAGTAACCATGTGCACTCCTGTGACTGAGACTCATCTCTATAGGAAACCCGCCACAGCTCTATTAAGGCAGTGAAAACCCCAAAGAACAGAGCCCAGATGAACAAGCTATCTGCCCTACTATATGAAGTTCCTAGCTATGTGACAAGTACATCTAGAGTCCTACAAACTGACAGCAACTTAAGAGGAAATCTGTGTGTGTTACAACCTGCAAGAAACAAAGTCACTCATTAATAGTTTGCAAACCCATATTTATTTCTAGTGGAGGAAAGATTAAGAAGCATGACAAAGTCAGGCTTCACAATAAGGTTTTAATCCTCTAAACCCCAAAAAATAAACAAAATAAAAGAGCATACTATCAACCTCACCTCTATATATGCTTCCACCAGAGAAATGTCACAAATATGTGCAGAAGTAAGAAGGATATTAAGGTGAATTTAATACAATACTTTTTTGTCCATCAGCAAATAACAAACTCTTGGCAAAGTTAAAAAAAACCCAAACAATTCTCCAAGCCACTGTTATTTTTAAAGAGACTTTATAAAATTGGGAAACACAGAAGACAATACTAATGCAGTTTCAAAATTTCAAAAGTATAATAAATGATGAGATAATGAAATTGCAGGTGCAGATTTCAGTCAGTAAATTAACTACAGGCATAAAAGTAATGAGAAGAAATATGATCTCACAGAATATATCTTTTTGTAAGATTACAAGTTGTGAATAAAAGGAACTTCTGCCTCTAACAGTTTGCTGGTGACTTGTGACTTCACACATCTGTCACTAAGGAAAACAGCATTTAATAATAAAAAATAATAATAAAAAGGAAATGGACATACCAAATCTGCTACAAATACGCTAACTTAAAGACCTCTACACATACCTACAGCATGGACTCATTAAGGAAGATTCTTGCTAGTTCAATACTGCCAGTGGTCACAAATACTCTAACAGAATAATGTAAAAACGTGGATAACTAATAAAGTTTGTCGTTCTTTACTATTTCATCAACTTCTGGGCTATCTATAATGACCAGAAAAAGCCAAATAACACGAGTACAATCGTACAACACGGGTTTTAATTGAAAAGCAAGCCCATGCATCACAGAAAGATGATGTGATAGCTACGGAATGAAGGGCTGTACTCGCTCAAGTGGTATCATCCTTTTCTACAGCACTGGTGCTATTCTGTGCTATTCTGGAAGGCTGTGCCTCCTTTCACTGCCCCTGTGCACATGAAGAGCAAAGGTCTGCTGAGTGTAGTACCTTTCTTTGCACTTGCGAGCAACGAATGTTGCCCGAAAAACTGTTTCGAAGTGGCTGTTACTTCAGCTCTATTTGCTTCATATTTAAATTAAGTTCAGCTGTGCAAACGATGGGCCAGCGAGGTTAAATTCCAATTCTCTGTCTCATGGGATTTCAAATAGGCAAATTTAGTCGGGGATGGGCATTAACTCACATGTATGGACAAAGAACCAGACTGTTCCACATACTCCGCGTTCTGCAAAGGTCTGCTGTCGTGAGGCGAAGTTTTTTTTGCTTAGCCCAAGGACAATTTCATTGCAAGCCTCTGAGCAATGATTATGAACATGAAATCATTCGCGTGCATTACGCGGGTTCCTCAGAGCGACGTGTGCCGACCACACTGTACACCAACATTACATGTTTATGAATCACGGAGGATTCGAGCACCAAGTTTCTGGGTGCCCGCAGCACAACCGCGGAGGTAAATCCTGCTCAGGAACCAGCCCCGGGCCCTGCGCGGGGAGCGCTCCTTCCCCGGCCGAGCTCCGCGGCTCCCCCGCACACGGACCCCCGGAGCAGCCCCCAAACAGGGATGCTCGGAGCGGTCCCCGCACACAGACCTCGGGATCAGCTCCCACAGAGACCCCAGGAGCTGCCCCCGCACACAGATCCCGGCCCCGGGAGCGGCGGGGCCGCCGCGGCTCCTCCCTCGCCGCCTGCCCACCCCACCCCACCCCACCCCGTCCTTCGCCGCCAGCCCCTTCCTCCCGCTCCCCAGAGCCTTTTCCTCTCCCCCTGTCTCCTCCCCCCGTCCTCCATCCCCCCTCTCAGCCCCCCC
>JAYRBT010000177.1:5113100-5199880 GCA_036023395.1 Myiotriccus ornatus | reverse complement strand
CCATGCTGGCCCAGGCGCCGCGGGCGCTCGGGGACGGAGCAGACGGGTCCGAGGCCCCGGTGCCGTGGGAGGCTGTTCCCGGCTCTGGAACGGAAGCGGAATTATTTCAAGCATTTGAGGCAGCTCCTGCTCCGCTCTCCCGGCTCTCCCGCTCCTTCCCTCCCTCCCTCCCGCCCGCCCTCCTGCCGGGGAGGGCCCGCTCCCCTCGCACGGCTCCCTGCGGGCCCGGCTGGTGCGGGGACCGCGCTCCGCTCCCGGGGGGGCACCCACCGCGATTTTGGGGGGCCTGGCTGTGCCCTGGGCACAGGACAGCGCCTCGCCCCGCGGTCCATCCCCCGCCCTTGCCCTGCCTGGCAGTGGAGCCAGGCACTGACCGGGGCTGGGTGGTCAAATGCCCCGGCGTAGTGCGGTGCTGAAAGGTAAAGGCAGGTACGGACAGAGTGCCAAGGCTCAGACAGCTCAGTTCGTCCACAACTACTTGTAGGTGAAGGCTCTGAAGGATGGGAGGGTCACAGCTACACCCTGCACCAAGAGAATAATGGTCGGGGTTGGAAGGGACTTTAAAGATCATCTAGTTCCAACACCCTGCCCTGGGCAGGGACATCTTCCACTAGGCCAGATTGTTGAAAGCCCCGTCCAACCTGGCCTTAAACACTTCCAGGGATGGAGCATCGAGAGCTTCTCTGGACAACCTGTTCCAGTGCCTCACCACTCCCACAGGAAATAATTTATTCTTAATATCCAATTAAAGCTACATTCCTTCAGCTTAAGGCCATTCACCCTTGTCCTATCACTGCCTGCCCTTGCAAAAACTCTCCAGTTCTCCTGTAACACCGATTTAGGTACTGGAAGGCTGCTAGAAGGTCTCTCCAGAGCCTTCTCTTATCCAGGCTGAAAGGCCACAACTCTCTCAGACTGTCTTCATAGGAGAGGTGCTCTGGCCCTCTGAGCATCTTGATGGCCTCCTCTGGACGTGCTCCAACAGGTTCACTCCTTTCTTCTGTTGGGTGCCCCAGATCACGACACAGAAAAGAACTCGTGAAGTAATAAATTGTCACTAAATAGCTTAGTGCAAGTTAGAGTTCAGCTGTATGAAATACATTTCAGCCTTGACCCCATTTTGCAAAGCAGCTCCTCGGCCTGTAGGTTTAGTCTATGCCTGTGGTGAGAGTCAGCATCATCACATCCACTGCTACAAAAGAAAACAACTGTTGTAGTCAGACTACTACAAAAAGCCTGTGGGAAGGAAAGGTGACTTAACACAATGGATTATCTATACCAACCCTGCTTTGATTTGCAGATGAGTAGCTTAAGAGAGAAGTATGTTTAAAACAGATAATTTGCTGTGCCTGGTTCAGGAGGCACCCAGGACTGCACCAGTATTAATGTCATCTGGATGCACTACTTTCACTTACCACTTAATCACTTGATTAACAATTCAGGCAAAAAGCCACACACACTTCATGCAAATATCTAGCTATCCATTAGGCATAGTAAGTGAAATGAAATTACCATGAGGATATTTCTAAATCAGCTAATAATTGTTGTGTTTTTACAAGCCAGTAACATCGGTTAGCTGATGAGGGGTAGACATCAATGCCCATTTGTTGCATGCAGTTAGTATATGCCCTGGGGAAAAACTTTATTCGTCCATACTGCCATCAGTTATAAGCAGGAGTGAGCCCAAGCCATTACCACAGTCCTTTCCTTACATTTTCTCTCTGGTTCACAGCACCTATTGTGTCTCAGAACTGCTGTCTATAGAATTTAGGTCTGAATTTCACACATTATTCTCTTTTTACAGAAGTGCTGCTCACACAGTGTATGGAGATTAACAGTTTTGAATAATTTTTAAGAACAAAATAAAAGGTAATTTCAAAAGAAGGAGAAATAAAACACATCAAACCCCTTTTTTTATATGCCTGTGAATCTGTGGCATTTACAAACAGAGCAATGACCCAACTAAATCTCCATTTGGAGCCTAACTATACATAGATGTCAATATTTTGTAGGCACAGCAGAAGAGAGAGCATTTTGGCAAGCACAAGTGTACTTGCCTTTGTACCTCTATGTTTAAGACAGAAAGAACAAGCCAGATACCTCATGAACAGTAATGGGTGCTGGGTTTTGCAGTACAGGGTAGTCAGAATTCAACATATGTTTGCCAAGTCTCTCACTAAACAGCTGAAAAAACCCAGCATCTTTCCTATTTCACTACATTCAGCTTATGTAAATTAATGGTAAATACAGTATTACATATTGAATAGCTTCATGAACTGTGGGAGTTTCACATCACAAGAGGAAAAAAGTTAAATGAAATTTACTGTGTTTAAAATCAACTTTATCAGATTTAGAAACAGAAATACAGTGGGCTTTAAGTAATAATGCAAAAGCAGGCAGACTTAAGTTTATAGTTTTGGTTGTTTGGGTTTTTTTAATAGGTTTCTTTCAGGATTTATTTGTAGTTCTTTGTGTATAACATTATTGCAGTGTTTTTCCAATTGTGATGTTTGTCTTTGAGGATAGTTTCAACAACTTTTTTCCCCTGTATCTTAAATTTAGAACTGCATATGCTACCTTTTTTTCTTTTTTATCTGGGAATATATATGGACGTATGTCCTTAAATTAATATTGCATTCAGCCCAAAGGCCTTATAGATATGCACAACGTCTAAATTATGGCAGATACAGGAATGAGGTTTTTTCTGCTTTATATTTGACAATTGAATACTTTCACAGTCACGCTCCATGACCCCAGCGCAGGACACAGCAAGCAGCAGGCTGCTGTTCAGGCTGGCCCTGCTGCACCTGGCATATAAAATCCAGAGCAGGCCACGAGAGCTCTCACCATGCTCCCTGTCAGCACCTTGTTCGTACAGATGAGCCAAACATTTGATCAAATTAATTGTATCCTGATCACATATGTACTTTTGCCAGGCAATAAAAGAATTCTAAATCCTCTCCCCCCACCCATACTTCAAATAATTCTTATTCACCTTCATATCTGTTCCATGCACAGCTGTTTTTTATTTCTTTTATTACAGAACTCAGAACAATCAGGAGCAGAGGTTTACTTTCTGAATGAGATGGAAGAGGCAGGGTAGGTAATATCCCAGCCACGGCCTAGGCTGGTAAGAAAGAGCAGCCAAGCTGGTTAAGTGCAATATCATTCACTTGTCTTACAGTGTTCTCCGAACACTTCTCTCCTCGATGTAACTCTGTTCTAGCCTTTTGGCCATTTGATCATGTAAAGTTAATAGAAGTGGAATATTTAAAAGTGCCTTATCGACTTACTGCCATTGCTGTGATTGCCTACAGTAACACCCTTTGCTGACTTCAGAAAGAGGAGAACTAGATCAGTGTCTACCCTTTTTATTTTCCTAAGTATTTGCCGTCAGCCTTCTGCTGACTTGCCAACGCTGTGTGGTGAACTGCTGAACGTGCCCACCCCACCCTGATAGTTAATGACACAGCAAAGGAGCCCGCTTAGGAAATAAGGTGTTTCCATACCAGTTACTTTGCAGATGTTTGATATCTGTTTCTTGATTGGGATTTTCCCGAGGGTGCCCCAGAATACCTGGAGACAAGAGCTCCTGCACGCGTCCATGAAGAAGACACGCCAGGCACCCACTGCCTCTGGTGCAATGAGGCAGCGCTGGCGCCCCAGGAGGCTGGGAAGCAGGAGCTGCCTCCAGCCCTGCCCTGCAGGAAAGTGGTTTTAATTTCACCAGGCAGCCCCACTCTTCTTCATGTGGCTGTGGGTAGTGGTCACCTCTGCACACTGCTGGGAGAGGCAGCACGGGGAGCAGGCTGAGGCACAGCCACACCTGGGTAACAATTGTACATCCACGTCCGTATTCCATACCCACACATGAAAGTTTACACATCCCAAAGGACTTTGCTGCATGTGACTTTAGACCCTCCAGGGTTGACTGATCATCTTGACGTGACTATACTGTAACAGCAGAAAGCATCAGTATCATGGTAGAAGAGCTCCAAATTTTCATTGCCATCTAAAACTCACACTTAAGGATAAATTTGTTTCCTGCTCACAAACTGAATTTAAAATTGAGCACATACTCATGCTTGAATTTAAAACAGAGCTATGCTTTCTACTCAACTTCTAACTTCTTTGAGATAAGAATCTTCCCTTTAAGTTTCCCACATGGTTTCATAAGTAACAGAGTATTTCCGAGCAGATTCTTAAAAAGTACAGTCTATTTTTTGTTGTAAATCAAGGAGCAAAAAAGACAGACTAAGATGTGATAAAGAAAAAGTACATGAAAGACAAAAGATAACATGTTACATACAGTCACAGAGATTATTAATTTGAAAGTTTCAATGGAAAGAAAGTGGGTTTTAAGCTTTTTGGTAAAATGAGAACATCATCCTGGTATTTAATTCTTCTGGTAGCATGTTGTTTGATCAATCAGTTATTTATAAAAACTTGGGTAAGTTTACTTGCACTTACATCTGGCCTTCTTGAGATAGTTTTAGAAAAAAAAATATTACAACCTTTTTCATAATAAGCTGTACTTATGCCCTTCGCTTGGGCCTGTAATTTTGTACAGCTGTGTTATAGGAATATTCCAGCAAACACATTGCTGGTGTGCAGGGCCATCAGGTTTCTTTTTGTAGTTCTTTAGAAGCAACGAGAAGAAACCACAATTTGTTCATAAATATAAGGCAAGGAGATTTAGGTGAAATCCAGCAAATATCTTCCTTGCTCATCACAAAATATTTGCCAGGATTGCATTGGGCTAAAAAAGCAGAAGTTTCAAAGCACAAAACCTCTAGGTTTGTTTCCTGTGCCCAGAGAAACCCAGTCAAATACTCTAAAAATCAGTGAAGTGTCCCTTCACCTCGGGGCAAATGACTTGGTCTTGATTCAAACAGTAGTTTACAAAATCCTTTTCTCAAACTTCTTATAGAATCACAGAATTGTTTACTTTCAAAAAGACCTTTAAGATCATCAAGTCCAATCATTAACCCAGCACTGCCAAGTCCACCACTAAATCGTGGCCCTAAACATCAACTGTGATTCTTCAGAGCTCTGATCTTTGGAAGAGGGGACAAGGAGGGTGTGTGTGCTGTGATTAAGAGAGGCTCAGTAATTTCTGTGAGAGCATTTCTATCCTTCTCCTGGGCCAGAAAAGTCCTCCAGCTATTGACCAGCTGGCTGAGAAGCCAATGTGTCTGCAAGGCTTTCAAGATGGATAAGTGTTTGATGTATTACTTCCAGTAAACCCAGCAGGCAGGTTAATTCCTATGCAGTCCTGAGAACTTACATGTGGTATTACAAGAGAAGTCACCACCTCTGAGGCACACAAGATGGAAGGGAAAGGAGAAGGAAAAATTCAGTTCAAAGATGCCAGAAATTACCTTGACCTCTGAAGAGAAGCAGCTGTCCATCCGTCCTCTGAGGAGGAGAGAACTATCAATCAGTTCAGAGTCTTTAAGCAAAGGATAATGGTGCTGGCACTAACATAAGCCCAAATCTTGCCTATCCACTTCTCTCCTTTGAATAGCACATTGTCTTGCTCTGTAAGGGGCTCTCCCACTGATAGAAAATAACAAAATGAGATGACCTGATAGAGGTAAAATTAGTGGAATTTGAAAAATTACAGTTAAGGTTTTCATCACCGTTTGATCCATTCAGAGACACTTTCCTTTCGAGTCTGCAAGGAGCTGTTGTAGTTTTTATATTATTATATAATTCATATAATTGCCTAAGGAAATTAGCTGGTGAATTCCTATGTAACGTGTGGAAGTTGTTAATCTCATGGGGTTTGTAAACTCTTGTGTTAAAGATACAGCTGAATGCCCACTAACTTGTGTAAGACTGTCATTATTTATAAACTACAAAATTAACCTGTGCACTTCAACAAAGTGCAAATTACTTACCAGTGGATGGAATTAAGAAACGGATATAATTTTTTACCTATTATCCTTCCTTATCACACATTATTACACTGTAGGTGTCAGTGGAGAGAAATTGCTATGGAAATGATTTTGAGACTTCAAAGAGTGAGATAGAATTTATTTTTTCAAATAGAAAATTGCTCACATCCAGCCCATTTAGACACATTCAATACATTCCAGCATACCATATCATAACCCAAAATGACAGTGCCAAGAACTTAAAAATGAACAAATCTGTTATAAATTAGTGAGCCAATTCACAGAAAAGATTGAGCAGCAAGAAAACTCACAACCAAACCAGTGTTTAAATACAGTTCTAATACAAGTCAACCCTATCAAATTGACCTGTGAACAGTGCACATAGCTTCCCTTTTTTCTATCTCCTTCTCTACTCTCACAATACACAAAGACCTGCTTTAATTGACTTAATTAAGAGTCTACTATTTTCTAAATCACTTGCACAGTTTATTTTTGGTTCTAATCTTGTGAGGTACTTAATATCAGGCAGTGTTACAGTGGCCTGACAGGTTTTTCCACCCAAGAGCAGACACGTGTTTTTGGGTGCAGCAAGTATTACAACCACATGGCATCCAGAAAAACTATTTTTTTAGGAAGAATATTTTTGAAGTCCCTAAAGTGCTGATGGCTTTCAGCTTCTGTTGTCTCTAATACTCTCAGCAATGCAAAACTTTGGAGCTAAAGGGAAAGCACCCTTTTGTATTTGGTTTTATAGCAGAACAGGTATCTCCCGTAAACTGAAATCTTCCTTTTAAAAATACCTTGAAAATATTTTGACTCTCTGTTTTTCTTCAGAAAGCTGTGATAAATGTTCTAGACTGTCTTGTTCTATGGGATTACATGAGGCTTCTAGCAACAGTGATGAATCCCAGAAATTTTCTCCACATAACTGGAAAACCCAGCAGATCTCAACAAAGAAAACTAAAATATTTATTGCTGCTCTGCCTCTCCTACTTTGTGTCAGTCTTGGGTAATAGACTTAGTTTAAAAAAATCAATCACTGCAACTCATCTCAATAAAGATGTCATCTGAAGAACGGGTATGCTTCGCCTATGAATGACAGGGAAAAAAATTATGGTAATTTTGGAACACATTCAAGGATTCTCCTCTGTCTTTCCACTGTGACAGAAGACAAATGGTACTTTTAAAGCCCTGCCTGCTACATTTTTAGAGTACCCCTTCAAGTTATAGTAACTCAACCTTGTTTAAAATCCTAATTCATATTTTCTTGTTAATTATTTACCAAATTGATAAGTCTAGTCTGCAATGCACAGCTTTTCCTATACACAGCTGTTAGAAATACACATTTTTCAACCAAAATCAGAGACAACATCCAAACTGTAAAATGTAATCAGGCACTTATCCTCTTTAAACCGTCAAATAAATAAGAATACAGAAATAGTGCAGAACAACAGCACAGTCCTTGCACCAACAGAGGTATATTATTTATCTGTGGCCAATAGTAAGAACTTGCTTTTATATTTAGAATGGGTATTTCAAATTTCTTAAATACAGCAAAAAAAAACCCTGAAGATAATTAATAAGTTATTGTGACAGAATCCAATGTGTCTGTTACCCTACAAGTACCTACCAAGTGGTTTTTTAGTTTAAACCTTTTGTGACAGGAAGGCTTCCAGCTTTGCCTGTATCGCAGGCAAATGCTGCACATTAGCACCATTCATGAAATAATGAGAACATCAAATCTTCTCAGAGCATGAGGTAAAATCACATTCAAAAATAAGCAGTCTTTCAGTTTCTCTTTCTTGTTTTTTTCTTTTCTCAGTTTGAAAATCTAGTGCATCACACATACAGTTGGGAATATTACCTATCTTAAACTGCAGAATTACCTCAGGTTTAAGAAAGTATTTAAATTAGGAGAACTTGTGCAACATCTGTTTTGCCAATATCTACAAATGCATGTACAAAAAAGATAGAAGATAGTTCCTTTAAGCTAAAAATATGCCTATATTCTTAAGCAGGAAGACAAATGTAGTTTAAATACAGCCACAATATTTTCTATCAAATGTTGATATTACAAAGTCAACATTTTTTGCAGTCCTTTTCAGGAATTATTCTCAGGGAGATCTTTAACTGCTATACCACCCACTGCACCCTACGGTACAACTTGTGATAGGTTTTATCAAGCAACTGTAAAAAGTCTACCATAGTAAAGGCTACCCTAAAATATCAGTTGGGTCTGGATTACTATTTTTGAATGATCTTTTATTGTATTTTAAAGACCTTAATCTCTGACATACAGAAACTTTTTTGAGCATGTAACAGCTTTAAGGGTAGTCACTCCTTTGATAATCCCTTACCATTTTACAAAATGTAGGGATTTAATATCACTTTAACTTCTTGTTCAAAAATACACAGTGCAATAAAACTTACAAATACCTGAAAAATTAATTTCTGACATTGTATTTACAGTAGTTTTAGTGAGTGCTTATATGTAGTCATTAGTCAAATGACTCTTCCTCCACCAGAAATAAAAACTAATCCTATTTTTATATGAGATGCTTGTTTTCTGACTTTTGCGTAGTTGACCATGGCTTGGCTGTGCCAAAATATTAACAAAAGCACATACAGATTCAGACAAACAGATGGACAGTAATGCTGTCTCAAAAATACAAAGTGATGTCATCATGTTCCTCAGAAACTCTCAGCATTAAAATAAAATTCCAAGAGAATAATAGAGCTTTGATTTCCCTTTCACAGGCCTTGATGCCCATCAGTCAGGCAAATTCAGTCCAAATCTGTATTCCAGTGATCCTTTGAGCTGCCAATGAAACGACTCACTCCAGTATAAGTAAAAGAAGTGCTTAAAAGCTTTTGATAACATAACGACATGTTTCCCAAATAAGCTGATTTTAAATTTTAATTCCTTCATTTTTCAGAAGACTGTATCTCCATGATTGGGAATATTGCTGAAATGATATTTATTTGCATGTGGCTGTTTAAACCCTGCTCAGCTGGTAGCCTCTGGATAATATAAGACTTTCAAAGTGCTGGTCTTCTGCTTTTTCTTTCACTCTCTGCTCCTCTAAGGTACACACAAGTTTGTCTCTTTCTTCAACCACTTTCATCATCTCAATAAAAATTTCTTCCTCCTCATTCAGATCCACCTCATCTTTAAGGCTGTCTAGAAGATCACAAAAAAGTGATTAAAAACCAGATCACTGCTTGCATTTTAACTGTTAAAGCACAGCTTGAATTAACATTATAGTCAATGACAAATGAAGTCAATAGCAGTTAGTACTTTTCAAGTTATAGTTCAGGGAAATTTTCTTCTGCATTTGGGCCATTTGAAGTTGACCATTAAGGCTCCTAATGGCTAGAGCAGACTTTTTAACAAAATTTGGACTGGAAGGGATAGGAAAAGCACTGCTTGTTAATAAAAACAATTAAGATGGAGTTTAAATTTAGTTTATAAGGTAAAAAGCCCAAAATGAAATGTAGGAAATATTTTTCAGAAAATGTATTGAAAACTGCCTTCACTTACAATCCACATGCCTAAACACAACAGGATATTTTGACATATTCAGTGCTCTGGAACCCCTCTTGTCCCTCGATTCCTCCTACCCATGCTCCTTTCTCAAAGACCAAATGAAAGGACAAGCCCAAACTTTAATTCCAACTACCTAAAAACAGTTCCAAAAAGCTGTGGCAGCCATCAATGCTACACAAAAGCAGATAACTCTTTATTTAGGTGGCTGAAGAAGCTACTTTCCACTGCTGCCCATCATCGCATGTTAGCTGGACATTAATGCCTGGAGAGCACAATTAGCAAAATTACAGGTGCAGTGCTTCTCATCCAGTTCAGTGCAGAGCTGGGCAGGTCAGCTCAGCTGTCTTCACTAGGAGTCAGATGGGAAGGTCTCACAAGTCACATTTTGCTGGCTGAGCTGCACTCCCTGAGAGCACAGGAGCCTCAGCCATCCTGGTCCCTTTTGGAGCAAACAGGGATGCACACAGGCATGGTCTGTCACAGCAGACTGGAGAACACCGTCCCCTTTGACTTACCATCAATGGCCATTTTCTCCCTCAGCTTTTGTTCCAACCTGCTTTGGTGGTCCTCCAGTTCCAGCTCTTGGGCTCTAGGTACAGCAAAAAGTATGTTAAAGAATAAGCTTTATTTCAGTAAAGACATATATGTTGTTTCAACCAAGAGATTCTGTGTTCTATTTATCCTGTACTTTCTCCTCATGGGCAGTCAGGGCTAAAAGGTTTGCCTATGCCAACATCTCCACAGCAGAAGTACCACTACCACCTTTTGCATTATGTATCAGATTCAGCCTCCTCATAGAGTGCAACACTCAAGGCTTTTAACCTTTTAATCTGTGCTTTGTTGGTGACAGCCACAAGGTAACTCCAGATAGGGCTGAACACTCCCAGACACGAAGGGCTCTGCCAGGCCCTCTGCACGGGAACAGGCCCTGAGGCAAAGGAATTAACACATGTGTACACATCCAGACAACAACTTTTTGTGTCCTGTGGTGGTAAAAGCTGCCTGCTTTTGCTTTTTTTCACTCCACTTTGCAGGCAGTGTGGGCAGCAAGCATTGCTACCAAAACACCCAATGGCAATTGAAGGGGCAAGAAGAGGTTTGGCCCCTGGCAGCATCAGCACAGATGGGGAGAGGCTGATAAATAGCAATGAGCAGCCCACACTGGTGTGAAATCCAGGGCTGAGCAATGACTGCTGCAGCTCTCATTGCCTTCCCACATTGCCCGCAAATAGTGGAGAAAATAGCTGCGAGTCACCTCTGCCTGTCTCTTGGGTGTGTTTCTAAGAGGGCGAGGTGAGGGAGCTACAGCAAATATTGTTTCCATCAACCACAGCTGTGGCATCTGAGGTGGGATTTATCTGCTTGTTTTGCTGCTGTAGTGAATTCCTAGATCTTTTTCCCTATATCCAATAAAAACTGAGATTAACTTGTCAGACTACTTTTCTTCCACAGGAGAAAGTGCCCCAGTGTTAGACCCACATGATGTAAAGGCATCTATATGCTCTGTTGGTTCAGAGCATTATACAGGACTGAAATAATTGCACCACTGCAAGAGGGAAGGATAAGGAGGGCTCAACGACAAATCTGTGTTCAAAACAGATTGTAGCTACTCTGGGTATGTTTATTCCACAACTATCTCAAACTGCAGCACACAGCAAGGTGTTCGGGTGTATTGTGAGTACACTTTTACCCCTCTCCCCTCCCCATCTGTAATACTAATGCTTGTCTTTACTTACATAATCAGGAGCTCAGACTCATAACGCATTAACTTATTCTTCTCCAGGACCAGCTCAAACCATTCATGTAGCATCTGAGTTTCATCCTTTGTGCCTGAATCTGTATAAAATAGGAGACTTTAGTGTGCATTACCAGCTTTCTTTCCCATGCTTTTGCCAATTAAGTTCCTTTTCAATAGTCCTGTGTAAGCCAATGTGAGCTCAAATGGAGATGGTTTTGCTGTATGCAACATACATGACTGGGTACAACAGTTTTGTCTACCTTTGGTTGAATGTTGTGGCTTATTACAGATAAAGATGCACTAGATTATAGAACACTTCTGGTTTAAAGCTTTTCCTTTCTAATAATCATATAGACTTTCTTTTTAGTGGGCACTTTGTCCTCCTCTTAGTTCTGCCTTTGATAGTTTCTAAGATAGTTTCTCTGTTGAAGCTGGACTTCAGAGCTGAACTATATATCTAAGTGGATATTCCACATCTCATTAACACAATCAGACTTCAGGATGCACATGCTGGCAAGTATCAACTTAGTACCTGCTTCCAGTGGACATCAGGAAATTTCCATTCTCTTGTCAACAGGCCTCTAAATCTGCATCTGCTTTGAACGACGAATCTATGATTATTAGGTGGTTTTAAAACACTTTGGGCCAGGGCATCACTGGTAGACACTATACAGACACAAAACAGGTCTCTCCAGAGCTTGACTCTGCCTTGCAGAGGAGCACAGAGGATGGATCTCTCTCACCAGGTGAGGGCCTTTACTACTCCTAAAATACCATCTGTACAAAACTCTTTGGCAGTGAAGAACCCCTGGGAGTTTTCAAATGGCAAGTCAGGAAACATATGTATTTCTTATCCTCACTGCCCTTTTTAACATCCTCATCACTTCACGATTTCCACTCATTTTCTCAACAAAGCAAAACCATCCCATCATCCTTAGATGCAGAATTACAGCAACAGTGATGGCACTGTTAACACACCTCCCACTCTGCTTTGCACATCCACTGCCTGATGCCACAAAACAGTGATCACTCGTAGGAAGTGATCACCTTACGCTAGTCCAGGTTGAGGCAACAATTTAGGTGACACACTGGCACCTTCAGAGGCACAAAACCAACAGCCAGCCTGTGCTCCTGCCCCAACATGTGGTATTACAGAAGTCACTATACATGTTAGAGGCAGGGACAGTCAGACCTGGGACAATGCAAAAGGAGGTGCCACCAGCAGGCAGGGAAACACCAGGTCTCTGGCTCCTCAGTCCTATACCACACTGCTGGATAACCAAGCATAAAATCCCCATAATTCAGCCTATCTGTTTTCTGGTGGTGGGAAACTTATGTGATTTCTCCTTTAAGACGACTGCACCTTTTTTCCAGAGGACTGAGAGCACTGAAATTTAAATCCAAAGGTGTCAGGTTCAAGCACCAGAGACACCAATTACAAGAACATAACTAAACTAGGTTACCAAGGGAAGAGACAGGCAGAGTACTGGAAAGTTCAGCAGCGTTTCTGATGCCTTTCTGTCACAGTTTTGAAATGTGCTTTGTTCTTGGCCCTAGGAATTACCCTCTTGTCTCTACGGCTTCAGCTGTCCCTCACTTTATGTCAAAGCCAGAGGGCAGCAATTTGAAGCCCAGCTCCTTTGGGCAGTAACGATCTGCACCCAGTGCAGCCCTTTAGCAATCTTCCTGAGCATGAGGGAAATTGTTGGGTGTCCATCTGTGTGTGCTTTCACCAGCCACCATTATCCCAGGAAATGCAGGTCACTTCCTGTCGGTGTCAGAGGAATGACAAGGACAAGAGTCACGGTGTCTTGGGTGCTGTTCTGCAGTTTCCCATCAGGACTTGACCCCAATTGGAAATCAGCATGAAACAGGAGGATAAAACAGCAGGAGAGGACAGAGCAATCTTGCTTCAGTTTCTCCCTGATTCCATTAAAATTTGGCAGCAATAGATGTTTTCCTGTGGGATCTTCCAGGTCTGCAAGTGGTGATAAAAAGAGTCTTCTCAGTGACTGCTGGAGCGGTCCTTGCTGGAATATGCCAGTTTCTCATAGATCCAATGCAGGATACAGCACTAGCTAAAAGAGTCTTAGGTCTTTGTATGCCACTATAAGAGGTTATCATCAAAATTTGGTCTATCTTACTGTCAGTAAAAACAGTGCAATTGCAGGTACACATAAGTCCTGCACAGACACAGAGGGTTATTAGATCCTTTTTGTTTTCTTATTTAGGCAAAAATATTCCTCCTTTTAACTTTTCCACCTTATTCTTTAAAATCTCTGTATCTCTAATAAAAGACTGTGTCTTGTGGGTTGATTGAGGAAAGTAAAGAAAATGCACTTTGCAAAAAAACACTGGTTTTAGCAAAATCCTCAGTGCAAGCTGAAATAAAAATATCCCTATTTTTTTCCACCTCCTCCATCCCACAGAATGCCCCCTAAGTGTTCCCAGTGGCATTTTACCCCTGAGCTTTTCAAATGTTTGTTACTAACAATGCTAATAGTTATTATTTAAGTGTGAGGGAGTGCTTGATGCTTTCCAAGGGCAGAGCAAGCCAATGAAGTATTTTGTGTAACACAATGCAACAGATCTTAAATGTTAGAGGGAAAACAATTTGTGAGTGTATTTTGTGAGCCACGTTGGCTTTTCCTTACAGCATTGCTAAAGTAAACCTTTCCTCCTGGTTTACCAAGTCTCCTTTAACTGAGATCCATTTGAAAGTCAAACATTCTTCTAATGACATCATAAGTATTTCTATTTCCATCCCTTTGAGGGAATGACAGGCTGCAGAGAAGTATTTACTGAACACTGTTCTCAAAACCTGAACCTTCTGCACACAGTCATCACACAGTAAAGGGGGTTTGGCCAGTTTGCACCCTTCTAGGAACAGTTAAATCTCATATTCCCTATTCCTACAAGTTTTCCACTGATTTCTTTTGACTCTATTGAAAATTCCAAGAAACCTTGGATATGCTCCTTATGAAATAAAAAACTAGCTACGCCATCTGCAAATATTTGTTCACCTTCCAAAACATGGAGAGCTTTCTTAACATTCTCTCAAAGTAGATTTTCTTCTTTACCATAATTCTTCATGATTTATTTAGTCAACTGATCCGTTATGCTAATTTCAGTGGAAAACATGTTTCGAGGTTTTATTTCTGTGTTTTCTTGTAGGCAGAAGATCTCCATAAGCCTCCACAAATGTCAGTGGAAAACAAAGAAACGGTACATCAGTGATTTATTATTTGGTATTTCAAACCAGAATAAAGGGAATAATGAGCATGAAAAATTATTCATAGGACTGATATTATTTCTTTTTTCTTTTTTTTTTTTTAATGCATGAATTGTTGTCACTACAATTAGAAGATCATCAAAACCTCATTTTGCTCATCAGTCTTCACGGCAGTTGTTTCGCACCCACGCATGTTCTCTTCTAATTCAGTTGAGGAGCTAATGAATAACTCCCCCTAACAAAGGGGCCATTCATCCCAGGCTCACAGAATTATTAGAGGAGAGTTGCGTAAATGTCACTGAAGACTAGTGTTTGCAGGCCTGCCTCTAAATTTGGTTATTCACAACCTTTGCAGCTCAATATTATTGCTGAACTGTGATCGTTTTCTAATTACCTTAATAATACCTATTAAATCACTTCAATTGCATAAGCACAGACCTGCTTAAGTACAACTTAACCTAATAAACACTGGTCATTCATTAAACAATAATGCTTGTTATTTTTAAGAAGGTTGAACAGAATATTAAACTCACCAATTCCTGCATCATTACACATATTCTATTACAAGTAACAAAGCACTCATATTTTGTTTGGGAAACTTATGGCTTCATGCTATTGCACCAGGAGAGTTACTGAGAAACAGTACCATCCTACGTTTCAGTATCTGGCCTATTTGTAACTGGCCACCTACACACAAACAATCAACAGGGATAAAAAAAATAGTACTTTCACCTTAATGAGGGCAATCCAATTACTAAGGACGGTAAGAGAATGAGAAGCATCGATCTCTTGGCAGACAGCCTTCTTTAGGAAATGCAATTGTCAAAACAGCAAGAACAAGAGGTGGCTTTAGGCCATTTATCCTGGTATTTGGTGTCTATCCCAAGAGTTAGAACCTTCTTGTCCTTCTATATTTTTGAGGTTTCCAAAAAACAACCACTTTTATACAACTCAGCAGAAAAAAGCTAATGTTCCGAATCCTCAAAGCCTTTTGAGCAGACTTTCTCACGGGCAGTAAGGTAGGTAGAGTTTGATAAAAGGTTATGCTTTCATTTAAAAAAAAAAAAGCTAACCTTTTAAATAACATTTCAACAGGCTGACACTATCAATTCTAGGAAATTAGTAAATAAATAAAAAAGGCTGGGTAAATGCTCTCTTGCTGAACTGATTAGTTCAGTGTCAGAATAGGGGCGATAGCTGCTATGTGAAATAAGGCATTAAAAAGACCAGCATGTAGGGATTGGGTTGGGTTGCCTGGCTAAGACAACAAAAAGATTAAGTGCCAAAACATATCTAGGTTTTCTGTGTTGTGCAACTGCCTGTCATGAAAGCACAAGGTTCAGTTTGCTAAAACAGAGGTAAATAAAGATACCTTTGCACTCAGGTTGTCAGCTCAGAGTCCCTTCAGCAAAGAACCACAGCCCCCTCTGAAGTTCCTTACGGGCATGTGTAGTCACACCCTCATTTTGAGCCTGGCAGGAGCCCCCAGATGCCCCTTCCCTCTCCAAAAGGTCTCCCCAGCTTCACCCCACGTGCGCTGGGGAGCAGTGGCAAGGCTAGGCCAGTGACAGGATGCTGCAGCCCTGGGTGCTTGGGACTGTCGGCTCAGCCGAGGGAAAACCTTGCCTCTGGCTGAGGCCAGGATGACGCCCCTGTTATCTTCTGTCCATTGAGGGAAAAGCTGCACTGTTAAGGTCTCTGTGCCTGCATGCTGCTGTTGCTATAGCATGGCCACTGGCTCTAATCATATTAATGGCATTTCACACTCCAGGAGAAGTCATTAAGGACTCTGTTACTAGGCACGGGCTGCTGCTGGCTTGGTAACTGAGATACGGCTCCTGGAAACCTCACTGGTTCCCTATAAAAGATGAAATTAAGCTCAGGATGGGATTTTAAAAAAAAAAAGGGTGCATGTTGGGCAATGGGGCAAAATGTAGATTAAGGTTCAATAGCAAGGTAAATAATTCCAAATCCGTGATAACCAACAAAAAATTTACATCAATGTAAAGATGCGTGAGCTAACAGAGCTGAAAGAAGAAGGTTCAACAATTATTTTTGTCCTTCCAGTTATTGTTTCTTTTCAGATTTCACATCAAATTATTTCATGAAAATAATTAAATCCCTCTACTTTGAAACAGGTTAAAAAAACCACCGCCAAACAAAAAACAAGCACTCTGTGTACCTGCTTCTCCTCTTAGTTCTCTCTCCAGTTCGACACCAGAAATCTCCAGAGCTCTCTGTCTTTCCTCCAACTCTTCTAGTTGACGTTGGACTTCCTGCAAAATTGTAATGATATAAAAGCTACAGACATAACTTCAAAATTCAGAGACAAAAGATGGTCTCAGTGGTTAGAGAAACAGCTTGAACAGGTCTCAGAGGAGCCCTGGCTCTTGCCAACTCATCGAGGGTACCAGGCGCCTAAGCAATTTAATAATTCCACTAGGTATCTATGGCATTTTTATGTGGTACGTATCATAGGTACCAGAAGAACCTCAGTTTTTCTGAGCTTTAGTTCTCCCATTGTAAATCAGAGATGACAGAGATAATATGTGTTTCCCAGGGTGTAAAAAGTCAATACCTTACATATTCAGAGACACATATTCTGTGATGTTACATGAATAAAGCTCATATAAATATTGAAGGTTTACAGCTAGAAAGCTCTGCTAGCTATTCTGATGTCCACAGGTTTTTGTTGTTTGTTTTACTTTCATATTTCACAAATTTTTCACCTAGAAAGAAAAGGGTCTAATAGCTAAGAAGTGATAATTCAGTGGCACTTCAGGAAGGACTTCTACATTCATTGTCCATTCCTTTTCAAGTAAGATTTTTCAGAGGTGTCGTGGGGCTAATAGGTATAAAACACCTGAAAAGGTTGAAATGTCAAAGATGGATGTTCAGCAGTTCCCATTTCAGGCTGTGCTAGGGCATTCCAAATCAAACCCTCAACAACAGCCTAACAAACACGTGAGATGATTCAAAAAGTTTGGACTTAGCAGTAAAAGTTAAAAGAAGGCATGTATTCATCTAATTTTACCTTGAAATAATTTACAGTTCTCAGATAAAAACTAGAACACAGTTGCTCCTATTTTGTATTAAAATACATCCGAGATCACACTGTGCAGAAGTGCATTTACACATCTTAAATTCTAACTGGAAATAACAACACATCAGCAGAGTCCAGAGCTTTCCTAGCATTTTCTGAAGAGCAAGGCCTGTACAAAATGAAGTGACTTTCCATCATTAAGAAAGAAAATAGTTCACTGTCATTGTTATGGCAGAGGGAGAACAAAAGCCACTGCTGTATTTTTGTATCCTCCTGCTGTACATAAAGGTAGTAGCTGAGTTTCTTACATTCTATGGGGTTGATGTTATTTCCCCTTCTCTTTCTCTTTTCAGTGCATTCTCCTCTTATTGCCAGTCACTATTCCCTATTGTTCTTCATATACAATTGCAAAATTAGGATGATCTGGGGCGCACATGCATTTGTCACACAGAGAGAGATGCAGTGCCCTGCCACGTACACCCCTTCCTGCTCCTGATGGTTGGGGGAACTTCAGAACAGAAGGCAGTGAGCAGCAGTGAGGTGTGAGGGGAGCTGCAGAGCCCACTTTGGGTACCGCCATCCTCACTAGTCACTCTTGAGAGACAAAGGGGGCATCTGCAAGCTACATTTTCACCTGTGCTTTGTGAAGCCTCTTCAGCTCCTCTTGTTTAATCAACTGCTTTGTCTCCTTCTCCAGCTTCCTTCTCCTTCTGAGAGCTCTTTTTGCCTGTAAAAGAGAGAGACAGAGAGAAAAAAAAAGGTAATCAAAGCATAAGTACACCAATTACAGGTTTCGTCAAACCTTCCCCAGAATCACAGAGCCGCTGAGGTTGTGACAAACCTCTGGAGACCATCTAACCTGATCCCCTGCCCAAAGTGAGGTGAGCTACTGCAGGGTGCTTGGGGCAACCTCACCAAAATGAAACAAATATTTACATGCATTTGCTTACATTGACTTTAAATCATTACAAGCTCTTAATGCAACCCTAAGTGAAGTGTGAACTGTGTCAATCAATAAAAAGTGTTTGAATCACAAAGCTGACTATATACAGCATCCCACCATACACGGCCAGGCACTGTCTGGGGGAAGGACCAGTTTGAGGAAACTCAAACCCATTTCTACTGCTGCAGCTGCTAAGTAGAAAAACCCACTTTGGATCTCCTGTAACACAGTAAGAGGGACATAGCTGAAACAGCCAGCTATCATGGGACACTACCTGAAGCCCTATGAAACCTTCCCCAGTGCCATTTCTCTACTGCATTACAGAGGTTTTTGACTTTCCCCAGGCACCTGTTGCTGCTGCCAGGAGACCTGGGCAGCAAATACTTCAGGGCTGGTTAGGGAATCATCTGCCATTGCTCTGTCTTGCCCTTGACCCAAGCTAACCTGAAGTGCTTCAAGGCTGTGGTGTTCCCATTTTGGAGGAGAGAGAATATATGAGCACCGTAGACAAGACAATTAAATAATTAACCAGCCAGGATGACACTAAAATTTTTCCCACCGAGTTTTGCCAGGTACAAGTAGTGGCACTGACAAAATAGCAGCCAGAACTGGTAGGAAGCAGCTGAATGAAACATGCTGGGTGGGGTATGTGCATCAAAACTGAATTGCTGCTAAGGTCTGTGTGTGACAGCTGCTTGTTCACTCCATTTCTGGCAGCTGCCTTCTCCCTGCCTGGTCCTGCCCTCCCTGGGACTGCCTGGACTGTCAGGGGTTGCTTCCATCCAGGTAGCTCTCGTGTCTCCCTTCTTTTCTCTGTTTTGTTTAAACCTTATTTAACTCACCATAACATTATCCGGCTATAGATTGTCCTTCCTGTAACAGGAAAGTTGAGAGAAGAATTCTGACATCTCAGTGCATCCTGACACAGAGCCACTGGTGACAAGTGCTGCCACACATTGCTGTGCTTTTTCCTCGTGGCATTTCAGTTCCTCTGGAGCTGCACAACTAGGTTTCTGTTCAAAGTCTCACTTCAGCTCAGCTGATTTTTCCTGTGTACTGTACTTTGTTTTCCTTCCTCCTCAACCCCCCCTCCCTCGCCAAAAGGCAACAAATCAAAAGGCCACCTCATACTATTAATTCCACTCACAGATATCTTCCACAGTAAAGAGGTAAACACATTTCCCATGAGCTATTCAGTCAACAAAAGCTCTGTTCCCTCACACCAGAGCTGGGTACTGAAAGTTCACTGTGCTTTTAACCCCGCGGCTCTTGCTTGCCACGAGAGGGCTCAGGACCCAGGTGGGCAGTCGGCCCTTTCAGTGTGAAGGGTCTGGGTGTGGCTTCATGGCTCACACGCTTGTGCTGATAAGGATAAACAGAGTGTTTTCCAGGCAACCAGCCTGTAGCACTTCTCAAATGAAGCCGTATTTCCCCAAAGGAAATCTGCATCTGTTTGGTTTAATTTTTTCAACAGTTTGCTTGTTGGGCTACATATTAAGGCCACTTTAGAATGCAGCTTCAAAGTGGTTTCAATGAAACATGCCTGCTTGTCAAATTAAGACCTCCTCTGTCAACACTGGTATAACCTGGGGGAATTAAAGACCCAAAGAGGAAAAAAAAATGTTGGTGTTCATCTGTCTTAAAGACTTTTAATGTATTTTCTCTTCATGACATGTAACCTCCAACATCCCAATCCCCACTTTGAGAAATTGCTGTGTGGTTTAGATCAAAATCATATGATGAATCTTAAATACAGGCCAACTAAGGAAACAACTTTTTGTTCCCAAGCCAAGATTACCTTGTGTGCTAATGAAGGCTTGAATTCAAATTCATCATCAGAGGATGAAGTCGAATACTCACTAGCTTGTTTTCTGACAGGTAGGTGTTCACATCCTAAAATGAGGGAACGAAATAGTCAGTGAAGCAAAAAATACTGTTCTTTAACTTAAACAGACACTCTGCACCTGCCCCGAGTTCTAATCAGCAGCACCTAAAGCAATTTGGAAATTCAGCTGACAGCATTAATTAAATTTTTAATCCCTGTTAGAAACTGTCTGTGTATATATATATTTTTTTTTTAGGTGCTACATTCAAATAAGTTCATTCCTTGAGCACCTTGCATGTAGCACACTGTTCTAAATGCACTCAACATTCATTAAAATGTATATCTGAAGTTAGCCATATTACCCAAATGATTGTATAAGGCTCACTATACAGTGTAATTGAATGCACAAAGTCTGAGCCAGCTCTTAAACAAATTACCCTTATGTGGCTTGTAGCATCTGGCACCCATTTTTACTACATGACATCTGCTCAGTGTAAAATAGTTGGCGTCAGAATGTCTGGTCATATAAAAAAATCACAAATGTAATCAGAAGCAAATGGACTAAGAGAACAAGGCTTTATCACACAGCCTCATGCAACATAAATATTTCATTAATTATGTCTAAACAAACGTCACTTATTTTTCTCCTTTAGGAATATTATCACATCATTGGACTGTTGATTAAAATGCCATAAGAAGTCAGGAAAATCCATACATCACAACAAAACACTCCATAAGGAAAACTCAAAGCCTGCCCTTGGAAGAAGCATGCTTTCAGAATTATAAATTGAATTACATTTAATTGCGGCAATTTTATCATGCCTGTTTTTCCAGCATCTTGTTTCAACTGGGTGCAAATATTTGAATTTCTTCTTAATTTGTCTAATGCATAGCTTTATTCTCTTTATTTCAGAAAATAAAACCACTTTTGGAACATCTGTCTATGCTTCAACCTGCTGCAGGGCTAATGATTAACAGCTGGGCATCTTGGAAATGTACATTATTTAAAGCTAACAGTGTTAGTTTTTTCTTTGTATCTGCTAGGTAACAGTTGGCTTTCTAGGTGCAAGTTGTATTCTGATTAGAATCACTTCCCATTCTCCCAGAGTAAATGTTTCTTCTTTGCCTTGCTCTGGAGCAGAGTCCTGAAGCAGGACTTTTGCCTCTAGCCCTAATTTAAAATCAGGATCCACGAAACTTATTCACCCCAGACAGTAAAGAAACAAAACAAATCCACGTAATTTGAGGCAGAAATTCTGATTTTTCTCAGCAATCTCAGTTTTAAAAGCACCCAGTCCTTGTGCTCAGTGAAGCTGCAAGCTCACGCTTGGCTCAGTGAAGCAGACTTGAATCTCACCATCCTTTTTGTGATTCAGGTCCTTGGGCAGCAGGCGCCTGCAAGCAAAAGCAGGGAGCTGCAACAGCCCTCCAGGTGGGTCTCCAGCTTCCCAGGTGACTCTGCTCCAGAACTGCCCAAGTTGCCACCCCAGATCTTAGAGGAGGGACACAGCTCCTGCTTGCTGATCTGCCAGGGACTCTCTGACAGCTCACGATTGCTGGGGGGAGGCCAGTGCCACACACTGCCCCACGCTCTGTGCACAGGAGTACATACCCAGCCACACTCCATCTCTGTCCCCAGCAGGGACAGTCAGACATACAGCCCTTCCCAGGTGGGGGGAGGCATCTGTCCTTCTTTTAGTGAGTAAACTCTCCCATCTTGCTTTTCCCTGGGCAACAAAAAGTTTGCAGTAACTACCCTGTGGTCACGCCACTGGAGAAATCAAATTCCATAGTATGCAAAGGGCAAACCTTACAGCCCAGCAGGGCTGGAAACACAAGCAATTACACGCTCCCTTTCTTCTCTCAGCTGTGCTGGGAATAAGCGACTGCTTCCCCTGTCCTCTCCTTTGAGCGATATCAATAATTTAAAAAGCGTTACAAGGTCTGGAGGCAAAGCAGCCTGCTCTAACACAAGGGCACCTGCTTCCTCCTCGGGGGTGTGACTCCAGAACTCTTGGTCTTTCTGGGACAGAGAGAGGGTCAGCGACCTCCCCAAGGATTTCCAAGGCCTGTCTCATGAGCACAAATCTGATGCTTGTGCATGGAATAGATTCATAACCTCCACAGTCCTCCCAATGCTTGTTGGCTGTGGAGACGCAGGTATTTGCACCTTGCTCTGCAGAGAAAAGCCATTTAGATTGCTCCAAACAGCTCAGCCTCTCAAGGGACCCAGTACCTGAAACCCTGTGAGACAACAGTCACCCAGCTGTGATCAGCACCCTTCGTGGTCTCTACCTGGGAATGCTACAGGATGAAGGAACACATGACCTACTCAGTGATGAGGCACCTGAAGGTTCTACCTGTGCTCGTTGTCCCATTATTGCAAATACATTTCACAGCACTGATGTTGTCTGCTAATGTAACAGGGATAATTGAAGCATGAGGTGTCTGGAAACACAAAGAGTGACAGAATTGGGATAAGAGGACAGGTTTTTGGCTCCCAGATGTGTGGCCCTGCCATTTTTCATGGATATAGAAACAATGGGAGACAGTGCATTTCTTTCAACATTAAAAGGGCAGCCACTCAGTGCTCTGGTTGACTCATTTTCTTTGGCTATTTCTTCATGAGAGAGACCAGAACTATGCTCTACAGTGTACCCCAGATGGAAATTTCAACTTCAAGACAACTATAAGCAACCATAGTAAGAAATTACCTCTGCTTCATGCAGAGCTAGAGAAAAATACTGGAAGTTTTTTTTTAAAAAAACAAAACAAAAACCAAAAAACAAACCAAAACCCAAATCAACCAAACAAACTCCAAAGCAAAACCCAAAAATCCCCTCAAACAGAAGGAGGTGGGATAGACAGAATTTAGCTGCCAGCTGTGATTATTCAGACAAGGAGTTTATACGTAAAAATATTCAACTTAGGACCTTTCACACTTTCTGGATCATTAAAATCTGAAACTTTGAACTGCCACAAAAATAATTTGTCTACTTCAAATATGCCAAGCCTTAAAGCTCAATAGGCTACAGAACAGATCTCTAAAATGTATGCTTTTTTTCCAGTCTTCTGGACTTGGGCTTTATCTTTACAGCCATCTCATTCCTATAGATTGGGTGTTATTTATTACATATTTCTTAAGTACTCTAGCATCCCCCTAACTTTCAAGTTAACATATGGAGCTTTTCCTCTCCACCTAACAAGATTTTGGACCACTGGGACTGGTCAGTCACAGTATTAGTTTGGGCAAAGGAAAAATATTTCTGAAATGTATATTAATCTATTCTTGATCTTCACCTCACAGTAGCTACTAGGAGTTAGGTCAAAACACTTTTCCAGTATACCTGATTTACAGATGTCAAATTACAGAAGACAGTATTAATTATTACTGTTACTGTTAGTGAACCTGACAGAGTCACAGAATACACTTCAAAGTACACTGGTGGAGGAAACCTCCAATTCTTGATATTGGGCCTTGGTATCCTCATATGTAGGTGTCATAAGAGATTAGCAAAGTTATATCCATAAAATTAAAATTCCTTCCTATGGCCACGTTGTTACAGCTCGACAGTCCAGGGGTGAGCGTCAAAGACACTTTGGCCTAAGCCTTTTGCCATGGAATGCCATCACTGAATGCCTCACTGTACGCTGAGGGAGCAACTGGACCAAAGTGCAGTGCTTTGAGAACCTCTCTCTTAACATACACATCCAAGGTACTTGTATTCCCGGGAAACTTGAAGGCCTCTGAACAATGAGGGAGATGTCACATGAAGAGGTTAAGAAGGTGCTACCTTCTGTTAGATGTGGGAGCACTGCTGATTGTCCTGGAGATTTATAGGGAAAACCACCAGTGCCATCAGTCTGCCTGTCCCAGCTCAACCTCCCTTTCCCGGGGTGTGTTTGTGTCATGGTAATGACTGCAGCCTAAATACACACAATTGCCTTGAAGCAGAAACTGTTTTTATAACATAAAGTTATACTAATCCTTGGCTTCCTCTGTAAGTGTCCAAGATTACATATTTTTAAAAGTCATGGGATTTAATCATGACCACGGTAAGGACTTCAGCATTTTACAAAAGAGAGGCAAAATTACACACATCTCTTGGGGCACTGATGTTCAAAACCAGATGTAAATTGGCATGAGGAAGGACATGAAAAGAATGGCCAGTAGAAATCAAGAGAGGGCTTGGTTATTTCACTTCACATCTCTGCTTCTCCACAGAATTCCCATGTGATTTTAGCCATGTAATTTAATCTTCTAGTGCCTCAGTTCCCCTCCTAAAATACAAAATCACTGTGAAAGCAGTGTCTTTGCTGACCAGAACACTGCAAACACACAGACTTTCTGTGGTACAAAGATGCAATAATGGGAACCTGAAATATTTGCAAGCAATCCCTTTTCAATCTAAAAGCGCACAAAATCAGCCAAGTGAGTTCATGCTAAATTTTCTCATCAGCTGAATTGGGTGTCCTGCTTAATTATGTGCACCACGTACACCTATTTTTTGGGGGGTGTTCACTGCAGTTTGAAACACAAAGACAGAATCAAAAGACAAAAGCCTCAAAGATATTTGTGCAGTAAATTAAAAAGCTGGAATTGCAGTTCAGAACTCCAGTGTGGTTATTTGCACACAGTTGTATGTTCTATGGGCAAACTTTGGATTTTCTTTTTTTAAAACCAGTCTCTCACTGAAAAGTGTGCATGAACCCCCACTGCTTCAGTAAGCTTTGTCTAGGTCCCACATAAGCAGCCTGTCCAGCTGGATCTCTGCATGGCCCAAAATTTCCAAGTAGCTATGAGGACTAGTTCTTATGAAACAGAGGGATAGTGTTAGGCAGAAAGCCTTAAAAGCAGGTCTGGATACCAGAAACTGGAATGATCCACATGGAAGGTGCAACTGCAGGTGTAAGTTTGAATGACAGGCTGCTAAGATCTTTGATTCTTCATGCTGGGCTTCAGCTGGGGGCTGAAGACTTGGCAGGAGAGGACAGAAGGACAGAACATAGTTTTAGTTTGGAGAGACACCTAGGTGTGAAATGCAGAAGTCACCAGCATAGAAAAGACACGTGGATGTGTGTTTGCAGCTGAAGTAAGACGAGATGCAAGGAAAGACGAGCAACATAGCATAGGAGCAGATGTGTCAGGTGAGACTGAAGGTCCTTCCAATCTGTTTCCAGCACTGTATGTCTAAAGGAACGCTACAGGCATGTGATTCCTCCCCTTAACACTTGCTCAGCCTCCAAGCATTTTTCAGTTCAGGAGTGTTCAATACTGGAATATTGGTTTCTAAGTATTTAGTTATTCCTCAGAGGATTTCTCTGCAATGAGCTTGCCCAGTCTCATCTCAAGCTCAAGGACTTTTATCATCCAGCTCATTCTTTGGCTCCACGAGCCACTGAGGGAGAAAACACCAGTGTAATGTAATACCAACCATACTTGCACAGAAACAGTTTGGCCTCAAATAGAATAGAAAAGTCCCACTATAAAGAGCCAAGAGAAGTGTGAGAAAAAGTCTCATTAAACTGCTCTCTGCAAGGTGCTGGGAGTACCTTTTTCATTAAAGAAATTTTCTATAATTTGTGGTAAATTTCAAGAGAGAAGAATAATGAAATGAAATGTGGGCTAAAGCTCATCATCAGACTAAAGTTTGCCAATCCTGGGCCTCAGACAAGTGCCAATATGAGACAGAAATGCCATTTTAGAGAGCCAAGCAGGACTTGGCTCTTCACCAGTTCGATTGACTCAAATATGAATGTTTGAAAAAGTTCAGGGAGCTGCAATGTTGAAATGCTGAAAGTGACAGATTACTGGGCAATAGCTAGATCAGAGCTTAAGTTTTTGGTTTTGTGGGTTTTTGTTTGTTTGGTTTTTGTTTTGTCTGGGTTTTTTGTTTGTTTTTTTTTTTTGGTTGTTTTGTTTTTTATCTAAACAGACTTTTCAATGCCTATAATCAATAACTGTAGCAATTTAAGAATCCTCATTTGGCTTGCATAGCAGAGGAATGCAACACATATTAGACCAGAGTGTTTTTCCAAAATATTTAAAACATAAAAAAAGGATAGCATTATTCATACCTAACAAGAACTTTTCCCATTTTAGTAGGAATACAACATACCAGTTATTGTAATACATTTAGTTATGAGCAACTCAGCTTGGCTCAGTTGATGGGTGATGACCAGGTATAGACTCCAAAAAATCTTCCCATTAAGGGCCACAGATTTACAAGTGTGAACCAGCAACTCTCTGTGGCTTCAGTGCAGTCCTTAGCAACGTCTGGCTCAGTGAGGATGCCTGGTTTTGTGAGTTTTTAGATAAAGGATGCTCCAAAGTCCAACCCAAAAATTCAGGAATGAGAGCAGAAGTTATTCTATCGATTTCAATGAGCTTCAGATCAAGTCTCTTACATGCTGTCTCTCTTCCTCACAGTATGCAACAGTTCTGAAGCAGAAGGGATGCAAAAGGGTCTGGCAGCTCAGTGGGTACATTTCAGTGACTTCACATTTTACACACAGATTTTAATGCTGCAGTTTGGGGTTACATTTGGGGTTGCAATTTAATAAAGTAAGAAAAAATAGGTATGCAATAAAATTCAATAGGTTATTCAGTTAAATAACTGAGTCTTTCTGCAGTGGGCTAGTGGAAAGATGGATCACAGAGAAAGACAGGTGGGTGCAGCTCTCATGCCTCATATTTCATCCCTGAAACTGTGCTGCAGCTAATTCTTTTTGAGCCTATGCTCACATTACTCAGACTGCTATTTGCCTGACATCAATATTTCTTGGACTTGCCTGCAATTTTAATAGTAACCTTTTTCTTGCAAGCAAACATGAAAAATGATGCCTTTTAATCACTGTCCAGATAGACTCTCAAATAGGTCAGGGTGGGTCATTAAGGTGCTTATTACATTATATTTATTAAGTCTTCTTATGTAGAAAGTAACTACGTATTAAACATAACATAAAATAGATATGCGTTTGCATGATCACGCACAGGTCTTTTAAAGATTAAGTGCTATTGCATAATAATAATAACAATAATAATAGCAACAGCAAAATAATTCCACTCAGGTCCTCACCTGTGGAAGGATAGCACAACCTGTTGTCTGAAGAATGGTCCTTTGGGACAAGCAGAGAAGACATCAAGGAATTCCCTTCTCTTTCATGACCTTTACTTCTCAGTCTACTGAAGAGCAATCCAAGACTACCCTTTTGTGCAGAGTCATCCTGATTGTCCTTGGAGGTGTTCTTGGGCTTTGGAGATGAAAGATGAGTGGACTTTTCCTTACGGATACACATGTCATCTACAGGAGTCCCTGGAGGAGTGTCTTTAAAGCTAAACTTTTCTAAGAGTCCCGGGACATCCTCCATCCTAGTGCAAGATGATTTCTGAGGTAGACTGGTTGTGTTGGGAGGCCTGGTATGAGGACTGTAGGATGTGAGGGATACCTGTTCACTGTAAGCCCTTAGAGATATCTCTTTGGAGCTGACAGAAAAATTAGGTGGATTTGAGAAAGAGCTTCCATCTCCTAAATATTCTCCTTCCCACTCCCCTAGTTTAAGATCCTGTGTCTGAGTGTTATTGTTGTTAGTGTTCCTTTGGCTTAGGGAATTACCAGGAGCGCTGGGGAAGCTGAAGAAAGCTTGTTCTGAAGAGGCTTTGACTTTGCTCCCTGAGTCCTGCTTTAGTCCTCCTGGAGTCGAGGTTAAAGGCTCCAAAATGGACCTTTTGATAGCATTGGCTATTATCCTCAGGGGTGATTTTGGCTGGCTGGCTGTGTGCTCCCTGGAAACTGCATCCAGACTCCTCAGACCATCTTTTGTGTCAACTGGCAAAGCTGGCAGAGCATCATCTGCAATTACAAGAGGCACAGGACAACCAGATCGTTTGAATGCATCTCTTCTGCAGTCATCATCCTTCTCTGTAGTCCACAGGGCTTCATTGTTTCGATACCCTGCCCTGGTTCCACCTAAGTCTGTCCTGTTCGAGTCATACAAGGCTTGCTGTTGAGTACAAAGCCCCAGCCTCTTTTTTGCCTCCTTTAATTCTTGCTCAAGCTTTTCTTCTGTGTGCCTGGTATTTTTGCCATCTTTTCCTTTCAAATCCAGAGATGACAGCTCTTTTGTCTTCTTATTAAAATCTTCTGGTTCAGAGATACATTTCCACGTTTTTTCCTTCCAGTCCTGGGCTGAGTATGTCCCAGAGTCACTATCTGTATCTTCAGGCTCATAAAAATCAACAACTAGTTTCCCATTTCCAGGAGAGGTCCTTGGAGAACCTGTGGTGCTGCTCTGAAAAGAACAATGAGGGACATAGCAATATGTGTCTTCAGGCATCTCTCTGGCTTTTTCTTTTCTTTGAAATACTGGGCTGTAGGGTTTCAAATGTCCTCTTGTAGTTTCTGGTGGTCTATTGTAAGAAATCGACTGTGATGTGCATAACAAAAAAGATTATTTTAGTGACAGAAAAATATTGCCTTGTGTATCTTTTATTTCATGTAATATTTTAATCCATTTTAATCTTAACATAATAATAATAAACATAATACTTAATTTATACACACAAACTTATGTAGATGATAATAAATTAAGAAAAGGTTTTCTCCCTAAAGGGCTAATATTTCTCTAGGAGTGGAGATCTAATATTACTGGAAATTTTAATAGTCTAAAAATAATGTTATTCATCCTAAGAATCTGTCATATCTTTATGAATTACCTTTAATATTTTTCTTAGAAAGAAACAATCCTATCTCCAGGAAAATAGACAAGAGCAGATCTGCTCTATTCTCCTGTGTATGTTCCAGTTGCATCACCTTAGAGTTTTGAGCAAGCACAAGAGACCATCATCCATCCTCTCCAAATGCTTTTATAATATTGCATGCTTACGTAGCAGAGGTAGAAATTAAAGAAGTGACCCAGAAAAGACTATAAAATGCAAGATGGTAGTTTTAAACAATTCAGATAGTTCTCTCTCATGGTTATTTTTCCTTTGGCAAAGGTTTAAATTCATTACTCCAGCCACCAAAATCTGCTGAAGATTGTAACAAGGATAAGTACCCACATTATCTAGTAAGCAGACCAAAACTTGAGTTCTTTCTTCCTTTTAAAAGGGAGGTATTTTATCATCAGTGCTATGTGATAGTGGATGGTGTGAAGATTCAATTCCTGTTTCCATTTATGTGCCAGATTCCCAAATTCACGTGGGTGAAACATTAATCTGTCTGACTTTTCATTTCCCAGAAGCATCAGAACTAAAGCAGCAATGATTCCTCTCCATTTCACAGTTGTATTTGATGACTAAAATTATTACCGACCAGGATCTCAGAGAGAAAAATGTAAGAAACACCAATAAACAAATGAACACCCTCTTAGCCCTTACTTTTTAAAGTAAGAAAAGGGTCACTAAGCATTGCTTGTAGAACAGGAGCAGCACGGAGTCACCTCTCCTTGTGCATCAAGTGGCCAGGCAGCATTGTGCAGCTCTGCTCCCCTGGGACATTCCCTTCCTGGCCCCATTGTCCTGCACCGGATTTCAACTACCACCATGGATGTGGAAGAGTTGATTTTTTTTCTAACACAGGTCCTGAGGTCAAGCAATATTAATCATGGTTAACCCAAGGGTGAGGGCAAATGGCTGGGCCGAGGAGGATGTGGGTTGGCCCCTGCTCCACCTGGGACATGCTGCCCTTTGCTCAGGATGGTCGGTCACGACTCCTGCTGCAGTGCTGTACTTAGGGCAGGTCCACCCTTCCTCAGCCTTAAAAAAAAAATAATTTAAACCCCCCTAAAATACAACAGAAAAAGGAAGCAGAAGATACTCCTGAGCAGTGGGAGGTGTGAAGCCCAGGACCTGCTGCAAGTCTAGAAGTCTTCTGCCCATTGGAGGCAAGGGCCAAATATTAGACATGGGACACCTATATCTAAAGGCTTTAACAGCAGAAATCCCCTGTCTCCACCAGGTCTCCTTTATTCCAGGCTATACACCCCCAGCTTCTTCAGCTGTTCCTTGTTAGTCTTACGCTCCAGAACCTTCACCAGCTCTGTTGCTCTTCTCTGGACATGCTCCAGCACCCAAATGTCTTTGTGTTCTCCACAACTACCCAAAAGGAGGTTATAGTGAGGTGAGGGATGGTCTCTACTCCCATGTAAGAAGTGACAGGATGTGAGGAAACAGTCTCAAGCTGTGCCAGGAGAGGTTTAGATTGTATATTTGGAAACATTTCTTCACTGAAATGGTCATGAAGCACTGGAACAGGCTGCCCAGGGAAGCAGTGTAGTCATCATCCTTGGAGGTATTTAGAAGACACATAGATGTGGCACTTGGGGACGTGGTTTAGTGGTGGATCTGGCAGTGATGGGCTAATGGTTGAACACAATAATCTTAGAGGTCTTTTCCAACCTAAACTACTCTATGATTTCATGATTGATGCCACAGATTACTGCCTAACTCTTCATGGAATCTAGATCTGAGTCCCACAGCAAACATGACTTAGATGCTTGATTTGGGAATGATTATATCAAATTAGAGCAAGTTCTCCTCCCTGTGTACAGCACAAGCATAACTCCATCTTCAGTGGTTACTGTAAGGACCAAAACTATTTGAAAGGGCAGAGGATGCCCAGACAGCCTGCCAAGAGCAGACATGCCCCAACAGTAGTTACACACACTCTGCTCTGCACAATTCTCCTTCATACCTGTGTTTGGGAATGACCCTCTCCAGGACCGCTCTGACAGCTGCCTGAGCTGTCCTTCCAGTGTAGCCCAGGTTTCTTGCTGGACAGCAGAGGAAAGCCTGTCAAAGACACAAATTTTACTGTCACATTGCTATTGATTTTGTCTTAAATAAAGTTTGCAATTAAAGAATGAGAGTAGAAAATTAAACATTCACCTGGATACAGTTGTGCCGAAGAACTGACCTACAATATTGAAGTTTATGGCCTCACTCTATGTGTGCACGCTGTGCCAAACACATGTTGATATTTTCAGCGGTGGACTTGAACTGCTTCCACTTTTTGGCTGGATGTAGTGAAGCAGCTTTTGAGTTCCAGGAAACTCTCTGGAAAACCAGCCCCCTTTAGAGGGTTTTCAGGCCTCAGAAGCAGAGGCAGTCAAAACAACCTGTGACTTTTGAACTCTGGATAGTTCTGAGAAATGAAGAAAATGGATGACCTCTGAGAGGGCTGTTCATTGGAATAGGAAAAAGAAAAATGGGAAACACATCCATCTGCAGGCAGCAAGTACAGAAATAATCCCAAACAGTCTCCCAAGCCAGGATAACAGGCAGCATGCAGGGAGCTCTCCTAGGCTCAGGCAAGGTAACTAATTACTAAAGGCCTTGAACCAAAACTAGTACAGACATACATAGACCTGCTGAAAGAAAAAGTAGGTGCAACTTGCACCTGAAGGGAGTCAGGAGAACTTTCCAATATTTGTGCCTGTGGGAATTTTACACAATAAACAATCCTTGGACAAATGGAAGTATCCCTGAGCCAAGATATTACCATGTCAAGCTATAACATGACAAGTATATTTATAACTGAATTATTAACTGTCAAACCCAACTATTAGTTCTGAAATCCATGCAGGTTCCCGAAGCAAACTCTGGTTCTTCTACACAGGGATTAAAAACTGAATAAGGACGAAAACAACACTTAAGGGAGAGAGGACAGTTCCTCAATGTGAATTCCAGCAAAGACAAGCCAGGGAGAGAGACCAAGTTTCCTTTCCTCTCAGTGTCTCCCTATTTGTACCCGATCTTGATGCAATTGGTTATGTTCAGTCAAGATTGGAGGGAAACAATGTGCTGGAGTTCGTTAAGGAACTCCTGCAGGGACAGCAGCCAGAGGCTGACCTTTACATTCTGTAAAGTGAACTGAGCCACAGGAAAACATGAGAATCCAGAATTAGGATAAAAAAAATACCACCACCACCACCTGCATAAGTGAGCCAGGGGGGTTTAGCCTGATCCACTAAAGCCCTGAGCCTCCTGACATGAGCAAATGTCACGGTTCAGCACACTGAGGGGAAACACAACCGCTGCAGCAGCAACAGCCACAGCTCCCACGAGGACATAAAACCCCCAGCCCAGGGGTCTGCAGGGGAAGGGCACATGCCCACAGGGAGAACTGCTTCCCACTCCAGCTCTCGTGGGTGTGCATTAGCTCAGAAGGACAGGGCCTGCACATGCAAGATCATTGCTCCACACACAGCCAGAGCTCGCCGCCTGTCACAGGGATAATGGTTTTATTCCCATCAACACGCTGAACCGATATTTTCAGCTTCACTTTTAAAACAGGATTTAAAAAAAAAAAAAGTTCCCTAGGGCACTATCATCATCTGCTTGGCCCAAAATCCCAAGATAAATTAAGTGCACAATGTTCCCTGTGGCTGGGCGATGGGGATTAAAGGTTTTGAAAGGTAATATCCTGCTCTGAGCCTTTCAGCCAATATAGCTGTGACACTGATTTCCTTTCCTTGGCCGTGTACCCTGTGCTGTTTATGAAACATATGTGTTTTGGGAAATATGTCTGAAAAGGAGACAGATTTTTTTTTCATGTGACTGATGATCATATAAATTCCTGTAATCAAATTGGATTAAATATAGAAACTATGACTTAGTGTTCCTCCAGAGACTAAAAAATGCCTTTATTCTGTTCCCACTGAATGCAGACTGTGCTTTACACCTCATTTTAACATTACTTGAGGTTCAGACAGACTCATGCAGCACATCACTTTTCTCTCAAAGGCTTCTAGCTCCCTCTAGAGCCCTTGAGGCACACGGTAGATTTTAAACAGCACAATGGGAAAATTAATTGGCAAACCATTAAGTAACATACTTGCTGAGAATAAGCTGAAAATTAGTTAAAATTAGGAGGGATGCCCTCCTTCACCCCCAATATTCTCTTCTTTCCTCTCTGTCTTTTTTATCCCCACCTCAAATCTGGAGTAAGCGTAATTTTTTGATTGAGCTTTTAACAACTGAGATCAGTTAAGGCAAGATTTTAAACCCAATTCTTTGGTGCAGACAAACTCTGGTGCATAAACCAACCCTCAAATGCTCAGAGGTAAAGCCAAGGCTGACACAGATGCCATGAGACTTGGAGACCTGTGCTCCACCTTCCCATCTTAGGCATTGGAGAGCCTTCCCCTGGGTGATACACCCTGTGCAGCCTCTCAGAGCATGGCAAGGCCTCATGCCTTGGAAGTGCAGTGAATTCCAGGGAACACAGCCCCATCATACCTGTCTGCTTCTCCATCTGCCACAGCTACTTCTCTGGGGACAGACCAGGGGGAGGGGAGGGCTTGCTGAAGCTGAGCTTGGTGGGAGCCTTCTCTCAGGACCATGAAATAGCTCTGTAGATACTCTGAGATTTACTGAGTTATCCCAGACTTGTGGCATCAGGGCCTCCAAGGGACTGTGGGTAGGTAGTGACAGTGCTCATGTGTACGGTGGACACCTGGCCTGGAGGTGAGCCTGGTGCCAGCAAGGAGAGATGCAGCTTATCTTTTGAGATCTAAAAATTCATCCCACGGTGGGCATCTGCAAGTGATTTTGAAGCTTTCTTAGCACTCAAAGCAAGCAGGCCAAAACACCTCTGCTTGAGCACTGGTCCTCTAATGGGCAAGGGGTCCTGCTTGTTTCAGAAGCAGAAACATAACTTCTCTGCAGGTAAGTGGGACTCCAATTGGCAGCAGAAATCCCCCTTGTTGCAGAGGGCAGTTTAGGGCAGGGTAAAGAGCAGTTGTCACCAGCACTCCCCAACACCCACTGTCTTCATATCTAGAAAGTGTGGCACTTGGTCACGTGCACAAAGCCCTTCTTTCTGCGGCTGTGTTCATGTTTCACACATGATGTTAGACCCGGTGTTGCACCGATCAAAAGCAATTGGTGTGGGCAGGGCTAGAGACAAAATATGCAGCTCAGACAGAAAAATCGAAAACAGCATGAATAAAAAATACAATCACCTCTCAGGCTTTACTCACTTGTTTGGAGTTTTCTCCTCCAATTCTGACACTTATTTAACGCTGTGGAGTGAAAGCTGTTGGCTCTCTGGAGTGCTGAACAAAAACAGAAAGGACACAGGCTCAGCTAATGCAGCAAAAGTCGAAGACCGAAAATGGAGATGTTCAAAAATAAAAGTAGAGGGGAAAACCCCCCCAAACCTCCGGGAGTGGGGGCGAGTTTTCCAAGGAGCCTCCAGCGACCCCGGCCCCGGCGCGGCCGGGAGAGGGCAGCGCGCGCACGCCGCGGGATACCGGGAGCAACTCCTGGTGGGAGAGCCCAGGAACCTTCTCACTCACCCCCAAACCGACACCGGCTCTTTTCTCCGAGCAGCCGACACGAGCAGAAGGACGGACAGACAGACAGACAGACGGGCGAGGGGGCAGACTGAACGCGGCGGGGGGAAAATGCCCTAATGCAGCTGGGTGAGGATGCAGAGCCAAAACAGGCTGCTCAGGAAGATCTGGATAACCCAGCTGGCATGGTGGGGAGGAAAGTGATGGTGGCAGGTAGATGACCTTAGCAGCCAGGGGCGGGGGACAGCATGAAACTGGGGAAGAAAAAGGATAAAATCCTTCAGTGACTGCATGGGTCACATGTGCTGGGAACTCTTCGGGGTCTGCTGCTGTCCTTCTGTCCTTTTGCCCTGAACAAGGGCCTCATTATCCAAGAGTCAATTCAAATTGCTGTATGAAACCCCCTCTTTTCTGTTTGGATTAAAGATGCACATGGGGGGGGGGGAGGGGGAGAGATGGGAAGAAATGAATGCTGATGGCCTTATATTTTCTCCAAAACAATTGTTTTGGGTGTTTTTAGCACATCTTTTAGTTCTGACTAGCTTCAGAAGTGAATTTTCATTTGGATGCAGATTGTTCCTAAACCTTTCCCTACCTCCCTGCTGGCTATATCATTTGCTCCTTGTGCTTTCACTGGATAAAAAGATTTTAAGCAGATACTGGCAGAAACACAAATGGCACAAAGCAGAGCTCTCTAGTGCTTCCCAACACAACCTTTGCATAGGCAATGCTGCAGATACTGCACTGACTACTAAGAACATCCACAATTTTTGCCTGTGGGAAAACATTCATCCCACCCCTGCAAGCTAAATATGAGGCACAACTGCTCCAGGTTACCCTGCGTCACAGAAATGGCATTTCAGTTACAGCACCAGAAAGGCAGAAACACCCCAAACAAAGACACAACTAACAGGTACAACCTGTGAGTGGGAACTAACACTACAGGGAACATCCTCTGCTTTGAAACCTCTCCCCCAACCCTGCTTGCAGCCCTCAGGATGCATCAGGAGCCTCAGGTCAGGATGCTGCTTACCATCAGCAACTTTGGATATTTTGGAGCTTTCCTTTGGCACCACAGGGCTGCTGATGAGCGATGCCCACCTCTGGATGGGGCTCGAGCAGGCGGGGGGCTCCAGCAGCGTGGTTTGTCCTTCACTCACTTCAGAGTTCGATGAGTCACCATTAAAATCAGACTCCACCTCAGAGCTACCAAGAAAAAGGGCAAGACACAAAGAAACTGGGACATTTCAGGAGGTATATGGCACGGAGTTATTTCCCTTCAGTGCAGCAAGCACTGGCATCAGCACTGACAGCAGTGTGGGTGTCTCAACGAAATAGGTGTTTGGCAGCCAGACCCAATGTCCTCATTTTTCCTTCTTCATCATCCTTATTACAGGACTGTAATTTGCTGTAGGTGCTATACAGCTGAGCTATCCCTCTTCCCATCAGACTTTGCATTTGCACCAACAACCAGCACCTGGAGTCAAAGTGCCACTGAGAGAGACTCGGGGTGAAACACCCCACTGCTCGCTTAGCAGGGACAGGCCCTTCTGCCTGCAAGGCTGTACACCAAGATGAAGTAAGAGAAACAGCAGTGCCATAATTGGCCTAGAAACGAGGCATGAGGGTCAAAACTCTACACTTTTCTCATCTTTCACACAGATTTTTGGAAATAAGAGGAGCCAGGAGGAGAGGCGTGAGGACAGCTGTGGGCCCAGCAAACTGAGTGAAGCTGCATGAGCAGCCTTCAAATGGACAAAAGGTGTCCATAAGAAATAAAGAAACAAACTCTTCTCATTCCTGGGAGCCACTGGGTCAGCCCATGTAACAACAACCTCAGGGAGGCACCTGAGCCAATAGCAGAGGCTGATTATGGCATCTCTTCTTTAAATGTAATTAAAACTATGCCACACAAAAAATGCATGTGAATGGTACACACATCATGACCTTGCCTCAAGGTGGAATGACACTTTGAGGTGATTATTAGCCCATTTTCCAACAATCATGCTATTTCTTTCATCTCTGAAGTCCATACTGTAGGGAACAGACACTGTCAGCCCTTCTGATGTGACCACATTCCCACCGGCAGCATGATCCAACTCAGCCGATTTTTAATGCAAACAATACTGCTAACCTAATTCATAGATTTACTGTAATGATTAATAGCTCTGCCTTAAAAAAAAAAAAAAGAAGAGCTCACACCATAAGCAGTCCTGTTGGCGTAGCAGGAAAACACTGTGTTTATATAGCACTGCTTGCAGAGCCCAGGGCACAGCTCAGGAGGAAGAGGAGGTAAAGGACACACTGTAGATCATGAACAGGCTGCAGACAATGCCAGGCTAAAAGCCATGCATTTAGGTACACTCACCATCCCTGCACCCCGGCTCTGCCCAGATCAAACCAACAGTACTGGGAGGCCAGGGTGGGCGAGACAGCAGGGACTGGGAACATTGCACCAGGTGTGCAGCTCTCAGCAGGCTGAATCAGAGTGGCCTTATATTTTACCACTAAAACATACTTTCAAGAAGTGCCAAACATATATATGTACATATAAAAATATAAATATATGAAGGCTTTGATAGCTGAGTCCCTGTGTGGATGGTGAGATACCACACTGAGATCAGGCAGAGTGCCACACCAAAGCAAAAGAAAAAGCCCTGCCATCGACATTGATTGATATCTTTCTGTTTTAAAGAGCAAAAGGTTTATTTTCCTTGGCCAGTAAGGAGGTAAATGCTATAGCATGAAGCTTCTCCTCTGATCTCTGCTTGGTAGGTAGTTATTATCCACAGTACCTAAAGCCCTGAACTGCAAAGCTGTGTCACCGAGCTGGTCGTTGGATTCCCAGTCCCACTGAGCTCCCCCCGGACAGCTCAGCAGTGCCATTTGTCACTTTCTATTTCTCTTGTCCCCTGTTTTTAGGCAGGGGCTGGTTTGCCGGAGCAGCATGAGGGGAAGGGCGCAGCGGGAGCCCGACCTCGGAGCCACTGGCACTCGCTGCGCTGGTGACAGATGTGGCGTCGCTCCTCGTGCCGCATCCCGCTGGCAGAGAACCAGGGGCCTTGTCGTCCAGCCGCGGGGGCTGCCGCAGGGAAAGAAGCTGATCCCTCAGATCAGAAGGATTAGCTGGCTCTCATCACTGCCCGGGCGCCACCACGAGCAGGAGGGTATTAGTGAGGGATACAAGCACATGCTCTGCGCGGCAGGGGGGGTGTCAAAGAGGTAGTAAACCCTTCCCTGTGTTCTCCATTTCCTCACAGGAGAGGAGCCCTTGATAGGTTCATCCTTCCCTGTAAGAGCACCTAGATCCATGTGCAGAGCACAAACCACTGCAGGGAATAGCAGAAAGTGGCATTTCTCAGAGCATTGCTCGCCACAAGCTACACAGCACCACAAACAGGTGTTAGGAACCTGAATGAGCCTCCCTACAGAGCAATACTGTTTGCAACAGTTGGCTTTGGTTTTGCCTTTTTTCGCTTTTCCTTCCCCCCTCCCCCCCCCCCTTTTTTTTTAGTTCTTAGTAAGGAAAGCTGCTTTACTCAGTAGGTATCCATCTAATCTTTAGGCGGAATGAAATCCCACAGAATCCTGCCCAGAGAGTCAATATATTCCAATGCATATGCAGAAATTGTGCTGCTCTGACAGCTCCTCAAGGATCATCCAATTTCTTTGGGGTGGGCAGGCTCTCAAACGTCCCAGAAGAGGCCCAGAGTGTGGAGCTGCAGGATGGTACCCAAGGTGGGAGGTGGCCACGTCACAGGATGCACCTTTTGCCACAACACACCCACTTGCTTAATCCTGGTGTCCCAAAAAATGTCTGTTCCAGAAGCTGAACCCAGGCTGATCAGGGCAATGTTTTTCCCTCTGATTCAGGCCCCTGTGTGGGATGTGAATGTTTGAAGATTTCCTGCAAAGTGAGTCATGTGCCTGGAGGGATTTATGGCTGCGGTTAAGAACAATTGTTATTCTGAGCGATTTGTCTTTTTCTTTTTTTTTCCCCCCACAGTTGTACATACACACAGTACTATATTTTGTTATATTTTTCTTTACCAATCCAGGGGAAAATCAAACTGGGTTTTCTATAGGCTTTTCTATAGGCTTACTCATATTTTCAAGTACCTGCTTGCATCACTGGTGACCATGACTCGAATGGCAAGAAAGTTATGCTCAGTCATCTCCTCCTCGGGGATGATCCTTATGGCAGAACACTTGGTGGAAGGGGGTGAGAACCAGCTCTCCATGTCACAGCGCTCGGGGATGCTCTTCGCCTTCTTGGGGGAGGTGGGTACATCAGCCAAGGGCAGGCAGAAGCCTGGCAAAGCACAAAGGTGATAGCAAAGAGTTAGGGGAGGAGGGAACCACAGGGGAACTTCACTCCTGCCATCGAGTGGTCTTGGCTATCGCTGGTGGTTTCTGTGTGGGGCCCTGTGCTGCCCTCAAAGGCGTGTGCATTGACAACCTGGCATAGCAAAAACATCCCTTCAACCCAATACAGCCCTGTCAGGCTTCCTCAGCTTGGATTCAGAGAGAAGGAAACTTCAGGGGCAGCCTCAGCTTGTGCAGCTACAGGTCCTTGTCCTTCTCAGTGGGATGGCCATCAGGCTGGGTGCCTGCTGGCAGCACTAAGACACATGCCTGCCACACAACTAGGGATTTATGGGGTTTTATCTGGCCACCTTTGTACCTGTGCTTGTAGCAGAAGACAGGTGAACCAACCTTGCTTGGGTGGCTAAACCTTCAGCCTCATACGACAAGTGTAGGTTAACTTAGGACAGTGGGAGTGAGCAAAATAAACAGACTCTTCAGGTTATTTTTGATTGTGTACAGCAAATACAGACACTGATTTGGAAAAAGCAGCAGCATCCCAGCAGTTAAACAGCACCATCCCTGAACTCTGCATTCAGGCAAGATGAGTAGAGAGTAAAGTCAAGTTTCCCTTGCAATTCCCTGAGCAACCTCATCTATCCACAATCTCCTGCCCAAGGACATACAAACATATCAGCTGCACAAGTTCCCCTGGAGCTCAGTGCAGAGGGAACAAGTGACAAGCTCTGGGAGAGTGGTTCTGCTTTGTTCATCTCCTGTGTGTGGTGCTTTCATCACATCTAATTCAACACTGGTGCCTCTAATTTACACCTGTATAAGTGAAAAAACATCAGACCTTGGACATGGCTCATTTTCTCATCTATTAGAGCAACTTATTCAGTAAACATCAATTAAACTCCTATTTAACTTGCTGCTCCTCTATTTATTTCAGGAGTGCACTCACCCCATCCTTGTAAGGGTTTTTCCCTTGAACACCAAAGTGCTTGCAGGGGTTCAACATGGAAAACAAACCCACTGGGAGCAAGAGTGCTACAAGTGAATCCCAGACACGTGTAAAAAAATGGAAGAAATTCATACCTCTCTGATTTTTATGTCAGACTTCTATTTTGGCCCATCAAGGCCACCCACCCAAACATGATGTGGGCAGTGCACAGCAAGCCCAGCAGTGTTTGGGCAACTCATGGAAGCCCACAGGATGGCAGGGCATGGCTGCCCTTCCTCACAGGAAGGCATGAAACATGAGCTGGGCTGGACCACGAGGTGCCATTTCTACGTGCCAGAAGCCAAGTAGAAACTGGTTTTGTGAGCCAATTTGTAAAACCCAAATCCTTCAACTTTCTCCTTAAAAGATGGTGCATTTTATATGACAATCAGAGCAAACAAAACTAAATAATAGTTTTCCAGTTCTGTCTATAAACTTTGTACCCATGCTGGCAGTAAGCACTGCCTGAGGCCACTGCAAGCAGCTGTCAAAGAAAGTCAGTTTTGCCATTTGCTTGCAGGCTCAGTATGTGTTCCCTTCCCACCCCATGCATTAATGCTCTCCCTGCCACGCTAACAGGAAAGAGGAGAAAACATGTTTATGACTAACAGACACACAGCTGGAGACCATCAAAACCCACAGACAGACAGACTACCTACAATGATTCCCAGCGTGGTTCCTGAACATGAACAGATTTCCAGTCAACAAGTCCCTCTTCAATAGCTTATTACACATCCAGTTTTCAGTCATTAGGGACCTGTAATAGTCAGAGCTGGTGAAGGACCTCAGGAAGTCACCCAGGACACCAGATGACAGTGATAGATGTAACTCTCTGAAGAGTTACATTTCTGTGCTTGCTTTTTTCCTATTGTTGTGGTTTGTTTTCTTTTCTTTCCCCTTTCTTTTTGGCATCATCATCTCTCCCCCTGAATTCTGCACCCAGAAGCTGACCCTCTCAGGAATCTGTTAGACAGCACAGTCCTTTCTGAGCAAGATAAGTTTACATGCACAGTGATACTAACCACGTTTAAGATCAGCATCCTGCACTGGCATCCCTGCCATTACCAGGGGAGTTGGAATAGTCCTCTATCGGTCACTTCCAACCCAAACCACTGTAGGATTAGAAAGTAAACCCACTCCTTACTAACATATTTTATCCATATTTGCACTGTGACATATAAATTTGAATAAATTATGTTGTACTCAACTCCACAAAAGCAGAGACTGGACCATTTTGGTATTTCAGTGCGTGGGACACCCACATGCACTAACTCCAACACTGGGTCACACATTCTGCAGGCCTTTTGATAAGATTAAGTTGGCACTGCTGTCCCTCATCACAGGGCTGCACCTTGGGCAACAGGCTCAAACAGAAGGCAAAGGTGTCCCAGAGGCCCAAGGGTCAGGGTTTCTTTGCAGGCTCTGATGATGTTAAGTCTCTCCCACTGCAGCGCTGAGCTGACCCCCAGCCCTGTAGGCAGATGATGGTGGTTACACCCAGCCTGGAGGAGAGTTTTCAATCCTTAAGGATAAAACAAGTATGGACCGAGTGCAGGCAGCAGGGACTTGCTGCTGCTGGACTCATGTAAACAGCACAGGAGAAGAGTGTGGCCAATTCAAACAAAAGCCTGGAGCTCTCCAGGCCTGGATCCCACCTGGCAATCATTACCTGCCCCTCCACAGCAACGTAAACACATCCAGTTGGCCACCACTGCGACTCTGCCACGGGCCAGTGCTGCCACTAATGTTTAACGAGTATCAAGGAGGAGAAATATGTCCTGATATAAACAAGGGGTTCAAAAAGAAAGCCAGGACTTCTTCAAAGCTCTCATTTTGCACAGCTAGGTAAGAAGGGCTACCTGAACTAATTTCTCCTGAATCAGCCCAAAGGCTGAGTACTTACACAAAGGTGAAGTGCACATTCATGCTCCTGAACAGATGCTAGGCTAAATTAGAAGCAGCCTACATACCTCTCCATTCCAGCCTCACAGCTCTCCCTGGATCCTGAACAGCCACCCATCCTTGCAGCACCAGCACGGTCCTCTGTGAGACACCAGCACAGCAAGGCTGAGCAGGAAGATGCTGATTTTCTGGAATCTGACTCCAGGGCAGAAACCAGGCTCTAAACATCAGTGCCCTCATTCCCATCACACTGCAGTGGAGAGTTAAGGACCTCAGACTGTTAGTGTTTGAGTCCTTTCACAAGTCTGTGCCTGGTTGTACTTCCCACGTCAACCCACTTCTTCACCAGAAGACACAAAATGGCAGAACTGCTATTCCCAAAGGGAAAGGGGCATACGGGTGGATGAAGCCACTCATCTGGGATTATCCAGGCAACCCATGACGCTGCAGGTACCTCCGTGGGAAGTCAGAGCTCTCACCCACATCAGGGTCCGCAGAATCACTGAGTGGGTAAGGTTGGAAAGGACCACAGGGGGTTCAGTGGTCTAACATCCCTGCTCAAACAGGGTCATCCCAGAGCACATGGCACAGGACTGAGTCCAGACAGTTCTTGAATATCTCTAGTGAGGTAGAGTCCACAACCTCTCTGGGCAACCTGTTCCTGTGAGCAGTCATCCACACAGGAAAGAAGTTCTTACTCATGTTCAGGTGGAACTTCCTGTGCATCAGTTCCTGCCTGTTGCCTCTTGTCCTATTGCTTGGCACCACTGAGAGGAGCCTGGCTCCATCCTGTGACACCCTCCCTCCAGATACTGACAGACACTGATGAGTTCCCCTCTCAGCCCTCTCTTCTTAAGGCTGAACAGGCCCAACTCTCTGAGCCTGTCCTTGTAAGAGAGATGCTCCAGTGCCTTACTCACTTCCTACCCAGGACAGGAGATTTTCTAATAGAAACCAAGAGACTGACTCAGAGGAACAGGCCTTTATAAATGTAAAAGCTAAAATGGCATCCTGTCTGCAGGACGGAAAAGGGCACAGCCCCATTTCCTGCCTATGCAAGCTGGTGCCGTGCCACTGACCTCTGCATGGCAGCACCAGGCATTATCAGAGGAAACCCCAGTTCTCAGGAAACAGTCACTCAAAATAGCATTTGTGTAAGATCTTACTTCATTTCCACCTTGCTCACTTCAGATATCCTATTCTCTACGCCTCAGCATGCTAAAGACCTCCAGCAGGAAACTGCCTGCTCAGTTTGGACTGGAGTCCCTAGTAATCCTCTACCAAAACATTCAAATAATTTGCCTTGGGAAGGGGAGGGGTGTGGGGAGAGCATGGACAAACCATGTACAGGAAGGTGTTAACCTTGTGTCACAGTCTGTCAGACCAGGTCTGTCACGCGAGTTTGGCTGCAGGAAGGCAGCACACACCACCAGCCAGTTAAAGCAGAAATGCCCTGACAACAACTCATTCATGTTTTTCTAGGTTTCTAGGTGCTGAAGTTTCCCAAGGCAGTCAACGTGAGCAAGCCAAGGAGCTAAAGGGCTCATTTCCAAATCCTCCCTGTCCTTTGGCGCTGTCCTGCGCAGGGGTGAGGGAAGGGAGCAGGCAGGGCAGCCCTCCAGCTGTGCTTGGGCAGGAGCTGCAGGGCTTCTGCAGCTGGTGCCACTCAGGGTGTTTGTACTGTTTTATGGTCTACACTACTGCAACTTGCTGTCTGAAGGGCTGGTGGGATTAAGGGAATTTAAGTTTTCCATTCCTTAAGCTGATGTTAACTTCCTCCCTACTCTGCTGTCATCCACATATGATGATCCTTCTCAACCATAACGCTGCCCCAGTGCCTTGTTTTGGCCACACCATTGCCTGTTCCATTAATTTCACAATTCTCCTCTCTCATCCCAAGCGCATTGTGCCTTGCTGAATTGATCCCCCACCTCCTGGTTGCCCTTTCCCCAGCAGCCCATCTCAGGGTGGTGTCCCTACTACCACCTGCCAGCCAGCAGGCTCCTGGGTGCTCCCTTCCCTCCTCTTCCAGCCCCAAACTTCAACAGCCCTCCCGCAGCTGCAGCCTGGCTCTGGTACTGAGCTGGGCAGCTATCAGGACTGGGGATATCTTGCTGCAGGTGGGCGTGGCCCAAGACAAGGTCTCGGAGGGGCTCTGCTTTCCAAAGCAACGAGAACAGCTCTGCGGTACCACAAAACCAGCCTCGTGCTTCCTCTTTCCAATGCACACGACAAAACCGCAGGTCCCAAAGTGAGGGCAGAGCCAGGCTGGGTGGAAGCACACTGGCCAGGGGCTGCCCTTCACTGGGGGCACAGTGTGGGCAGGAGGAGGGGGGGCTGCTCTCACCCTCTCTAGCCCAAGGGCACTGCCAAAGGGCACGCTGGGCCCTGGTGTAGTGTGGGCAACCAGCCTTCAGAGAATGTGCTGCCCACGCAGCCAAAGCCTGCAGTGAGCTGATATACTTTAGTACCGGACCTGCAGCAACACTTCCACACACAGACTCTATGGCCCATCTCCTCCCTACAAGTGTCTCTCCTCAGTCAGAGCTCTCCTGATTAGAGTCCTTGACTGACTTGCACTGAGAGAAAATAACGTGGCTTTAGTTTGTTTTGGTTTGTTTTTGTTATTTTACTTTTAATGCAAGTGGCAGAGCTTAGCTGCCTTCATCTACTTAAACAGCAGCAATACAGCCAGTGATTTCAACCGAACAATCATGTATTCATCAGGCCCTCCCACTCAAACACTATGAAAAATGTGGATAAAAACAATTTCTCCTTTGTCTGCATTTCAAAACTCACCTCATCCTCCTCACATGGGCAGAGGAACAACTGTTTTTCTTACAGGGCAAGGATTTAGCTAGACTGTGTGGTAACAGAGAAGTATTCCTAAAGCTTCAGCTGCAGGGTTTGTACACAGTTTGGCTCTTACCCAGAGGTCAGAGCTGTTCAAAATTCACTCCAGTCTATGGACTTGGCCTAACAGCCCTTGTAGACCCCAATGGCAGACACAAAACCCTTTCCAGTAACACAAGTTTTTCTCTCCATTGTCACACGAAGTGTTCTCAATTCAATATTGTGCCAGCTCACCCTTGTGTTTGAGACAGCAATGTCTGCACCAAGCCTCAGATGAGTCAGAGAGGCAGCCTGTGAGGGACAAAGAGGTTACGAGATCTCTGTAATTCTAGGGAGGTTTACAAAACTTGGAGCTGGGTCTTATTGCAGCTGCACAGATGTGGTCAAGGAGCACAAACCCTCAGTTTCCCCCCACAGAACCAATAATCCAAACATCACATTAATTTACTCACTAAATTAGTGAGGACTTGGACAGCAAGACCATCTTCAGCCAGGTTGTGTCCCCCCTTCTGGGTGGACTCCAGGAATTCACAATCAGATCCAGCTGCATCTGTGGCTGAGTGGACTGGATCACTCAGGGAAGTTTGTACCAAGGAAAAAGCAACCCAGGCCTTTGGGATGACACAGCAAGGCTGTGCGCTGCACTGCCAGCCTGCACACAGAGCACCCCCTCCTTCAGAATCCTTCACCCCCTTTAGGGGAGGACAGGCTGCAGGAAGATGGTCCCATAGCACAGCTACAGAGTAGGAGTCAGGCAGGACTGATACCTTGGCAGGGGACTGTTTCAAGCTGATTATCAAATCTGAGAAACAAAGGGTAGCTTGTTTATGGCTTGGCAAAGCAGCAGCTTTTAACTGGGAATATAGTGATGGTATTTGGACCCCAGCAGCACCCCTCCTGGAGTGGTTTTTAAAAGACCTTTCCCTTCACCTCTCTGGAGATGCTCTCCTTGGCTGAGCCCTTCATGAAGCATCTAACAGGGCCTTCATGCAGCACCACTGTTCTGCAAAGGCTCTGTGCCAAGGAGTATGGCAGTGAGACCTTGTGTCCCCACAGTGGGGAGAGCCAAAGTCATCCCAAAGCCCAGAAACAAGAATGAAGAAGTCTCTGGGCATGTGGGATCAGGGACTTGGGGATCTCAAGAGGTTTTGCTAATACCTTGGTTCGCCTTCCTCGGGTGCAAGGGCAAAGCTGACAGTCTAGCACAGCAGTGGAGTGATCCTTCCTGTCTGTAATGTGCTGCATATTGAAGATATGAGTTATGTGAATACTCTTACAGCCCAGAAAGCTCGCAATTACTTTTGCAATCAATTAACTCACTCCTGGAGTGAGCTTAAGACAGTTTATACCCATAGAATACAGGGCAGGTCTCCACAGCTCCCAGGCACCTGTGCTGTTTTGGCTCAAGCCAAGCAGGACCAGCACAGCTGGAGAAACCCCTCATCATGAACCCTTCATACATCACAGGGTGTTACTGCCAGTCCCTGTCTGGACTGAGAGAGGGTTTTTCAGGGGGCACTGAGCTGCACAAACCCCAACCCAGGACTGATGTCTCATGGTCTTGGCACCACCGCACACTGCCCAGCACGGCTGGGCCATGCCAGCTCTACTAGACTGCTCTGCCAAATATCTCCAGCGCAGGTTTTTGGAAGCTCAAACCTCAGAGCTGTTTACTGCCCCTCCATGACTAACAAACTGCTAAATGCCGTCTACCAGCAGGCAAGCTCCCTCTGCTAATGCAAAACAGACAAATGCATCACTGCATCCCTCCTCCTGGTCCCAGGGACTCTGCCAACACACCAGACCCGTTTAATGAGGGAAAGGTGCCGAGTTACACGCTGGTGTCTCACACACCACACTAATTCAGTGCTGCAGAGAGAAGCACTGACACCTATCCCTATGTTACGCCACGCTTGCAGGTGCAATAACAATGGGTTTTGCTTAGCTGATGAAAACACCACAGTCCCACAAGAGTCCTTGGCATGGGCCCCCTTCCATGCTCAGAGCAGCGTGCCACTGCACACGTGGCAAAGGAGAGGCCCTTTCCAAAGGGGCTAGTGTCCACCCACCTGGGCCTTCACAGACGGCTCTTGACACCTTCTGTGATTACCATTTGTAAGGCATTGATTGCTCCAGCATCTGAGAGCCCCCACCAGGGCCAGCACACAGACATGAGCAGGAGATGTTATTCATCCTGGCGAGTCCTGCTTGACAAGGCAGCCTGACTCTCTGTATGGGCTGCTGCTGCTCCTCATCTGCCAAACCAGCATCAGGGAATCACACTACTGTGACCTGGCAAGGAGATGACAAGGGCTTGGGAACCAGCCAAATTTGGGCAGAGCCAAGCACCCGCTGGGGCAGCTGGACCGGGTCAGCCATTTCCCCCCCACCTCAGGCAAAGCACGTGCTGCCCACAATGGCACAAAGCCTGAACTCTGCCAAAAAACATCCTCCTCCCCACGGGGAGGGCTGGGCCAAGCGGCTCAGACACCAGCTGACTCAGGGCAGCTGTGTTTGATCAGCTTTCCTCAGGAGTGGCTGCTCTCCACGTGCCTCTGGCTGGCATGGACAAATATGGTCAAAGATCTCCAACCAAACAAAAATCTCCAATCAAATGTGCTGCAGCCGCTCCCCATCAAATCAATCCCGAGGGGCCATGAGCAGCCGGAAGCATCCATGTTTCTCCTCCCTCCTCCTTTAGCTGGTTTTAAGTCATCTGAAGGGAATTAGTTTCTAAGCAAGGTACAGTAAGAGATCCCGTGGGATTTCTTAGCTAAAGCGAGTCAGACCAAACGGGAGCACCGCACAAGAAAAAAGGGGGACTGAACCACACTGAGTTAACCAGAGTTTAAAAACTAATACAAACCCAGAGAAATCTCTGAAGGCAGATGAAAAACAGAAATAGCCAAGAACAACGAATTTTAAAATTGTATCAACCTTTCTGCTTTGGGCCACAACACACTCAGGGTACTGGTGGTCAGGAGCAAAGTATGTGTGGAGAGGCTGGTCCAGAAAACACCTCCAAGAACATCCCGACCTGCCCAGCTTGGGGTCCCCCACATCATACACAAGATCTGATGGCTGACCAGGTGGAGATCCCCTAGCTGGGTCCTCAGAGGGGATAAGAAATTATTCATACTTGCTTCTGGCAGTGACAGGGGACCCTGCCACAACTGCCCTGCCCCAAGCTCCGCACCCGCTCTGCAGCTATGGAGAAGCAGAGAAGTGATCGGATGTAGGCCTTGTTTGGGGGGTGGGCAGGAAGAACAAAACCGACCAGAATGAGGTGTCTGAACCTCCAGTCAGGATGTGATATTTTGGCACCTCTGGCACACCCCCACTCTTGTGACTCCCTGTGAAAGCAGGAGCAGTACTTACCCCAAGCTGCCCTAACCATTCAGGACTGGCAAAGGGCTTTCTGGTCCTTAGGTGAAAAGCACCACTGAAATCCAGAGTGCTGCTGCTCTGGTTAGTGGGAGGTGGGTGCTGGGCTGGCATGGGGCTCACTTTCCCCACTGTGCAGCTTGTCCAACACAACACAGTGCCCCCCTGCAAAGACTCCAGGCTAACTTGCATCCTGCTTTCCCGGCTGGCAATCCCAAGGCTCTTGGCCTGCCATTAAACTGTGTCACCTCATAACTCATTCACAGGATAAGTGGACTCTGCCTGGCCTTGCAGGGAGCTGCTGACTAAGGCAATGACAGGAATAAGCAATTCTAAAGTGGAATTACTCACAAACGTGGGCAGCTCTGATGGTGAAAGCAAGCACCAGTTGGCATCAATAACTGACATTAAGAAATTCAGTCAGCACACCACAAATTGATTTGTAGCACACCCAGCATGCTTTACTGCCTGACTTCTTACTGTGCCATAAACCATAAAAATAATCTGAGTCTAGCTTACAATACAGCAGTGCTTTAAGAAAGCTGTGGGAACAGAAGGAAGGTGTCTTAACACCACTGCTGTGCACGAACAGCTGAAACAAACCCAGTGAGGTCAGGGGTGAGATCCAGGGCAGAAAGCACTCACCAGGAAAGCACAGCCCACGTGGGACTGCGACAGGGAATGGGGAAACACCCCCAGCTTGGTTAGACCTTGGTGTTGCTGCAATACAGTGATCACGAGCCCACACTGAAGTGAAACCCAAGCTCAATGCTGTTGGAGCTTCAGCTGCGTCCTGTAACCCGAGCTCAAAACATATAAGGCTGCACGGCAGCACTGCCTGTGTCAGAGTTTGAAACTCAAGCCATCCCATTGAGGTATTTCAGAGATCTGCCTTAGGAAGCTATAAGGCTTCCAGCAGCATTCCCAAACTGATGTCCTGTCCAAACTTGGACTTTTCATCACACCTGAGACACCACCAGGCAGGCTTTTGAAAAAGGTCCTTGAAAAGGGATTCCTATAAAAGGTATGGTGGCTGACATTTCACAGATTTCAGTTCTTGCTACATTTCTCCTGCTTTTTCCTCATGCTTGCTTCATATTTATAACAGAAGTGATTTCCACTTTATTGTGGCTGACGAGTGGCAAAGAATAAACGTGACTGTTACTCCCACTATCCACGAGGTGCCACACAGCTCCCCATGGCAGCAGGACCAGAGCACCTGCCTGGCTTCCCACCCCAGTGCCTACAAATGCTTTCCTGCTGCCCCTTCTCCATCCATGACCCTGTGATGGGCTCCTCCACGGACCCCTCCTCCTGTCCCCACGATAAACAGACACTTCTGAATTCAGGCATGAAAAATAACCAGGGAATCTGAAGCTGTCAAAGCAAGACAGAGCCCCCCACGACTTCTGAATGCATCCATGGGGACAATGCACATTAACATCCTAGTACAAACTAAGCAAAAATTAATAGAGAGATAGCAAAAAAAGCAACTCAGTGGAATCTCACTAGATATACTTGAATGTATATCTCCAGAAAAAATTGATTCTCAAACAGAACCTGCTACAACAACACACTATTTTAGAGTAAATATATATTTTATCAGAGCAATCTGTGTTAGTCTGGTATATTAAGGCATGTATTAATCATGAATTTGGAGTGCAGCAACAAGAGTTTCAGTTTCCAGAGTGATCAGTGTCTATCAAAACAGTATCTTTGGACACAAACTCAAAGGACCGAAAACGCTAAAACAAAGACGTGAATAAATGAATGAATACCTGCAGAATAAATGCTGAAAGAGCAAATTCAGTACTATAGCAACATGCAAATTTCTTCATAATTTCACATTTCAAAAAAACATTTCAGAAATTCCATCCCTTTCAAACAAGTTTGGAGCCCACCACCTGATGAGATGAGGTCAAAGCCTCCCTTCTTTTTATGGGAACACAGTTCATGGAGAAAAGGAAAGAGACTTGGGGAAATATTTACATGATTAATATGTATACTTGGATCAAGCATTAATACATAATGTCTTCTGATCTCCAGTGATATGATCTTTCATGCAAAAAAATCAAGTCATCTGCAAACATGTCATACCTTCAAAAACATAAATATTAATGCAGAATTCAGTGCATTTCAAAACTCCTTGTTTTGATTGGAACGTGAGGAATGAGTGAGCCAGAAGCGAATTAAAATTCATTATAGTAACTAATTGCCATAATGTTGTGGAAAAATGCAGACCATAGTCCTTGCTTGAGGTTGGAAGACATACAGAAGCAACTTTCACTGGCATTTTATAGCTGTAGTAATTTAGAAGAAACTAAGAGGAACAGAAATTACTCTTCTTGGTAGAGTTAATGAAAGGCTGCTGTTTGAATCTGAGCAATTTTAAGACGTTGTGTCTGTACTCTTCTTTTCAAATCAAGTACATTTAAAACCTGCAAGATCTTTCTCATTACAAAGCATTAGCATAATTACAGTAAAGGCAGGTTACCTTTACTGAATCCTGACATGTTTGATTTTCATTAACAGGCATCTAAGACAGCTGATGCTGCCTGGCTTTGAGAATGAAAGGTTAGGCTGGCTTTTCCAAAAAAGAAATGTAATAAAGAAAATACGCACATCTCTGTACATATTTTAAACCCAAATGGCCCTCCTGGCAACAGACAAGTTCAGACCCCACTTGAATAAAGAGTATAAAGTATAAAGTAGAGGAAAGGCAGAGCAGCTCCTGAGCCTGCCTGACACAGCAAATGTCACCTTTATCCTTCTCATGCTACAATGGCAGCTATAGCATCAGGTCTCAGAAAGCATTAACTAGGTAAAGAGGCATAAGTATCATCTGCTCTGAAATTAGAGTTTTTGCAAGACACCCAGTTCTAGGGCAGCTCAAGACTAGAGTAACAGCTTGTCTACCTTTTAAACAATTCCAGCTATGCCAAGGGACAAAGCTTTATGATTCTGAGTTGCACTTCTAACAGTACTTGCTGGACACTGAGAGCACCCCAGCTTTTGGAGAGAGCTCCAGGGAAAAGCAGGAGGATTCCAGTCTCCTGCTCACAGGGAGCTCTGCTCACACAGCCAAATGAGGATGGGAGTCCCAAAAAAGCACTTGTTAAATTTTACATGGAACTTAACCCTACTGGTCTCTCCGTTCAGAACCATTACTGATATTAAAACAGGCAATATTTATTTTTACTGTGTAATAATTTTGACAGAGTGAGGGAACTAACACGAATTTGCTTCCCTCATGTTGCTCATTTTATCTGTTTTCTTTCTTTTCCATATACTGTGTCCTGTCTTGGCCATTAGTGTTCCAGGGCATGGACTGTTTACTGCAAGGTGTATGCCTCTACCAGTAGGATTTTGTCTAGTGATTTGACTTGTTTGGCCTTCTGCATCACCAAAAGAAACAAATCTAGGCTCTAACACTACCCGATTCCAAGTCATTGTACTGATATTTTAGCAGGAATAAGTGAAACTTTATGAGAACAGCATGAACATCTGAAGCCTCTTAAAGCTTCAGTGCCAAACAAATCATCACCTTCTGCAGACAAAACCCTCTCCTGATGTTCCTCTGCTACTGCCTCTGAGCCTGCTCTGAAACTGTCAATTGTGCAAAGAGTAATATTTAGTTTTACCCGAATTGCTTTGCCCATTGCAACTAAGGAAGTGCCAAGTATTGTCTTCAATGCTATTTGCTGCCCTATGTTTTCATTATGCAAACTTTCTACTGTGCATGGTGGCTTTTCCTTTGGCAGGGAAGATGGAATAGCTAATTGAGAATAACATTTGTTGTTCTTTGGCAATGTTGTCTTTAGCAACAATTAAAAAAAAATCATTTCTGTCATTCAAACAATCCCAATGAGGCTCAGTTTGATTGCATTAAAAAAAAAAAAAATTTAAAAAAATCACAATTCTTCCACTAAATTATTGTGACTATTCTCTCTGGGATTTGTTTTTTTCCTTGACATACAAAGGAAGAGATTACAGCTTGAGAACTGCAGACTAAGCAAAAGAAAGAAAATGAAGGGGGGGAAAGACTTAGGAAAGCTATTTTGGAGAACCTAAAAGGTGTGTTTAAAAGCAATCACATCACCAGCTTTAAATACAAAAATTCAAATAGAGAAAAAACATAGCAGAGTAAAGGAAGGATAAATAAATAAAGTCACTGTTAATAGGTAATAGGTCCCCAGGAGCTGCAGCTTCCAGGGGTCCAGAAGATACTGGGAACTTGCAAATAGCACTCCAGAGTGAGTAGCAAAGATAAAGCTTTATCTACAGTTATTATCTGCTTTTCCTGAACACAATATAAAATCCCAAACACATTAACTTATTACCTTTATGACATATGTTAATATGTAACATAATAACATGAGGGAAGGTAACAGAAGTCAAAGAGAAGAGGACAAGTGCCATTTGTGTATGCAATACAAGCAAACCCATGCTCACCAACACCAGCTTATCACTGCCAGGAAGGATAAATCCCAACACCAGGCACCTTGGATCTGCAGCGACGGGATAACTTGTCAAGGACCTTGACGCATATCCCTTTCAAAAGGGACACACATGCAATTAAACCACCACAGTGAAACTCTCTGGCCTGTGGCCCAGGCCACAAGAAGGGTAACACCACAGCATCCACCAGAAGAGAAGTTTGCAAAACCAGCGTGAAGTCACTATTAAGTCTGTACCCAGGAAATTTTTATATAAGGAAGAGATGAAACAAGGAGACTTATAAAGAACTACATTTATTTTTGTTTACAGCAGATATCATAAATAAAGCTAAAACAATTTTCACCGTGTGCAAAATACAGAGTTTCCATGTGAAAATTCAAATACAGAGTTAAAAACTATTTAATAAAAATATTTAGTTAAGATTATAAAGTAAAGACAGAAGGTTTAGGAGGAGAAGGACAGAATCCTCACTGGGCAGGAACAGCGAGGAAGAGTCTGAAACAGAGAGTAAAAAACACAGCAATAGAAGTGGTTTGAAATGGCAGACCTTCATATTAAAGCATGCTGAGCTTTGTAACAACACACTGTAGCCCTGAAATACATAGGAAGTCACATCCCAGCCATTTGTGCAGGAAGCGACCCTTAAAATACAGAGAGGTTTCTGTGTGGGCACAGCACGGGAACTGCCAGAGCCATCAAGTCATTTTAGGATACCCACACAAATAAATACTATCAGGTGAGTCCCACAAACATATAGGTCAGTAAGATAAGGAACACGGAGCTCTGACCCTGTGGCCCTTCCACATTCCTGGCTAAAGCATGTGAAATGGGGAGAGTGGCAGAGGGTGGTTAGCCCCTCCTGGAAATTACTCCTAAGATCAGTTCCTGAAGGCCCTTCCCTTTGAAAGGGATTCTCGGCAGGAACAGCTGGGTTACGACCACATCAGCCAGACCCTGTGCACTTGCTGGTCAGACTGAGCCCTTGATTCTTGTTGGGATTCATTTCCCTTTCTACACTGTCAACTTGTGATTACACAAACTGAAACTTATGCATTTCATTACATAAAAATAATCGCGTATGTTTGTCACGGGGAGTAGTGGCAATGTCTTGTGCAGCAAGACAAATCCATTCATCAGGGTGCCAAATGGGGCCAAGTTAATTAGTTAATAAAACAAACCAAACCACTTTGGTTATATAAAATTGGCATGGTGATATTTCAGCCTGAGAACTGCAGGCATATTTTCTGCTATTATTCCTGTCTACAGTGTCGCTTGGGGTGGAAGAATGGAATTTGCATTGCTTTGGCTCCTTTTTCTACAGAATCTTTTGATACCATACTCTTCCAGTATGAAAGCAGAGAAGTGCTCAGACAGCACCACACTGCTCAGATACTGCTTGCTCATTGCACATCTGAGCTCATGCCAACCAGGAGAATCAGCTGGGTAATCCCTTCCTGACCTTATTTTAAATCTTTCCTTCAACTCTTTGAAAAAAATAAGGCTTCAGCTAGTTCTTCCAAGGAGCTATTTACTTGCCTAACTTACCTGAAAGGCATAGGGAAGCACACATGCACAGACACCGAGAGAAAAACATTCCCTACAAAGAGCGCAGGCATTACCTTTTCTAGAACCATGAATTCAGCAACAGGTTAAATGATCATGCCAAAGCTCCATTAATATACCAGACACACACAGTTTGCTCCAAAAGTTTTTAAAAAACCCCACAAAATGCTGTCAAACGACGGTGTTAGTCACACAATTTTGGAACTGGCAAGCAGAAATAAAAAATCACCTGAGAGCAGAAAGGCTTCAGCCAGTGAGCGGGTGCAGCACCGGAATGTTGAATCGGACTAAAAGCAATGAGGGACATTGACAGGAGAAGAGAGCAGGGAAGAAAACACAGAACTTAACTTGGTTATATAGGAAAGCATCAGGAAGATTATATAGGTGCAAAGAAGAATTGGCCAAAATGAAACTGCCTTTTGGCCTTAAATTATGAATGAGGACAAATAAGTATGAATGTTACTAGCAGAATATTAAGATGAAGTGAAAAAAAAAAATCTACCAATTAGACTGATACCAATAAAATAACCCTTCCAATAGAATCACCTGCAAAATCCCAGTGGAATATGCAGTTTAATTAAGATTCCTCAGGAAAACATTTGCATTATGCAAGTTCCTGAATTCTGTTGTGGAAATGTAGGGATTTTATTTCCCATTATATAAATCTATACAAAACCAATACAATATTTTAATTTTCTTTTTTTTTAAATCTGATTTTTAAACTTTCTACTAGTAAGATTCATTTGCTTTAACTTTATTGGACAGAGATTTCCAAATTTCTTAGTACATCACCATTTTCTCTAAGTTTACCATTATGCTCACTCTGCTGAAAAAGCAGAAAACTTCCTGTAGTAAACAGCAGAAGAAAACTTCAGGAAAAAGTGTTCCTAAAGACTCTGCTGTTGACATACTGAAATCAAAATTGATGGCAACCCAAATTTTAAAACCACTTAGCAGTTTGCTGTGTCACAGGAGTAACATGACAAATCGCACTGCAGATTTTCTCCTTTTTAGGGTGAAACCATTACTACCATTAGCAAACAATTAAAAATAATACAGTGTTTCAAATTAGGGTTTTTTAAAATGCAGTAAAAGTACAGATAGATTTCTTTACATATATACAGATGCTCACCATGTTACTATAATTATTGCTGTGTCCAGTCGATGTTCTAGCAAAGTTTGGCTGAATATGTTTGAGCATTAATGGCAATTTATTTCAAAGGAATGCTACCATATATCTAAAAAATTTTCTTCAAGCACTTTTTCAAGTTCTCTGCATATACTTAACAATTTTTTTCCAATAACACATAACCACTCTAAAATGTCAAAGTCTTTATCCTCATAGTTTAAAGAAAGTCAAACTATGTAGAAGAAAAATCCAGTTTGTAATTTATTTTTAAACAAAAGACACATTTCCTTTTAATACCTAAGAGGCAAAGCAATTCAAATCATCTTTGCCCACTCGTTATATTAAAAAAAATAAAATCAAAACTGTCAGCCCATGAGAAACACAGTCATTTGAGACCACTGGAAGGTCATCCTCAACTTCAGTACTAACTGAATGTGACAGTATTTCCTATTGTTTATGCCACATTCTTTTGGCTACAAATAAATACTACAGACGCTTTTATTTTTAGGCTACACATATTGCCATGTTTATGTATTTACCTATTTCTTGGTCAATGCCTGAATTTAAACATGTAAGTATTTGAGAGGCAGGGAATATGATTACCTTACTGGCTAACTAGGCTGAAAATAATCAGAATGGGTATGGCAGCATGTCCTTGCTGTTAAATAGATTATTTAACCTGTCCAGACACCTGCTGTTTTAGGTAGACCTCACTGAGAGACATCTGAAAGAAATTTATTTAGTGGCTCCCACTGGTTGTACACATTGAAATGAAGTAAATGCCCAGCTAAGAAGTAATCTTAGAATACATTTATAGGCTTTTGTTGTTTGTTCTAAACTTGTGTTTTTAAGAAATTCCAACAGACACTGGGAGCAGTGCCTACCCAGAGGCACAACAGTAGAGATTTCAGCTACAGATGAGTGCTCCATAAATTCATATTCCTCGTATTGGCCACCTAATGAGGAAGCCTCGACCTGAGGAATAAGTCAGGTCTAATTACATTACCAGTTCCTTCAACTTAAAAATTTCAATCAAGCCTTCACTCACTCAGCATTTGCTCTTCAAATTTATTTTAAAAATTTAAATAAATTAGTAGAACAGATAATACCCACTTATCAACAGAGGGTATCTATCACACATAAGCAACGTAAAAGGCATGACTAGGAGCAATGTGAATTACGTACATGATTTTTTTCACAATATATTCATGCATGTTATAAACCTCATTACCCAGAGCAAAGATAAAAGCAAGAAAAAAAAAAAAGCTATGCGCCATATTCAAAACCCAGTCATTTGTCAAATATATTCCCCACACATCTGAAACATGTTGTTTCTTGGTCTAACTTAAAAAAAAAAAAAAAAAAGGAAGTGGAGGTGTTGGTAGGCAGGGAGAAATATGGTTTCAAAATGTACCATCTTCCTCAGTGGTCTGATCACAGAATAAAACAGGGGGAAAAATAATCTACAAAATATCCTTCATCTGTCTCCATTTTCTGGAAATGTGTCTGGACACTGTCCTTCATGCTCTAACATACAGTACGTTTTACATTGAAAATTTTGATTGTGTGCCTCATTTAGACCAGAAGGAATCCACCCTTCACTGAAGTCATCCATTAAATTGCATGAAAAGTGAAAAAACAAAACTCCAAAACCAAAAACCCCCCTCAAGAAAACGGTCAGGCTGTTAATTTTGAAAATCTGAAAGGCACAACTGAGCAAGACACGTAGAAGAATTCAAACCCTATAGAATCTTTTCAGCCATTCAAGCACATTTTCAAGTGATAGCTCTGCTTCCCGGTACATGTGAGTAAGTACCTCTAGAAGAGCACAGAGGAGTGGCACACCAAGGCTCAAGAGTTCGTACAAGTAGGTATAGTTATATGCATTGTCCCTGAAATGAAGATTGGTAGCGTGCAGAAAACCATGCATCCAGTTAGACAGGCGTCTGGGAATGTCAAGCAGATCCCTTGTCACCCGCAGGGGCCAGCTTAGCGTGCCCCTAAAGAAGGAAGTCAGGATACCTGGGGACCTGTCCTCTGGACTGCTAGCAGCAGACAAAGTGCTTTCTGTGGTGGTCTCTGGGGGTCTGAGTTCCATTTTCTTCCACGCTTCTGCTGCCTCCTTACATAAAGCATTAAAAAAAAAAAAGTTAAATATGCTTCTAAAGTATATAAGTCAAGCTTCTAATGTCTTCAAGTCTTTATGTATATTTCCATTTCCAATTGCTCTTAACTTTGCTTTGCATAGGAAAAGCTAAATTCCATTAAAAAGCAGATTATAAATACACCAAACTCACAGAAAGAAGAGGTTTATATTTTAGCTCTGATTCTACTACTTCTGCACATTAGGTAGAAAACTACCCCTCGCCCCCCGGCCAAGTATTGCACCCTGCTCCAGATAAAGCTGCCTCAACATTTCCTGCATGACCAGCAGAGTCAATACCTACCTTTCCCTGGATTGGTAATGTTGCTCTTCTCTTTCTGTGTTTCGTACTGATTTTGCAGTGTGTAAAATGAGGTTTACAGTAAAATTTACCTACAAGAGGCAAAAATAAATTACATGACATGTTATCTATATGTATACAGACTGAAAACTCACTGTTGTATCTATAAAAAAAAATTAATGAATGGTTGGGCAGCAAAAGGAATGGGAAATTTGAACACAGATTTGCATATTAGTTCAATAACACAAGGTCATTTATCTACCACTCAGGTATAAGATTAATAAATCACAAAAAACCAAGATCTCTTAAATACAGTCACAAACCAACACAAGATATAGAGCAAAACCAGAAGTCAAATAGTCAGCTCAAAAGAAGTCTTTGTAGATACTCTGGATAGAAAAAGAACCACCTCTAACCTTGAGTCTTCAACCCTTTCACAGAAGGAGATCAGGTTAATACTGCGATCCACTCAAATCACTTGGAAGTGGCAAGTGATTTTCAATTCAGTTTGATAATTCCTCTCTAAACTGAAAATCAAAACAAAAACTCCCTATCTCTGAACCCTAGGCCCTAGGTGGGATTGAGTGCCCAAGAACTGAACCTCCTGTTCTACAGCAGTCTGGAATAAATTACACTGTGCTTGGCCAGTCCTACTGCTTTCAAGTCCTGAGCCATAACATATTAAAAGAAATAACCTATATTCTTTTCATCCATGTAAATCTGCCACTATTATGGCTTATCCTTATAGATCACAGTATTTAATGGCCAGTTATAAATGAGAGATAAGAATAACACTGTATTGTTGGAGAAAAATCACCCTTTCCCCCCCCCCCGACCTGTTATTGGACAAAGTGCATTTTGGTCACTCAACTCATTTTCCACTGAGGATTTCTTCATTTAGAGCTCAAGTCTGTCATAACTCAATTCTTTTGAAAGACTAGGACTGCAAGTACAAGGACTCAAACTCAAAGATCAGTATGGATACAAACAACACACTTGGCAGACCTCCTCCTGACCGATCTACTTTGCCAGATCTTTTTCCCCAGCTCCATTAAAAGCATCAATACTCAGACATTTCAAAATATTCTTAAATAGCTCCTACATTACCTTCTTCAACATCAAAGGCATAAATTCCTAAACGGAGTGTTGTAGAACATATTTCACACTTGAAGCACTCCCTGTGAAAGAAGTGGCCTTCTGCACTCAGCCGCTCCATAACATAGACCCGTTTTTTGCAGAAGTAACAAATGTCACTCCCCCCAATAGACTGAGGAAATTCTTTTCGCAGAGAACTCTGTCAAAAGATAAAAACAGAAAAGCACATAAAGCCATGGCACTACACCCAGATATAAATTCTTATTAAGGGGCAGCTGAGTTAGCTGCTTCAAGTGTTACACAGCACCCTCCACACACAGTTACAACAAGCGTCAGTCAGCCTTTTTTTATTACTCATTTGCTGCAATTCTGTAGGTTTATGCATCAGCTAATAAATCAGGCATCACAAGGACTTTAAGGGATGACTTTTGTGCTGGACTTGCATCCAGTTTCCCTCTGGGAGTTCACCAACATTTTGTGATTACTCAGGTACAAGAGCAGCATCATCCCCAGACGCTCACTTGTCACCCTGCACCACCCTGGCTCAGTGTGGGCTTCTCAGAAGAAGGTGAAGGCAGATCTGGCCATCCTGAAACAGCAGACACACATGTGGAGTCAAGAAAACAGACACTCTGAAGACTCAGTTCACACACACACTCCAGAGGAGAACATAGCCTTGTTCCTTAAGGTCCAGGAAGGAAAGCTCACAGTCTTTGACCCTTGTGTCTGAACTACCACTCACATCTCAGCCATGTTCTTCCTAAGACTACAGCCCAAGCTGGGGCTTGGTTAGTTTTAAAAAAAATCGATTTGTTGCCTACCACAGAACATTTTTTAACGCACTGGACTTCAAAACATGATCTATATTAACAGCTGGAAACTATTTTGAAAGTTTTTGTTGAAATTGGGTTGGCAATTAACGTTCTTTCATTGCCACAAATCTCATCCTCTCTTGGATATACATGCAAAAGGTACAGAAAAATAAATAAATTATAAATGGATTAGATGCTACTAAGGACTTCCCTTGTCTTATTAGACATAGGTATGAGGATGTTACTTTGCCTTATTGTATTATGGTTGGTTACAGGTCTGTGCAGATGAGCATGCTGCATTTACCGCATTCCATCAACAACTCCCTCCCCTTCCACCCTCCCTGCTGCCACAGGAGAGGTACCACACATGGGATGGAGGAGGCGCAGGCTTGGCACAGTCCGAGCACATTCAGACAGCAGTACATAGTCCACACATCTTTAGTTTCCCAGCAAAAAGCAGCCTTCTAATGTGAAGTGCAAGTCACAGTTGTCATTGTCACACTGTCTTGTGTTCAAAAGTTGAGGAACCTTCTCCAAAATCTGCCATTAGCAAACCGTTTTGCTGTGATGGATCATTTCAGAGCACGACACTTCCCAGACAAGCAACCATGCAAGTGGAAAAATACATTTTTAAATGTATTTTTAAAAATACGGTATTAATGGATAGTTACAATGAAGCAGCAACTGAGTTTAGTGCTGACTGGTAAGTAAGTGTCATCACCACACCACAACACGTTACTTTGCTTCCCAATACCTTACAGCTCTGAGCAGTGGAGGCAGCAGATGGAGAGTGAGGAGCGGGGCAAGAACCTGTAGCTCTGTCCAGGGATCGCTTCTGAATTCAACACAGAATAGTGTCAGCGTTGAAAAACAGCTCTCTTCAAAATGAGGCATGGTGATTCAGCATTTGTGTGTTAAAAATAACTGCATAAACATGTACTGCCCAAAACTTTCTTTAGAAGCCACCCTGATTAGTAATTGCCTTCTGTTACTAATTCTACAGTAATTACATTTAATAAAAGCCTCCTCAAGTTTTAATTCATACAGTCAAGTACTAAAATATAAATAGGAGACACGGTGAGCAACATTTCCAGCACATTCACACATCAGCATATTTTGCCAACATGCACTTGATTCCTTAGTAAGTGTTAGACTAAGACTTTTCATAAAGCTTAAGGTGCTCCACAACCAGTGGATGCCATTCTGGAAACACTACTCTTAAGTTATTGTTTCTTTGTGGGTTAATCTTACCAGTTCAAGCTGTGGCTTGGGTCTGTGATCATTCACATACAGATTTACAAGAACTTCAGCCACAGCTCCAATTGCACGTGAGACCTTTCCTACAGTCGTCTAACCAGAAAAGGGGAGATAGACGAAGAACAGAAGGAAGAGCTTTAGTTATCTTTGAAAAAGAACTTCAATAAAAAAGGACAAGAATGGTTTGAAAACATGCAAACATCAATAAAGGGAGGCAGGAGAAAGAGCAGAGAGAAAGTCTAGCAGAGCACAAGCTTGTTCATGCATGACCAGTGCGGTCCAGCTGGTGCCACAGAAAGCTTCTGTACAGCCCATGGACTTCTCCCAGTCTCCAGATGAGGGAGAAATAGCTGATGGGAGCAAATGCTGCTTCTGCAGCACAAAGCCTCCTGCTGTGTCCATAGAAGGCTGAGCTGGGAGATACTGCCTGGATATCTGGGCTGAACATTCTGACAGATTTAAAAAAAACCCTATTGTTCACTTCAGCTTCTTGGGACATTGTTCTTATATTTCAGAATAGGGGTGGAATTAAACTTCAAATTAACAGTACACAAACCATGGCATTTTAGGGAACATTCTATGAGAACATATGTGCCAATTTCCCACTCAGAAATGTTTTGTTGGTGCTCACAGAGCAACCATTCACTCTTTCCCCAGTGACTCAATGCCAGGGAAAACTAGAGAAACTATGCTCATGAAAGGAAAGTATCTCCTTTAATCTGCTTCACCACACTCTTACATGAATGTTAGGCTGTTTCTAACCAAATTTATCAACTAGGCCTGCAAGGAGATTAGACTTCCTTAGGCTGTGGCTCCAAACACATTGTAGACAGACAACTGACTGCATGGTCCAGGCCTCCCTGCCAAAACACACGCCCAGGGACTGGAAAAGAAGAAAGATGTGTGTGCGTGAGTGGCAGCAGGTAGATAGGTACTCTAGTTCTCTGCTTCTGGAAAAAAAAGTCTGTGCAGACTTCAGATAGATTTACAGAAATACTTTCTATCCTAAACTGAATTTTCTGTAGTGATTTGGATTTTAGCTTTACAGCCAATGTAAGATCCCACAGCCTCTCTAGTACCAAATGCAGCAAGGGCCATCCTGGTAGGGTCGGGGATTTGGTGCTCTGATTCTGAAGTTAGGCCATTGTTTCTCCCTTGAGAATCCATGATCTCATCTCTTACGCTCCATTTGTCTCCCACAGAGCCCAAATTTTAAGTAAGTTCCACTCTTCTCAGTGAAATGATTTGTCTACTGCCAACACACCAAGTCCTAGGTTTTAAAATATCAAAAAGTTACCATGAGGAAAGGAGAAAAATATAAATGCAATGGTATTTACAATACTTCAAAAGAATTTTAAAGTATTTTCTATCAAGTTTAAAAATGTATTGTGGGTGTATTTTCAGAAATTAAGATGGATAAAAATATTCTTCCTAATAAAAAAATTTCAAGGGAACATTTCCAAGCCCTTACAGCTCCCCTTATCTTTTGAGAGTGCTCTCATAATTAACTTCATATCCAGGCAGATAAAAGTATGTATGTTAAGCTGACAAAGGCCACTTAAGGGACAAAATTCTGTACTTTTTGGTTTTGTATAATATAAAAATTTTTCCTCCCCACATTCTGCACACCTCTGAATATGCTGAGCAACTTCCAGGCCACATACAACTTCTTACCTACAAGGTCCAAGGTAAAAGAAAGAGTTCAAAGTCAGTCCAAACAGAAAGTTTACCTTGAACTAGTTAAATGCTGGACCAATCAGTTAGGCTGTGCCTAAAGTGCAAGTAGTTGAATTTCAAGAAAGGTATCCTTGAGTTTGAACTACACCTTGAAATTCATCAGGTTGGCTGATTTCTGTTCTCCACCCATTGAAACAATCTGTCAACATTAAAGTAGTCAAAACAAGAAAATTGCATGTTTATACACACTTGGAAAATGTTATTTAAAGGAAATGTCCTTGCAATGAATGTGAATTCACATTCCAAGTAAAAGCAAATGGGATTCAATTTAATTCAGTGACAATGCCCTTAAAATCATGCTTTAACTTTTGGTCAGCCCTGAATTGCTTGGGCAAGAGATGTTGCATGTCCCTTCCAACTGAACTACTCTGTTCTATTCAAATGCCACTCAGTCACAAAACAGACATATCAGGGCAGAATGAGAATCCACCAGGGCAGCCCCACGGGCATCTGCCACCATCAGAAACATGAGAATGGAAGGGACAGGACGTGCAAGAGCAGTGCTGCCCTGCAAGGCTCATGTCTCCTGCCCTTGTACAACAACAGCACAACCACGAAGTAACCCCTTCTGTGTGTTCTCTGAACCTCACTCTGCTTATGGACAAGGACTTCAATAACATCTTCATCCCGTTCAACTGTATAAGTGTAATAAACCCCAGCTGCAGGAGAGGGTCTGACTCCCCACACATTTCCTTTAGAGAACCTGTCAGCTCTCACACGGCTTAGCTTTGGTCAGCACACAGGCCTGCCTGATGCTGCTCAGGTACCCTAGAAACAGTATTCACATAATGGGGTTTATATTTTACTCATGCCCTTACTCCCCCTGAAGCTACTGGTATATGTGAAGTCACACACACACACATTTTGAAATGCTGGGGCCACCATCTGTAGGAAACAGGCTACTGCTCACAATCCGGGCAGGTTTATACCAGCAGCTTTAAATCCTTTGCTGAAAAGTAATCTTAAAGAGTTACCTCACATGGTGGACTTCAATACACAACCAGAGAACACTTAAAAATCCCAAATATTTGTGATTTACTAAAATTTTTGACCTGTCAATGACACGTCGTCAAAGCTTTCCAGCAGGTTGATCAGGGTGGTTATTAACATGGAAAGAGAAAGCTGCCTTCTGTATTTCTCTGTGCTATTATTTAGAACACCACAGCCAACCAAGGAGTAAGCCTCAGTAGTGTTTTCATAAAACAAAGGAAATATGCTCTCTGCCTCCAAAAGAATGCAATGCTTTCCCTTTGTTCTTTTATATCCTTAATGATTTTCCGGGTCTTATTTTGCTATGAGGGTGATTTATTTACTTTTTGTACAACCTGCTATGTACATTTTCCTTCTGAGATAACATTTGAGTAATAAGTTACTGTGTGTAGGAAACACCCAAGCCCTGCTTACTGCTCTTAATTAGAGTCACATCATTGAAAGGAAGTAGTTGGTACAAACTCTGCAGGGAGTAAAGCCTACTGATTTCAACAACTTCATAGATCTTACATCATACTGTGTGGATTCAATCATGCAAAGCTCAGATAGACAGTTCTCTGAAGGTCAATCCAAATGTAAACAGAGAACAGAAACAACCAAAGTCCAGCCTGTAATATAACATATGCTAATTCATAATTCTAGCTATGTGAATTTTGACAGCTGATTAAAGCTAAAAGGTAGTTTTGATTTTTACTGGCATTATCCATACAGAAGTTAATTCTTAATAAGTTGTGTGTCTTCAAAGAAGCAATATGGTCCATAGCCCCCTTTTCAAGTGTTCCTTTCAGGCCTTAGACTTAATAACAGGTTTCTATAATGAGACAGTATGACTTTGTAGCCACTATCTTCAATAACTACGCCACCATAACTAATAGTGTTCCAATGAAAATTCAGCAGATGCAATGACTGGTAACAACTTCAGTACTCCCTTGAAATTAAAATGATGGTACTAACTATTTAAACAAGGGGAGGGTGCTGATATTTATAAGACTGAATGATATATGACCTATAAAACTCAAGACTTCTGTTATCTTCCGCTTTTCTACTGGGAAGAAGCAGAAACACAGTGACACAAGCAAGCTCTTCCTTTAACTTATCAATGCCAAAGCATTTTCTCACACTGAAGTCTAGACTTACGTAGTGATACCTCTCAGAAGAGAGACCAGAAATACAAATTCTGAGTCCTATAACCTCCACTCCAAGATAACACAAGCACAGGTAGTTACTGGTACATATTCACAGCAGAGTGGTCCAAACATATTGTTAAGAGCACTTGAAAATGCATGCTGTGCATCAGAAATATTTTCCGGTTTTATTTATATAGCACCTCACATTTAGTCAGTGTTTATATTTTAGAGTATGATAAAGTTTTCATAAATCTGAAAGTTCTGAAAAGTGAGCAATCTTTACAGATAAAACACATACAAAACAATGTGACCATGGAAGGGCATGGAGAGATGGCTTATTATGAAGTCAAAACCTGTCCTGCTGCAGACTGCAGGTCTTCCCCAACATCCTGCTCCTCCCTATTCAAGGGTTCCCTATCCCCATGCCCAAGCCTGACCTACCTCCCTCTTTCCATGGTGACTGTTTATCATCCCTTACTGTGCTGAAGGTGGGCACAGAGGGCAGGCAACCTCTCCTTCCCTGCAACCTCTTAGTTACCCCTGTGGCAAGGACAGCACCAACGATATCACTTGTACTCACTGGTACCTGGCAAGAAAAGTCACAGGGGTTTACCTGGGGGGTAATCCATCCTGACTTGACGTTCATTTGCATCAGCTTCCTTTTACCACATCTGCCTCACACAGGAGGAGTAAAAGTTTAGCTGATCATTATCAGACCTGCTATTTTAAAATTCTCCAATATGCCATACAAAATACACCGTATTTACACACATGAGATGCAAAGTGTAGATGAGGACATGAGCCTGTACAACCAATGGAGCTGTATGTGCAGGCATCAAGATGTTCATGCACGTAGATCTGCCAAAGAATAAAAGTAATCCTACTTAACCAGCCAAATATTTACCCAGTGAGAAGCACATATATTTACTGTGCTGGCGACAAAACTAGATTTTCTTGCTTCAGCTGTGCTGCATTCTGCCAATACCTCTAAAGAGAGCATTTTTCAATTGAAGTAAACTCAGCCTGAGTGAAATCAAGTCACAATTAACTCTTGCTACACCATTTAAATACAGTGGCAAACTCATAAAAGGCTGTGAGTGCACTTCAAATAAAATGCAGTTTTTAAAACATCCAGAAAGGATTGCTCTGGCCAAATGTTCCCCAAGAAAATATATTAAACTCCCAATTATTGTTACAGAGTTTCCATGTGATTAAGAGCCTAGCTCTCATTTTTTTCAGGTTTTCCAGATAGCTTGGGTTTGGTTTGTTTGTTTGCATTTTTGGTTGTTTTTTTTTTTTATTTTGTTTATTTGTTATTTGGGGGCATTATTTGGATTTTTTTGGTCTCTTTGCAGAGTCGCAATAGCTCTCCAAATAAAAGGAGCATCAGACCTCAATATTTTGGAAACCATTACTTAGGTTAAAACCCATCACGTGCTATACCACTTAGGTCATAAAAAGTAAGAGGTAAATCCAGGCAAAGGAATTATTTTGAAGCTGAAGGGAATTAGGGATTATTGCAGTAAGGCACCTGCTGAGCTTGCAGTGTCCTTGAAGGGCTGTCTGGCCTGTATTTCCATGGGGAATGAGAGCCAGGCAGTCATTTCAACACAGCTCTATCTCAGCCGAGGAACGTGCCCTTTGCAAACTGAAAGTCAGCTCAGTATCTACCTGCTCAGTTACTGCTGAGGCTGTGAGCCTGATTTCCAACCAGCATTAACAACAAGGTGTAAAAATAACCTAAAAAGATCTAGAGCAATGCCACTAAATGATCCTGCTGGACACCCACCAGATGGGAAAAACCCTTCAGTCGTGGCTTACCTCAAGTTGGGCAATATTCATGATCCTTATGAATGAATACTTATTTCATAAAAGTGCAGTTACTTAAATGCAGCAAAGGCTGGCAGAGGAGCCAGCTTTGCTCCTCCTCACAGCAAATGGAGGTGGCACCCAGTTTTGCCAAAGAGCACTTGGGTCATGTGCCAGGCAGCAGAGCCCCAGATCCAGCAGCACCTGCACTGGTCACAGCAGTCACCTTCAATACTTCCAGAAACCTGATGCTTCCATCTTTATTTCCACACCAACCCTACTCAATACTACAATGCTCCCAGGGTGCTGCTACTGTAATAAGCCACTATAATAAGTGGCTGAAGGAAAGGGAACCTGGGCCTTTATCTGCCTGGAAAAGCTGAAAAAGATCCAACTTCGTTCAGCTAAAATCCTTCTAAAACACAGGTTGTTAGAAGCCAACGTCATCTTAACATCCACAGCCCATTCACATCAAGCATATGTAGAAAGAACTGAGGATCTGTTCCAGCCAGAGTATGCATGTTTTCTCTGCTATTTCAAAGAACTGTATTTTAACAATTAACATGCAGAAACAAGTTTTAAGTACAATTAATTAAACAAACAACAATAAAATGCTTGTATTGGTAAGTGCTCATATAACCCTAAGACTTGGCCTCTAGTTAAAATAACCATTAACCATGCAGATTCTCCACTACAGACCAGACAGATATTCTTATGAAAAGAAACACAAATACCACCCAAGAACAACTAACCAACCCCACAGCATCCAGTTTGCTTTACCATGCAAAGCACTTTCTCCAGCATGGTCTGTGGTATTATCCAACAACAAATCTTTTAAATAAGCAGCAATAAAAAATTTTCAGAATTGAAGCAAAAAAATGTTATTTGCTTTGTTCTTCAGCTTTTACCTGAACTATTTCTGATGATGACATTTCTCTTATAAACATGCAGAACTAACAACAGTAAATGAAGTAAAGTTTGATTTAAATGTGAATTACAACCTAGAGAACAGATTTGCTGGCAGCACCTTCCATCCAAGCAGCTTTAGCACATATTTGGATTTTAGAGGAAAAATCTGTTAATAGAGTACCTGTCGAGAAGGAACAGCAGAGGAAGCTGAACCGACAGATGATGAAGCAGCAGCAGCTGAATGATGAGGTGGAGGGCAAGAGGGAGTTGGGGGCTGAGAATGGGGTAAGCCTTTAGTAGGTAGCTTATTCTGTGTAAAGCAGAAACAGGAGAGTTATCCAAGAGACAGTGACATTAGCAAAGGTTAAGTTCACAGTCATGCATCAAAAAAACTATGGAGATAGCTATAGTTCTGTTCTATTTCTGCACAGTGAGGACCCATGGAAATCATCATGGCACCTTCATGGTAAGAAATATTATTGTACTCAATTTTTTTATCAAAGTATTCACAGTGGGAAGTAAGGTAAGGTAGAGCTGGGAGAAAGCATAAGGAAACATAGGAAAAGTCAGAGTGCACTAATTAAGCACTACTGCTCACCAAATGATTAGAAATGGAGCTACCAGTGTGTGCTTAAGCATAAGACATAGGTTATTTTAACATATTTCGCTCCTGCTAAAGTACTCTGACTGGCTTTATAATTTAGATTGTATTTTTCCTCAAATAAATTATGCAGTAATATTTAAACAATGCTTTTTACCAGTTTCAGTGGAATCCACATTAATTTTCAGATCCACACAAAATGGAAGGAAAGTTAAAACCAAAACCACTGCAGGTTTTTCCATCCATGAATTCTTACAAGCCTTCTAGCTCAGCACTTCTTCAGGTGCAAAACTTAATATTCACCTTTGGAAACTCCATGTATCCAAACATTGAGGCAAGATGTGCTGCTTTCTCTTTAATATTCTTTTTATGGAATTCCCTATTTGCTATGGTCTGAGCTCTTTTCTGCAGTGACAGCCAGGGAAGGAAAGCCAAGAAAAGAAAGAAAGATTTCAGTTAATGCCACATATATCAACAGAACATAGCAAGTTTGTAGCAAGACTTCTTATTGCCTTACTATAAGCTAAAGTCAATAGAGGAAAAGCCAGCAGAGCCAGCAAAAACACAGTATACAGATTATCAAACGCAGTTAAGAGACAGAAAGGAAAAGAAGATGCTTGTCACCTGTTTCATTTTTTCCTCCAGGTGCTGAAGACGCTCAAGCACTCCAGAAAGTACAAATGCAGCAGAACAGGCAGATGCGAGATTTTCAGAGGTTTCTGACAGACTGGGCTGGGTATCTGTTTTTTGTACAGTCTTTGCTCTCCTGGCCATATGATCAGAACCATTTAAAGACTGTTTGGGTTCCCTGACCTCGTGTTCACTCCTAGCTACCACCTGAAACTGGGAAACACTTGAAGTGAAAAAAAAAATCTGCTTTCTGCACCACCATGCAGTATGTGCAGCTTTTTAGGATGCTTCCGAAAGCGCAGCACAGTCATGCACAGAACTCGAAATAAAGTGGTCTCACATCACTCTTTGCACACTATCTACTGCAGCTCTGCTGCTTGTGCACATGCACTGAAATAAATCAGTCCTGCACATCTTATGCAGGCCTCCACATCCTTCTCTAGGTTTGTGTCAGTTTTTTTGAATAGCCCCAGACAGCACCAGTGCAGAAGAACATGACACTGCATCTCCTTCTAGGGTTTATAGCAAAGATATTGAGTTGGTTTTTGTAGCATCACATCTGCCTGAGACTAAGCTTAAAATCAAATTATAAGAATATCAACACTAGTTCTTGCAATAGTTCTAGACCTAGTCTGACTCAAGTCAAGCTATAACGTATTTCAGATTTAAGGCATTTTCTGAGGAGTTCAGAACAGGTCTCTGAATTTTAATTTTCATATAAAATAGCTCCTGATCTGCAAATGCCAACATGCAATACAGATCTCATTTCACTGCAAATTACTCTTGAAATGCCACTACAGGATGTTTATTTCAATTTAAAACTCTAATGTAAAGTGAGTATCAATTGTGTTTGAGATGAGATTACTTTCAATGAAAGTACTAAAAGAAAAATTTAGACTATGTCTTCAAAAATTTGCCCCATGTATATGATGTTGCAGAAGAGCTTCCAGCAGAAATTCTTATCACAAACTCCACTTAAAGAAATAAAAAACCTAGCCAATCTATCAGATTTTCAAGGCCAAAGCTTTCATCTTAGGCATTTTTGCCAGGTTCCTTGGGCTGGAACACTCACTTTGCTTTATCATTACAACAGCTCAAAGCATTGAGTACAAGCACAGACAATTTTTCAGATACTCCTGTAGTTTTCTCACATGTTAAGTTAGCTATGTAAGTATATTTATACAATTTGAAGTCTAGATGTGGTAACACAGAAATCAACACTTTTGTTTTTAGGGTGGTTTTCACACTTTCAAATAGTTTTTTTTCTCACCTGGTCAAGCAGGTGTAAAATAGCCTTTAACTTTTAATGTGGTTTTCACAGTTCTCAGTTAAATATATCTGTTAGCTATGCAGATTTCAGACAAATATTGTTTTGTATATCCTGTAGTTATACAATAACAGTGAGTTCCCAGCATTAAGACAAATGGTGTTTGTCAGGTGTTACCCATATGAGTTCCTACCTGCCTTTTTGGTTGAGGTGGAAGAAGACTTGGATCCACAGGTTTAGCAAAGCGAGGATTAGCAGGAGGGTCAGAAGCAAGTAGGGCTGGTCTATCTATTACCTCCTTGTAAAGCATTTTTAAAGTTGTAATGACAGAGTGGAGAGGAAAAAAAAAAGAGGAAGACAGTAAATAGGATTCAAAGACCTTTCGAGGCAGAAAGAAATAAAAGTTTCTTTAAAAGACACATTACTGTGGAGCTTTCCAACACATTTTGCAGATTTTTGTCACCCACCCATTTTATTAGTCCCTTCTACCATCAAAGGTATACTTAAAATTGAGCACATTCAGTGCTCTTTAGGACAGTTCATTATTAAAAGCAACACATCGAGGCTTCCTTCAACGTGGCCAAGCAAATCCCTGGCCACATACACAGAAAGCTCAGGGTATTGACAAGCAGTCAGGTAGAGTGCAAACAGCAGCGGTTCACAGATTGAGAAAGTCACTGGACATCTCTAGAGCCTACACTACTGGAGGACTTAAATATTTAAATAAGCAAATGGATCCAAGCACAAAGAATTAGGACAGACCATGCTTGTCAGAATCTCAACACCTTGCTCACTCTTCCTTCAGATCTTTCAGGTGACAGATCCAAACGCAGTTGATTCAGACCATTTCTGGCTAAAGTGTGGCTCTGAGCTTCTCACTCCTACCTTGCCAGCACAGGATTATTTTTAAAACACCACTAGTCACACTAAAAACAAACCATGAAAATGTTGTGGAATGCACAAATATATTTCGTTTTGCCTACTTTAGGAATGGAAACAGCGGCCAGACATCTTGCAAAAGATTAGGTTCTCTTCTTACACTTCTTAAATTTCCCACAAAGACAGACATGGATATGTAGTGTCCTTTATTCATAGGATATAGGGAAAAAAAAAGGCCTTCTGCAATACCATCTGCAGCCAGCTTAGACTTCCAAACAACACACAAGTTCTACAGGCTGACTTACATGAGATTTCTGGACACTGCAATTTCACTGCAGTTTTCAACAGAACAGACACATTATATTAATATGCATTAGTCAGTCTATATTAGTCATACTTGTTCTCCAAGGACTGAGAGAAATATTTTCATTTGCATAAAGTATTAAAAAGGGCAACCCACTTCAAACACGTAACAGGTCTATTTTTTTCCCTTGGAAATCTGCACCACCTTCACAAGGAGGGACTACAGTTTAATTTCAGAGATTACTTTTACGTTCATCTATGACCTACCTGTCTCCGCAAAATTGTATTTGAAGTACTCTCTTCAAACTTTGCCAACAGCTGAGTTGCCATTGATTTAACTTTGTTCTGGTTCATTCCTTCTCTGCCATCACTCTGTGCTTTCCCAGCATTTGTCCCTTGGCTTGAAAAGCTCGAAGTCTGCAGGAAAACAAAGAACTATGTTTTTCTTGGGTTTCTTACAACACTCATGAAGAGAGAGAAAGAGATAATATCCTTATCAGCAGAGAGTGAAAGCAAATACAGTCTACAGTACACTAAAAATGACACTGCTTAGTATGCAAAAGTTACCAAAAAATATTTTCTTTGGTCCCAGAGTACAGTAAAAGGGAACATTAATCAGTGCTGCTATTGATAAAACAGAGTCAGAAAGGTAACTAATCAGAGAGGGGCTAGAAATCAAGCTGCAATGCAAACTCCTCAAACAAAAATTGGTCTAAATAACTGAGTTAGGAAAAGGAAAAAAAATCCAATACCTCATATGTCCTTGTGTCAGAATGAAAACTACTGCAATTTAGTTAATGCTCTCCTCCCTATCAAATGATTTAGTGCACATCACAGTAAATTCAACATTTTAGAGGAGAGGCTTTTTGTTCCTGCCAAGCTCAAAAAGACCTGGCCCTGGCCCCCCAACTCCTGCTCCTTCCTCAGCTCTGGTGCTTGTCAAGGAGCTGGGATATGAATGGAAACCACTGAACACCAACCTCCTCGAAGACACCAAGAAGACCTTTCCGACGTCTTTTGTTAGTCTCGTTTTCTTCTGTTTTCCCTTCAACCTGAAAGGGTAAAGCCAAAACAAGTTCCTGGATTACTGCAGGAGTTACCAAGTTTACCTCAGCAGTTCCTCCCAGGATAACAAGTTTCATAACCAGGCACACACAGGTGAGCAGTGCCAGCATGTGGGGGCTTCCTTAGACCCTCCAGCTCAGCAGGATTGCTCCTTGCCCAGCAGCTCGGCAGGCCCTCGTGGCAGGTATCAGGTATGTAAAAGCTGTCCCACGACCCCTGATTGGGAGCTCTCACTGGACTCCAGTGAGGGAATTTGAACACTTCGTTGAACACAGGCCCCACAACTTTGGTGTTTACCTTTTCCTCTTTTCAGTACTGAAGAGTTTATAATTCAAAAAGAACTTACACATCCTTGAAGAAAAAGGTGCTATAGTATCAGTTATTCTGAGAATTTTTCTCTAGATTACACTGGTTTCCAGGTAAGTAACAAAATCCAGGAACCCCTCACTTTTTCACTATAGCCCCCACGTCTCTTTCAACCCATGCAGATCATGTATTCATAGCACAGTCTTATTTCCTTTTTTGGAGCAATTGCTGTCTGCCTTAAAGGTCTGTCTCCCTCCTAAGGTTCACCTCCCTGACTATGGCTGAACACTGTAGTACTTAAGCAACCAAACTGACTACTCTGTGCTTGAGCATCGCACATATTTAATTATTTCACTCAATTAGAGATTACACAAATCAATTAATACTCAGTCTGCCTGAACTTGAAAAACAGTCAATGCTCAGAAATTTGTATTGCTTCTTATTAAATTGAGTCTTGCAGATTTGGTACAAAAAGTTATACTCTAGGAACAATAAAATACATTCCACTTATTTGCATTTGCCCACACTGTTCCTTAGTGATTACTCAATCAACTCAAAAAAAACCCTGAAAAGGAATAAAAGAGAGTAAGATCAAAAAACACAAGCTTCCTTTTTACGTGTACACCGTTTGTAATAAATCACTATGCAGTGACTAGAAGTAATCCCAAACAACTTCTGGGGAAACACCAAAAGAGTCAGATGACAATATTTTGTGTGTTTGGTACACTGTCTTTCAGGCACCAGCTCTCAGCAACCCAGCTTCACACCACCTATAGTCATCAGTCTACCACAAAAGGGTGAACAACAGAGCAGCATAATGTATTCTGCATAATAGCCTGTACCACATAAAAGCAGAATTTGCCTGAGTGAATGGAGCAAACAAGATGCTGCCTTTCAAAAGTCTTACATAAAGGACTCACATTAACACATGTACAAAGAAGTGAAAGACAAAGCAATGTAATTGCCGAGCAAGACTCCAAAAGGACTGTGCGCTGTATTGTGTAAACACCTCCATTCGTTTATTAGTCTGGAGCACAGGAAATCTCAGTTCCTCTCCAGCCCGGCTGACACTCAGAGCAGAATGGAAAACATGATCCAGCTCAGCACAGGCTGCCAGAACAGCTACACCAGCTCCAGGCTCCACTTCCTGGTCTCCCACAGCCTGCACATAGATAAGAAACCCTCTTCCAGCCAAATAAAAGGACAAACTAGATGCTATGGGAAGTTTAGTGAGCAACACTCTGTGCTCTCCTACAGCCTGGATAGAACATGTATTATATATACATAATGGATAATGTTCAGCACCACCTTTTGCAGGGGAAAGAACCATAAAACTGAAGCCACAGTCAAACTCTTAACTCAAGAAGTTGCTTTCCAAGGAGCTTTATTTCCCAGGTAGTTTCAGATGGTTCTGGCACTTAAGTCTCTGTCCTAACCCAAGTACCCTAACCCATCTTGCTTAGTTTCACACTCCATCCGCAACAGAGCTGCAAAAAAAAATGTCCTGACAGCCTTGCTTCCCAAGCTGATTTGGGAAATATCACTTCCACTTCTCATTGTGAACGAGCCCCTGCAGTGGGAAACCAGAGGGGCCCATCAAGCAAATCACCTCGTGCTTTCACGTACAGCCAAGAACTGCAGCTCTGCTATGACAGAAGGCTTATTTCATGATGGGAGGTTAGTCAGAGGCTGCATGGATTAGTAATGGAAAGCTCTCCCCACTGCTGAAAGTCTATTTACTTCTGCAAATAACTCATGGAAAAACAACAACATTGTGGTCATGAAAAAGGGTTTTCTTCTAAACAAGTCACCCACAAGAAAAAGCAAAGTTTATTTTGCCTGTGTGGCTTCTCACTGCTTGGTTATCTGGGAAACATGTCACTTGGTTTTGTGTGTATGTGGGTGACAGGGAAAAATTATTTCCCAACAGGGATGTACCACGCTACTGGGAAATTGAGTGACCACAGGTTTTGAAAATCTGTTTATGGAGGGAAAATATTCAAGACAAAAGTCACTCTAGGAATTATCTGAAAATTCTGGAGTAATTCTTCAGGTGAAAAAAATTCACATTTCTACAAGATGAGAGCAACAAATTTAAAAAGCAATATATTTAAATGCTGAGGAATGCAGCACATATGTATACACCTCAACTTTTGCTAGGACACTGAATTCCAAGAGAAGTAGGAAATGCATACTTTCCCAGGTAAAACTTAAGAGTCTATCAATAGGTGTAAATGAAGCAATACAGTTAAGGATTAAGGAGGCTTGCTTAAAAAAGCCAACCAAACCAAAAATCCCTACCAAAACAAAACCAAACCAACAAAAATCCCAACACAAAAAATCTACAAACAAAACCAATCAAAAAACCAATCTGAGAATCATTGTAGCCGATATAAGGTTTTTAGCTAGCCCAGGAAACTCAAAACAGTTTTGCATTAAGCTATGTTTTGAAAAATGCAGAAGGTAACTTTTGGTGGAGGAGTCTGTGCTGTTGTCTACCTTGTGCTGCTCCTCCAGACCAGCTGGACTTGAGGCACTGCTGCCTCTGAGCTGAGTTGTGCAGACACTCCCACTTAAGCTGAAGTTAAAATGAAGACAGGCTTGGCTTGAAAGCAAAACCCTTCCTCAAGGTCTCCTTTAAGAAGACAACTGAGCTAATGAAGAGGCAGAAGGTGAAACTGTTTATTACTAACTAATTTTATTAGGACTCCCCTAAAATTAAACCATATAAAACTTCTGAAGCTATAATCCATTCAAAGACACAGACAATTCTCTCACTGTACACAGTCCCGTGCCAGAGAGTATTAACTCAGGTCTCCATAATCCTTCAAGGCTCTGGACTCTTTAATCATAGCATGTATAGGCATGGATGGTTCTTATAATACAGGGACATAACAGGGCATGCCAATAAATTTTCATTAATAAGTGACCAAGAGAGAAAAGTACACAGGTATGACTAAGAGATCATTATCCCAGAGCCACACTAGTAACCTGCCCACCGTTGTAGGTGACTTCTGGAAGAGTTCAAACTTCCCTTCAGAACCTTGAAATAGCATCCACAAACTGTTCAAATCACTGCTTTTGTTAAAAGACAGCACTCCCTCCCAATCAATATGCACTCTAGTATACCAGTGATTATTTGAGCTGATATATAATAGAATGGCTGTATATTTAGGAAAACAGAGCTACAGTACTATTTTTCTTAAAGGTAGAAACAGCCTAGGAAAATTCCAGAGTTCTCAAAAAAACCCCAACAAACACAAAGCCCCCAAGCAAGCAAACAAAAAAACCACACAAAACCACCCAACCAACAACTTTGTATCTACCATTGCACAAAACCTCCTAAAAACATCTTTTGAAAACTTTTCAAAAATAAAACACATCAATACACATAAGGGAGCTGAGATCTCAAATATTTCAAGTTGAAAACAGCAACTCAAAACCACACCAAATAAAACGTCCTCCTCCTCTCACTTGTACTGACAATGAACGCTGGCGTGAACAATGGACACGAATTCTCCCCAAGTGCATCCAAAACTCTAAGATTCAAAATTTTGCATTTACAGAGAACGCTTAACTGGGACCATTATTAATGCTTCAGCCATTTGACAATGACAAGGCTTCAGTGTTATCCTTACAAATGTCATAATGATTGAGTGTGCACATGTGTGTTTTGAATACTGTGAAATCTTACTCAAAAAAATCTCCATTTACAGGTCTTTAATAGTAGTATATATATAAAACCCTTATTTCTGAGCCTGAGAGCTTACTTTCATCTTTTCAATAAAGAAAGATTTATAGGATAAGTCTTCCTTCACAACTTACCTTTGGTACTCGTTTTCTTGGTAAAGTTAAATTTAAATAATTATTAGAGATGGAGCTTGATGATTTTGCTGAAGTAAGATCATTATTTTCTCCGTTTTGCTTCTCACCAGCATCTGTTCAAAAAACAATCACTTATTTATTTAGAATTATTTCTAAATTATTTTGACTAAGCCAAAGCTTTCCAGTTGAGTGCTAGTAGCAAATATATATAAGAAGCACTGGCAAATAAAAGTAAATACATATAGTGTAGGGTGACTTTCTATAAAAGAAGGAGAAACACACAGGCATGAATGTGCTGTGGGCAGTCATCCTTAACAGGGAGCCACACTAACGGCCTGATACATGAACTTCATGATGTCAAGCAGCAGTTATCCAGCTGCTCCTATTCTCTGAAACCACCAAGGACCCACAAAACCTTAGTATTCAATCAAGGTTTTCCCCTTTCCTGTTTTAAGCCCAGGGTGACTATTGCAGACAGAAGCAGGCACGCTCGCCTGCCAGAATGGCTCAGCTGGGGAAGGACTCGGCTCAAGAGCAATGCTCGTCTGCAGCCTGGATGTAGTGCTCCCGCTTCCCAAACCCGCGGGAATTAGGAGCAGCCTGGGTCTGGCTTACCTACAGCCTGCAGAGGTGTGCCCCGGAACAGCTCGTAAAACTTGGAGAGGTACATGACCATGCTGAGCTTGTCGGGCTCTCCGGCTGACCCCACCTCCTTCCCTGTGGTCACAGGGGGGATCCCAAACTCCTGCTCAGCAACATCGAACGCCAGCTGGTTGTTCTTGACAACGTCCTCTTCGTTCAGAGCATCAAAGTCACTGCAGGGACAACACAGTGGCATCAGCAGTGGTTTTCTCTCTGCTCCCCTCGGGAACATGCAGTGCTCCCTTGCCCACGGGAGAGGCACAGAACAGCATCAGGAATGAAGGCACAGGCATTTCACTGGGTCAAAGCTACGGAGTCCGCACAATGCCAAAGGTAAGAGTCTCACACAAATCACATTACAAATAATGGCTTTGCCACAATGTAATTTAAAAGCTTTTTCACTGAACTGGATCTTGATGTAGTCCCACAAAAAGGATTCTCTCACGAAGAAATGCAATTCCTCCTCAGAAATGCTAAGAAACCTTTTCCCTCTCCAAGTACAGCTGCACCACTACAAACTTCATCTGCTAGCAATTGACTTCTTAGTTTCAATTAGTTCTATAAATCACCAAAGCCAGGAGGAATAAATCTAGGCTGGCATTCTATGAAAAAAAATTCATACATGTGTGTGCACACACATGCACAGGCACTAACCTTTCTTTTTTTAAGTATTAACACACACAGTTTGAGCAAGGACCTACTGCCCAGGTCATAACTGCATTTAGCTGTGCACTAAGTAAGTACATCACATCTGGAACTCTGTTATCCAGTCTCTAATCCATTTTCTATGGGACCTATTCTAAGACTCTGACCTCTTGAACAGCTTCCAAAATTCATGATTAAAATAAACATGTGAATAAATTACAAAGCTCCAGGCAGGGTAGTTTCTTTCTCCTCATAAAAGAATGTGAGTTTTTGAATCCCCAAAGAATTTCTCCTCTTCCCTCACCCACTCACTGCCCCTTTCTGGAGCCAGGGGGCTGTGGGCAGCCCTCCACACCAGCCCTGCCCACGGCCCACAGGCAGCACCCTCTCTTGCCTGCCTGGTTATCATCTGGCCAAGTCCTCCAGCACGCTCATTTAAAACAAAAAGCCAACAAAATCCAAACAAAGCATTAAACAGCAGGAGGTCTGTTAGCTCAGGAAGATAAATTTATCAACTTTGTAGAGAGCAGTGCTTAAAAAGACAAGGTTTTCATGGACAGCAAAAATTACTTTTCTTTCTATTCCCTTTCACCCCATTACCGTCACAAAACCATCCATAATTCTAATTTTTTTAAACTAACCCCAGGAAAAAAAAAAAATCTTATTGTTAAAATATCAGCTCTTCCTCTGGCAAAACTGTACAAACTAGCACCCTGGGTACCACTCCTATTTTTTCCAATTTAACACACTTCATAAAAGAGCTCAATCATTCCTTCCATTTATCCACAATAAAGGGAGGTTGACCATAATTAATTTTTGACTTCTAAGTCAGTGTAGGAAGGCAAGAGAATGCATCCACTGCATTTTGGAGACTGGTGAGAAGAGAGAAGAGTCACCCCACTGACTGCACCAAGCAGTGCCAGCAATTGCCATTTCCCGTCACCTGTCACACACTGACCCTCTTGTATCTAACTGAGGGACCTTATAAAATATTCACACGTCTTGTAGCCTCAGGACCCCAGAAACACTGTCAAAAGGGGAATGCCGGCTTACATTCAGTCACTAGGCTGTTCATTTCCAGGGGCCAGCCCTTGTTGCACAGCACACATGAAAGGGCACTGTGCTCACCTGGACAGAGCTGTGCAAAACCTCCACCTCTGTGGTCCAACGCTTCCCTACATGATTGTCACAGCAACCACTACAAAACAGAGGATGGCTCATCCAAGGCTCACCCAGGTATTTCTGTAACTCATGACAGTGCCTTTATGGCTGTGGTTGTAAACATACACTAAAACCCTTTCTCCAGGGACCTGGGAACGCAGCTCTTCACATTCTCCAAGCACTGCAAATTTCGTTTTAAATAGACACACGACTCCCACAAACACAATAAATCATAAGGTTCAAAGCCTTCCCACTCTTTGAAAGCATATATATTTCTTTTTAAATGGCATGCAAGGACATACAGAAAAAACAAAGCAAAACCAACCCCACCCTCTCCACCCCCCAACCCTGGCAATGGTGTGCATTTCCCTGCAGAAAACACCCACAGAAGGGGACTGTAGAGCATCATGGTTGTTCTGGTCAGTCTTACACTACACTTCAGTAAGTGCTTCATGTACCCTACACCCGATAAGATCTGCAGATGTCACTCACATGAGGTCAGGCCTGAAGCGATGGATAATCGCGCACAAGGCCAGGCCGCTCTTCCAGGAGGTAGTGAGGTCCGTGACGTTCACGTTACGGTATCCTTCCGTCTGCTTCTGACACCACGTCAAGAGCTTGTTAGGTCGAATATCTGACTCTGCAGTTACACAGGAGATCAAAATTTCAGTCAGCTCTTGCATGCTCGGAAGGCTACAAACGTTAAGCCGCAGCAAACGTGAGGTGCCACGTACCATGTCTGGAGAGATTCACTGATCTTCTGATGGAGCTCACTCTTTCAAGAGGACACTGCTGTAACTCACTGGTGACATATAACTGTCTCACCTACAAGGAAAAGCAATTAGCAGCATAATATTAGAATTGCTTGGAGAGAAAATAAGAGTTTTCTTTCCAGGTTAACTTTATCAGCAGCAGGTTCTAAATTAAGGAGTCTCCAGAAGATTTTGTGTGCACACTACTTGCAGCTCTATTTATCCTAGACAAAAAAAGAACTGATTTCACAAGCAAGCCTTTTATGTACTGACCTGGTGAGGTCGAACACAGCTCGAGTTCAAGTTTGGGTATCTTGTTCCTGGGTCAATGGTGTACTGGTCAAAGTTCTTATTAATATTTTCAGGGGTCGTCTGAGGCAAGAGTCGATAAATGCTCTCTCTTACAGAGGAAAAAGTATGCAAGAGTTATATATTCAAATAATTATTTTATAATCACTATATTAAAAGGTTGTTCTGTTTGGGATTTTTTCCAGCTACCTACACCTTATTTTGGTTCTGCCAGGACAAATGTCATGCACTAAACGCATAATGCATCCATCCCATTTCTTATCACCACTCAGCAGGAGGATGCCAGACAGAAAAAGTACAACAAGAAGACAGGCTCTTAGAATTTATGTCCATATCTTCCTGAGACAGGAAGTGAGCAAGAAAAAGAAGGGGGCCAAAAAAAAAGAAAAAAGGGAAAAAAAAGATTACATCACCCAGTCATCTGGTTTTGTCTTACCATCCATCCAAGGAGTAACTTCTTTACCACATAACAGCACTAAATCCTGTCATCCTGCAATAACCACCACAGCTTTTTTTACTACGCTGTTCAATTTTCCATTTGGGTCTATGCCGTGCTTGAGTCATCCCACAGGCTCCTATCTTAAAACTTCCCAAAGTGCTGTAGTTAGCAATGCTCCTACTCACATTACCACAACCATGACTCTTACGTATCTGCCCCAGAACAGCCTGGGCAGCTGTAGCAGAGCAAGGCAGCTGCCAGCAGGACCAAAGTCAGCAAATTCAACCATCAGACCACGGTGACACCATGATTGCTGGTGTCCTTAATAACAGATTTTTTCGCTCCGGTCAAAAAGACATTACACAGAGAAGCTTATGATGCAGCACTACAGCAATTCTCTTTGGCCACACGTTTATTAGCCTAAAGATAACATCAGAGCTACTAAGCTAACCTGTAGAGCTGAAATCACAGAGACCAACTCTGAAAGCTACTAATGTTGAAGAATTTATTTAGACTTCTTTAAGGATTTTTCATATTTTTTTTTAGAACATTAGGGGCTGAGATGGTTGGAGGAGTTTTTTTTGACACAAAAAATTGATTCTTATTTCCTTAAGAATCACACTTCATTCTAGTGACTAGTGATTTAAATAAGTCATTTAAACCACATCCTGCTGATTGCCAGGTCTCTGTATTAGTGTGCAGAAGCTCACGGAGCAATGGTTGGCTATTACCGTAAGTTTTTCTGTACCTTTAAGAAATGGATAATTTCATCCCAATGCCACTACAGGGAAGAAGACTATTTCTCTTGATGCCACAGTGAAATCCACAGCCTTATACCAACACTATGACTCTCTAAAACACTGAGAATGATGAAGACAAGAGCAGCACTCACCGTTCAGCAAGGATCTCCAGCGGGGGTTTCCCCTGAGCCCAACTCCGCACCATCCATGCAGTGTCAAAAGCAGCCAGGAAGCCTCTTGCACAGCCAGTACCCATTGGCCAGAAGGGCTGTAAGAAGCATTTACACTTTAATTCCTTGTATTTCTTAAGGTCTTATTATAAAAGTAACATGCAATGCAAATTTGGAGTCTAGGGTTTCATACTGTCTTAGAAAAATAGCCCAGAAAGAACTAAAATACAACACAGACAATGCTTGCAGTTTTTAGGTGTGTCTCTCCTCCAAGACTTAGTAATGAAAGAGATTGCTTCTTTCACTTTTTCCCTTTTTTTAACTTATCTACTTAAAAACAAATTTCTTAACCTCAAAAAGTTTAAGCTGAGAAAAAAAAAAAAAAAGATGACTCAAGAATTACTCGATAAAAGAAAAGGGAAAAAAATATGCCCTTCTCATCTCCTAATTTTGCTTTGGACTGTTCTTTTCAAAGACTTCATGCTGTCAGCATGAGTTTAAAAAAAAAAAGAAAAATATTTGCAACATACACTTTTCACTTCAGAAAGAAAACAAAGAGAACATATTAAGGCAAAGAGACTGCAATAATTATTTGGATGAAGTTTTTCTCCATGATGACAGTCAGGAAAATTATGCCATGCACCCAAGCTGAGGACACAGAGCTCACAGTTTTCAGACAGAAATACAACGTGCATAAAGCAAAACGGGATCTAAGCCAGAGGCTGCCAGCCAAGCATTAGCTATGACAAACTATGGCATAAAAAAGGAGAAAAGAAAAAGGGGGAAAAGACTCTATTCCAAAGAAGATACCACTGCTTCAGGACATGCAAGAGAGGATGTTTTGTTTTGGTCTGGAGGGTAGATTGAATGGTTTGATTACAGAAATAAGATGAAAAAAAAAAAAAACCAAGGACTACTTGGAAGACATTCCAAGATACCTCAAGCAAACTATCTCCAACAAGTGCCACCAGAAGCTGATGTCTGTGTCTTTCTCTCACTATTGCAGCATTTTCAGATGCATACATGGAAGTAAAATCAAACATTGCAACATCTGGTTGGCCATAGTGATTAATTGCAAAATCCAAGGAAGGCAGCTGGTAGTTGGTTGCAAAGTCAGCAGCTTCTCTGGCGTAGGACAGCAAATTGTTCTGGTTCACGTTTTCCCCGCAGAGCAGCAACTCAGTATCAATGGAGTCCTGCAAGGAGAGAAGCACCTAGGATGAGATGATCCACTATCCTCTCTGAATTGCAACATTGCACTCTTATAGCACAAGTGGGAAACACATAATGCACAGCAAAAAGAACCAAGTAAGACTTGTCATCTCCTCCAAAAAGCTGATACACAAACATAGGTTACTGTACTACCCCCAAACAGGAACTCTCCATGCCAACACTGAACAAGGAGCTTTACTGGCAACAGAATACTATAGTGCCTCCAGTTCCTTGGTTATGTGTTATTTTCATATCATTACTTCCCTCCCATCAGAAGATGTTATCACCTCTGCAATGCTTTTTTGCACATGTGCACCTCAAATTTGAAACCACATGAGAGCAGAAATACTGACGATACAACATGTGGGGCTCAGCTTCAAGGTTTGACTTAACATCTCAGTAATGACACCACATTCAAACTTCTCTGCTGTGCTGTTTTGGCCTGTGGCTTTCTTTCTCTTTGCCAGAGTTCTGAAGGACCCAGCTTCAGCAGGTCATCCTACTTAAAGCCAGTGATTATTAATAAGGCAGTTTCTATTTACAGCCTAATCACGGATGAGACCCCTAATCACAGGATGATACCACAGAACCGCTATTAGCCCAGTTGTTTCAGACAGACTGTGATGTTGTTTTTGTTTTTTTTTTTCCACTCAGACCTGAGTAGGTCAGGACAACAAGCTCTAATGAGCCACAGCCAGTGCTCCTCTTCTCCAAACTCCTCAGAGATCTCCTGGGACTGCCCCCACCTACAAACGCCAGCCCCACAACCCCAGGGGTCACCACCCACACCCCATAAGGGCTTCCTCCCTTCCCTTCTCCCACCTTGGCTGGTCATGGACAGCTGCTCTGCCCTGGGAGCCCCTGGCCTTCAAAGAGGCAGGGAATCATGGCACTGAGCTAAGTGGTCCCACCAGAAAGCCAAGAAACCTTCTAATAGTTCCCTACAAATACTTCCTTCAGGAAATTACACTCGACTGTTTTGGCACTGTCTTACTCTGCAAGAAAAATTGACCTCTCTTGAGTTTCCAGGAAGAGAAGTTTAAGTGGTGCCATAACACTTTCTAGAAACAAAAGAAAATAATGCCCTACATTTTACAGAAGAAGAAAAAAGGAAAAAAAAACCCTCAAAATCCCAAGCTGCTCTGAAAGTTCATGCCATTGTGTTTATAGCCTTGTTCTATCATATTTCACCCACTTGAGAATTTGCAATTTAGCCTGGGGAAGATTTTTATGCTTCCTTATTTGCCTGATAAAACTGGACATAGCTGTGCTAAGTTCACCTTTAAATAAAGGAGGTTTTTATTTTCTGGTGCAGTGATCACACATTTCCAAGGCGAGTCAAGATGCCATTTCAGCCAGTTTCAGAACTGATAAATTTAGAGAGTATTGTTTTCAGTTCTCTATAGAAACTTTGTGCTGACTGAAGGTAAAAGCAGATTTTAAAAAAGTCAGAGTAAGAGCCAAGTGACCTGAGCTTTAATGAAGAGATTAAGTCTATAAACACTCTCTATAACATGCCACAATGTTTATGCAGATGTTCACATTTATTCTGCACCATGTAAATAAAATACGGTTTAGCCAGCATTTTTACATACGTTAATAATCACTCCTTTGTCCAAAAGACTCTGCTTCTTTGCTGTCATCACAAAATAATGAGTGCTATCTTTATAGTAAACAATATTCTCCAGGTCAATCCCTGAAAAGAGATAATACATTTGTTACCAAGTGCAGTGCACTGCCTGTGTCATTTACTAACAACATGTGAGTGATTCCCACAGGTGCCTTTCCTTCTTGGGATGCATTCGCTTTCCCTGCTGGGGGGAAGTATTAGTGGATAAAACATCATAAAACAAAACATGAGAGGAGATCAGCCTTACCCCACAGGAGTTCTTCTCAGCACAATTAAAGTTATTCAGCTTTCTTTCATGGAACAGTCAGTTAACTACAGCATTAACAGTCTCTTGTGGTAGAACTGGGTGCCAAGGGAACAAACTGCTTTTCAGCTGCTAGGGCTCTGGTATTTGGTCTAAGTAGGACTTTTGGTTTCAATAATAATAATAAAAAAATCAGCTGTAAATCAAGAACAGAATTGCTTGCACAGACAGTGGGTGCAACTATTCTGAAACCCCTTTCCACTAAGAAGTATTTCACAGTTTATATTTTTAGTATTTACGGCAGATAAATTCTCAGTTTATCAGCTCTACACATCAATAAGCAAGAATAAACTCCTCCCAGAAGGGCAGAGCCTTTTTCAAAGTTCTTAAGCTGTTCAGTATGTGAACAGATAGAAACAAAACAAACTATGTCTTAAGGGAAATTTCTGAGCCCTGAAAATACTCTTCTAAATTTGTTCAACATAGCAGACATTTTTACAGTTGAGAAAAATTTAAACATTAAAACAAGCTATGATGTGGCAATGCCTCAGCTAAAAAAATATCCCACTGTACCATAAATGGACACCTCCATCCGCAAGATTCTGACATCAACATTTTATCACTTGGATTTTTTTTTTTATACATTTAAATTGATGTTACCAGGAATAGGAGGGTGGCCTGGCACATAAAGTGTTCCTCAGCTGACTCTTGTATTTGGTAGTGGAAAAAATGAGGATGCACCCACCCGTTTCCTCTTTAAGGTCCTGGAAGAACTTCTGATTGAAGATGAAAGCAACTCCACTAATTTCTTCTACCTTGGCTTCTGCAGTTGTATTTCTGTTTATAAAATTGGCAGTGATGGCTATGGCCAGCTTTCCACGAAACTCCTTCCTCCTGAAACCTGGTAAGCAAAGAGAAAGAATTAAAACCACTGGAAATTCACACTGGACTTCAGAGAGGGAGCAGCTCAGTGTCTTTCCTACACTAGTCCTACACTTCATCAAACAACACACCATTAGTAGATCCCATAATTCCTCCAAAATTCCCTTGAATGCAAAGAGTCTTTTTTCCTCATTTTCAGCTGCAAAACTGGAGCTGTACTGCATGCAAGATAAAGTCTCATTTAAAAAAAAAAAAAAGTATCTGGAGAGGAATTATGGGAAGAAGTTAAGGGAAAATCATGACAAAAAACAACATAGAAAATTTTTTGGCTATGTCTGGAAATAGAACAGATCAAATTTAGTGGATGGAGACATTTTTAATATGCTAAATAGCAAATTAGGTATTTGTTGCATAGGCGGTAAACAGTTCATGAAAAAAGATGCAAGAGATCAGCAATCAAAAGCAGCAGAGAAAGATCTGAAAAACAGAAACCCCCGTAGCAGTGCTTAGGTGCACACACCACCAGCTGAGATTTTTCAAAGGTATTTGGGGTTCAAAAATATTCAGTGGCTTAACTGTTATATTTCCAAGGTGAGACTGATTGTGAAGTTCCTTGCTCTCTGGATCCTTCCTCTTTTCACAAAAAAAGTTCACTAAGCCACAGTGTGGCAATCACACATTTTAGTTTTTCCATCTGTATGTTCCCTGTATCCATAATTAAATTATGAAGTAGGACAGAGGGTGCTTAGAGTATAGTTTAGCCAATTGCAGACGACGTGAGAGAATTTTATGAGAAGAAATAAATCGGTTACAAGTTTTTGTCTCTATGTTTCTTGATATGTTCTTGTTATTTCATTGGGATAGATTTAATATGACAATATCAGCTTCCGTATGTATCTTCAGTGCACCAAATACTCCCTTACATCCTGGTATGATGATAACCATTAAATTCTCAACAGAGTCTGCAGTTGAGGAAAGAATCATTTCGCTATGCTGGTACTTGACTATTTTACGGGCAACAGCATAGGAAAATTTCCAATAGAGCATTAAAAGGAATTAGCTGTAAGCATATTGTGGTTGGCAGATAAAAGAATAAGCAGAGAAACTATGAAGCTAATAAAAAAAAGAAATAGTGTACTTAGGGAACGGAAACTAGCATGGATACAATTAAATATAAAAGGGAAATATATCATTAAGTAACAGGTTTGTTCGTGTGATACAGGAGCAGCATATCTAATGTCTCCCTAAGAAAAACAGCTCAGGTGGTCTGAATTCTCAGCAGTGACTCAAGTTCATGAAGCATTTACCCACTCTCTTCCCACACACTTTAGAGTTATTTATTATCTTTTGGTATTGTTCCAAAGGATTTGTTTCTGAAGCTCAATCTCCTCTACAAAAAAACAATACCTCTGATGACTTCACTAAATACCTTGCAATCAGCTTTTGGTCATTAGTTCAAACACACAGGGCATATTTACAGCACAATAGTAAAGACTAAGCAGTTCCTGACATGTATCTTGTCAGCCTCCTTGAAGTTAAATCACAATCAAATAACTCAACCTTAAAGCAAGCCCAATAGCACTATGATGCATTCTGCAGGCAATGCAGATACACAGATCTCAGAAGCAATAATGACATTAAATGTCTTCATTTTGACAATTTTAAACTGTAGCTGAGCTACAACTTAACACATAACACATAATAATGGCCCGCCTTCGCGAACGAAGAGCCGGGGAAGGTCTTTACACCTTCCAGCCTGCGCATTGGATTTTTTA
>JAYRBT010000177.1:5069091-5113000 GCA_036023395.1 Myiotriccus ornatus | reverse complement strand
CCCGGGGAGTGGCCCTGACCAGGAATCGAACCTGGGTCTCGGCGGTGACAGCGCCGCATCCTTAACCACTAGACCACCAGGGGCTCCGCACAACTTAACAACAAAAGCAGAAAATACCACACAGAATAATAGTTTCCACACAGACTTCAACGGATTGAAAGGTAACCTGTTGCTCTGTGTTCTCTGACTTTCAGGTCTTTCAAGATCCCCAAAAGACCATAAGCATAAATGCACACATTCACAACACCCACCTTCCAAGGTGTTCCTGCGGCCATCTGCACCAATAATAACATCAAATTCATACTCTGACAAAGGGTGATCCACGGGGAGAAATTCAGCCCTCCAACCTGTTTCTGAAAACACCAATGATATTTATTAATTCTTCAGTAATACAATGGAGAAGGGATTTCAGAGTCTGAAGAAAGGGCACTAAGATCAACAATCTACTTCTCATTCAAATGGAGCTGAATTCTGCCTTGGTCAGATGGAGGGAAGTTCTGCTGCAGCCAAAGCTACGTTCAGGTTGTATTAGCTTGTACACTGACAATAAAAAAAAAGAAGTCTTCATCTGGATCACCTGGTGCACTCAACTTCTCAGACCCATACCACAAGAACATGCTTAAGCACTTAACTCTCACATAAATAACTCCACAGCTACCTTATCAGGGCAGTACATAACACGTAGGTACAGCAAGGAAGAGCTGGGTATTAAAAGAAAAATAACATTCCATCGTCAATGCTTTTAACTGTCTTCCAAATAGAAATTAAATGCAAGCATACTCACAAAAGCTGTGATTATGTGAACATGTTGGTATTGTCCATATTTTAAAATTATATATACTTCAACTACTTAAAACAGTATATTTGTTCTACTGTAACTGATGACCCTTTTAAGAGATAGCAGAGTATTTCAATTAAAGTAAAATTTTAAAATATTCTATTGATACTACACCCTAAATATTAATTTTTTTTAAATAGAAAAAAGAGAATGAGAAATATCTCTCTCCATTTTGTTTAAAAATCTTGCATAAGAATGTTGACTCAATGTGCCAGTGGGAGTTATATCAAATGTGAAAGCAAAATGAGGCCCTGGGCACTTAATCCATCCTCAATATTTATATTATCAATCAAAATTTGTTTTTGCAAGAAGATACCAAGAAGCCACACCAGACTCCCTGCAAAGCCTCAAACACATGCCAGAAGGCATAGTGCAAAACCTCAGCTTCTCAGCCTGGGTCATATTTTAGGAATTATCAGTGCTCTGTCTCCACGATACTTGTCATGCCTACAACTGCAGAGAGCAAAGACTGCTGAATAAGAAGGGCAAAAAACTCCTGGTTCTTTAAACAGAATTCAACTACCTTGAATGACTTCACATAATGCCTCACATAAAAAGAAGTTACTGTGAACAGAACCACATTATGATAAGCAATACTTTGGTTTTCTTGATCTTCGGGAGGCTCCAGGACTTTCACAAATTCTAAATTCACATGGATTTCAACTCCCAGTAGAAGTGCAACTTTGAAGAGGATAAGCTGAAGTTGTCGAATACCTGTAGGCAGCAAGTAACAAAGGTGTATTAAATAAGTAAGCAATCACAGCTGCTCCCAGCATGCCACACAACTGATATTCATTGTTAACACAAGCATGAAGCATTATTATTTCCTACACTGTGATGATTGCAAATGTAGCAAACCACCACAGGATGTTGTTCTCTTCCGTATCCTTTTCCTCTTGCAGCACAATCTTGTGGATAAAACTTACTGCAGTTGAGTTTCTTCAAATACTTTTGTAGAGCTTTCCCTCTTAATGGTATTCAAAAGATCTGCTAACCAATATGCTGACCATTTTAGGACACAAGATTTTACATCATATTTCCCTCTAAATTAGCCCACTTTCACATATTTTCTCAGACTAGGGTTGTGTCTACCTTCAAAATAGTGGAATAAATATCAATATTCTTCATACTTCACAATCAAAACCTATTGTTTAACAAGTCCAGACTAACAAAAAAGCTGCTCCATAAGACTGTAAATTGTTCTACTGCCATTTTGTTTAAATGAGGCCATTTTTTCCCCCTCTGCCCTCAGATACTTACTGATATGATCAATAGATCCTGCACAGAATTTTCCATAAAATTTCTTTGCTCCCAGTCCCCGGAGGTCGTGGATGGTAAATGGCCAGAGATGCAACACATTGTTTCTTGAAAAAGTGTCCCGCTTCTCCACGACGACGACTTTGGCTCCCAGGAAGGCAAGTTCTATGGCAGTCCGCAAGCCACATGGGCCACCTCCAATAATTAAACACTAGCAGAGAAAAGGAGGAGTTTTACACAGGGTTTTGTTTTACTTCCACACACTTTCTAACTTACTCTGTTGGTACAACTCGATAGTCAACTAGACTTGCACTACTGAGAGTGTATTCAAGTCATCTATTTAAATCGATTAACATTCAAGTTTTGTTTGCAAGTGGTGTTCGGTCAATTTGCACAAGAGAATGAACTGTGCTTACTGCAGACATAAAAGCATCTATAACATCTATACCATCTGATAAAAAGATGTGACAAAAGGAACAGCAAAAAGCCAAACACTTTTGAGCATCTGCTCACATACTTCTAACCCCCATTTAGGGTTTCTGAAGCACTTGCAGTAAACAGGATTACAGCTACATAAAAGGGAGGGGAAAGGAAATAAGTGGTCTTAGTGTAGGCTTTTTTTGTTTTACAGAGGAAATTGGTGTATATTTGTTAGACTTGTTAAACAAATCTATGATAAGCCAGTAGCCTTACAGCATTAGTTATTCTCTCTTTCAAGTGAGGGCGTACCCTGGATATCACCACCGGGTTCACCTACTGATGTAAAGCAGGACCTGTCACAGGAACCCAGCAGACTTACCCTGCTTCACCACGGTCAGGGAACTCAGCCTGTTCTATTCCATTTCACCCAGTGGTCAACATCCTCACCTTCAGGTGCTTAGGAGCTTAAACCTAAGCTTGGGCATCCTCAGAAGAATTGCTTCCAAAACGATTATAGAGGATTCTTGCCTAAATTTTAGTTGACAGCTGTAATTTTTCACAGACTAACCAGCAAAGGATTTCCAGCAAGCAAACTAATTAAAACCCAAACATATCTAATGCTTCCATTTCCTTTACTGATTACTAAAAACTGATTAGAAACTGATGGACAACACTGCTATTCCATACCTCCCACCAAACCCCCCCCAGACTTCACAAAATCTATGCCATCAGTTCAAGCACGGCGGTGGCTGGGGCAGGGAGAGCTGAGGTGGGTCTGGGTGGACGGGAGAGCCCAGGAGAGCTGGGCCATGTTGCAAATCCAAAGCCATTATCTCACAGGCCAGACATGCTCCTGTGTGTCCTTGCACACATAGCCAGACAGTGATCACAGTTTCAAAGCAGGCACAGACTGTATCTGGAGGCTCGTTTGGATACGAGTCTGGTTCCCATTACACTGCAATTTCATAAAACAGTCATTTATTTATTTTGGTTTCTTCATCATTTGTTTTCAAATTTAACAACTTAAGCAAAAAAGTATCTGGTGCTGACTTTTGTCCATGACTTTTGTCCAACCCAATCATAAAAGTGCAAAAATTTTTTAAAAATTTAATAAATAATTCTAACAAATTCCCACTGAAAAGAGAACTCCTGTGGGGTGCTTTGGCTTCGCTTTAGGCAAGTGTTTTGTTAACCAGAGATATTAAAGTTGGGCTGTTGCATTAGGCACTTGGCTTTCTTCCTCTTAAAATGACATATTTAATTCACAATTTCAGAAGCACACTCCTCACTGCATGCAGAATATTAAAGAATTAATAAATTTTAAAAATCAACAGATGTCATTAAAAAGGAAGAAAATAAGAGTGCAGATTTAGCCTGACTGAAGAGGCTCACTGGTGGATCTGGGTCAGCTGTTTTTTGCACATGCTTCTTGTGATTAACATGGGAACTCGGAGCTCGGACAAGTGAGTGACTGCCTTCCCAGCTACAGGGTTTTCCAGTCATGTTTAGCAAGCAGTTAGAAACATTTTACAAATAAACCCATACATGGTCTGATAAGGTGGGCTTGTTTTTTTTAGGCTAACAAACAGTATCATATATACATAAATGCAATTTTAAAAAGAAAAAAAAAAAGCAGTCTTTGGAGATTCAGTCATAGTGAATCCTGCCAAGTAATAAAACCCACACAGAAAGCCCTTCTGGTTCCTCCTAGTGCTCTGCAGCACACTATGTTAGAATTTTAAGGAGGATTCTGCCCTCCCCCATCCTCCTATCACCATTGACAAAGTATCTTCATAATTGCCTGGAGACATCATGAAAAATGGTTGTATATTTGCCATCATCCATGGTTACCTTCCAGAAACATAATTATCTATGTCTCAGAGCTATTTGTTCTTTGATTTATTAAGGATGTTTCCTGCTGGTGTAGAGCTTACTCTTGGCATTTTGTCATGTTTTTTTTGAAACTCCTAGGGTCAAAACCAGCACAAAACCCTAGCAAAGGTGGTCCTTACTGCATTTGTGTTCCTATCTTTATTAAGTAAGGGACAGTACCACTCCCCAGCTCTCTGCTTGCAGTCACAGAAGAAACCTTCTTATAGCCAGCCTAGAACAAACCTTGAATGGCATCCTATTTTCAGCTCCTGTTACCCCAGTCTCCTGCTCATCTGGGCCTGCTTTTGAAATTAATTTTTTGCAGTTTAACACAGATTGAGACAACCAGCATCACATAAGGAAGTCTCACACAAGCAATCCTCAAAGGTAACAACCAAGGTTGGATAAGTGCCAAGGGCTCCTTGACATCCATATCACCATTCACACATCACCTGCCTTTTAATGGTGCCAGATCATCCCCTAAAATGATAAAGGGTAATTTTGATTTTTCAAAGCATCTTCGACAAGTTATTCCAAATAACAGTTGCTGAAGAGGACTGACAAGGAGCTTTTGCACATTTCTTGTTCAGGCTGGAAATGAAGGGAGAAAGATTTGCACAGTTTTACAGGGCAGCTTATGCAAGAATAAGAGCATGAGCAAACTCCTGAGAGCTGCCTGAAGAACCAGTATCACACTGGATGTTATATCCTGAGAGTATACCATGTTAGTGCAAGATAGAAATACTGAGAGAAGGCATTTTTCTCAGTGAAAACCTTAGTATAAAGGGCTGATTTTCTGCCTCCAAATGTAGGTAAATACTTTCTATCCAGTGAGAAGCTTCACTGAATTTAGTACATTCCCCAAGAACAGCACCTACATTAAGGCAAAATTAGAGAAAGAATAAATGAGGAAGGACAAACCCAACAATTATGCATTCATGTAGACCAAATTTCCTCCATCAAACTCCAGCTATGCAGTAACTGGCAGTTCTGGAGAGACTGCCCAGAAAAACCAACTCCCACAAGCAATAGTCACCACAAATGCTTTTCATCAGGATTTTATATGAGCTAAATTCATCTACTCTTGCAAACATCCTGGATATGAATGATACCAATTACTGATAAGATATATGCAACAATGAAAATTTTGCACTTACAATATAAATTATCCTAAGTAAATGGATAAGCTGGTCTGAGTTAAACTTCTGCAAGTGTATTTTTAGAATACTCATTAGAAAATTCCCGTTGAAGATGACTAATTCAAGTTTACAGGCTAGTAATAGTAGCCTAGTGACAAACTCAGGGCTATTCCAGTTTAAAATCATATTTAATAAGTAAAGCATGGACATTTTTGAACTTCACAAGAAAACACTAATAAACCCATGCATATTTTATAACAGTTGTCTACTTAAGGTACTGAGTAAATACTATGTTTCTACGATACTGTTAAAAAGTACCATACTATTCCCTAAAAGATAATTGTTTCTATATAATCTTGTCCCATGCAATAACCAAGCACACTACACATTGCATTATTTATGTTCAGACTGAAGTAGAGCAGAACTTCATGTATTTTTCTCTGGTACAATTAAAAGATACCAGAAATTTTCAATTGTAATAATACAAACATACACAGCATTTGGTAAGTCTCATAAGCTTGATTCTATTCAAAGGTCAGTCTGACTGTAAGAGATGCTACTTTATTAGTATGCTTAGGAATGGCAGTACCTTGAAAATCTCAAAAAAGTGTTCCTACACTGAATTAAAGCACGTAGTGTGGAGATAAATGTCAGCAGAAGTTACCTTTCCAATAGCAGAATGGTAGGCACAGGTTTTTGATATGATCTCCGGGATATAATGTACGAACACATGACTTACAAAACAGGAGGGGAGGAAAGGGAGAGAGGGATGTGAAGCAGGGGCCTTTTGCAACCCCTCCCATCCCCACACTACTAAATCAGCAGCCTGTGAATCCAGGCACCTGTATCCCATTCTGGAAAAACCATATGCAGTTTAGCAGCTGAGAATTTGCAGAATGGCTCCGCTGGTTTTCACACAGTAAACTAAGCTTGCAGAAACAATGGAGGGTTTGGAAGAAAGGAGGGAAAGGGCAAGAATACCAGCACTGTGTTTAACAAAGGGGGGGGGGTGAGAAAAAGAAAAACCAACAAAACAAAATAAAACTCTACAATTACCCGGTCACAAAAATCTCATCCACTTTGAGAGGCAGAATCTACTCACTGACCTTGAAATATGTAAAAAACTGTTACCTCTCAGCATTTACATGATCACGCTCAAGGAATCTACCAATTGGAAGTAGCAGGGGGGTGGGGGATGCAACCAAACAGCTTCTCTTTGTATAATTAAGAACGGACAAATCCTGTTGCAGTCCAATGCATTATCCCACTGTTATCATCCAACTCTAAATCCCTCACTTCTCTTCTGCCCAAAGAACCCAATCATTAAATTAATCCTGGACAATAAAAGGGTGTTCAATCTGCTCTCTGTATTTTCTTGGGATGAAGACAGAGCTACAATCACTCCTGAAGTTCAAGGTTTCCTCATTTCTGCCTGTTAGTTGATTTGGAGGTGAAAAAGAGGTGATTATTTTTAGACTCCAGCTCCACAACAACTGGATAGACACAGAGACACCCTTTGCTGTCCTAAGGTATGCCAAGTCAGGAGCACTACTGTACTCTTCAGTGGAAATGCACACACCTACTAGCAAAAAAAATAGCTGAAACCATCTGTTCAAGTTAGTTAACTGCCTTTAGCTTATATGTAATATTTACCCAAATCACCAGTTGGAAATAAAAACCTACGGGAATGGATCATGCTGCTAGAAATGAGTACCAAGGGGCGGCTTTCCCCATGTGCCTCTAAGTCCCTTAACCCTAATGACTGCAGGTGTCCTCAGCAGCCATGGGCCTCCCCATGCAGTGACAGGAGACTGCCTGCAGGACACAGAGGGACAGAATACTTCGCCTTTCCATGGCAAACCTCTCTTCTCTCTGGGCCTCAGGTGTGTCCATTTCCACAGTCACTAGATCCGGGAGTTCACACTGGCCCTGGCCTTTTTGAAACACCCAAAGCAGCAGGGATGCACCAAGGACTAATCTGACTGATTCCACAGGGTTACATCCTACACAGATTTGGACAAGTGTTTGTTAGTGATAAAGCTAAACGTGATGCAACATGAGACAGGCACAAAGTGTAATGAAACAACACATTTTCTGGATCAGCAGTGACTGTTCCCTGGAAAGGCTCCAAAGTGAAACAGCTGCATAAGCAGCTAAGGCAGACAACTACCAGAAGCTGCCGCAGGAAGCTTTCTCCACCACAGTGATTTCCCTCCATCCCCTTCACTAGATATGAAAATGCTTCTGGCAAAAATAGGACTGCTCAGTAGGACATTCCTGACTTACAGTTCATCTCACATTTGCAGTCTCAGATTTTATCACATAAATTCATTGACAGCCACTGGATACAGCAGTGCAGTCAAATGTACCCTGAATGCATCGAACAACCAATTTAAAGTTTGAAGCATTATAATGGAAGAGACTAAAAAAAATAAAATCTATATGCCACTTCAGACATGAAGAACGTCAAAAGCATTTTAATTTTTTAAAAATATGAAAAAGAAATAAAGGTTAAGCTTACAACAGGCATGACATGTTTTGTCAATCTAAGATGCAAGTCCACTCTTGCTACAGACCTGGTCTACCTAAGCACTTCAATGCACAGCTGTTCCCCTAAACTCAACAACCCTATCCAGGTACTCACTGCTCCTCCAAAACAAGACCCCTACAAAGATTAAGTAGCATTTTAAAAAGTGTATTTTTCTTCTGTTGTACCATGTTTTATGAACTCCTTATATAGTTAGCAATTTCATTTGACAAAAATAATATTCAGTTAGATGCATTTTAATGAGAGATCCTAACTGCTCAAAGAGTTATGTGAACACTGCTTAGATGCTCTAGAGATATTGCAAAATCTACCTTAAAATATTATTATGACTAGCTGCATCTTGCTGAACTGACATCTTTGCAGAGTGAACACCACATAAAGAACACTGTTGGGGAAGTTTAAAGGCAGCTCGGAACACCGAGGCTCATGCACTTCTAATTGCAACTAAACTCTGCCTTGGTGCATGAAGTACATCACAGTGAGGTCACTTCTGCTTTTGATCCCACCAGTATTTTACCCCCTGTACCCCCAGCTGAGCAGCTCAGAAACATGCAGTTTTGTCCTCTCATACCAAAAGCACCCAGATCAGTGATTGGCAAAAATGGAGACACAGCTTTTTCTTCTAAGATTGTAACATGGATTTGAGGCTACCTAACACAGGCTGACTCTGGCCAGAGCTCTTCCCCGGCTCCAGGCCCTGCAGCTGCTGCACTCGCAGCTGGATGCAGCACAATCCAGGGATCAGAGGATCTATCCTTACTGCCCTCCTGTTTTATTGCATCAAAATGCCAGAAGTGAAACATTAGTACATTTATTGCATTCATTTGGCTCAACTTTAATGGGATTTTTTTTTCTTTTTTGGAAGGTAAGCTGCTGCATGGAAAAAACCACGTGTCTTCATTTTTCCTGGATGTATTTGGACACACTTGTCCGTCCATCCTCTCTGTCACATGGATATATGTACTAATATTAGATTTGTGCATAACAAGTTTTCCATACTTTAAAATTAAAACAATGGTATGAAAGATGTTTGAAATTCATATTCTACTGTGGCACATATTAAAGAAGGGCTGTGTGCATTCAGGGTGCTGGAAGGTCAAGAGTGCCATCAGTGATGCAGAGTTGTAGGGACTTTGGAGCTTTTCTGAAGAGCTCTCTCAGGTGCCATGGGTCGTATTTAAATATGCTGACTTGATCTTAGACCTTTTACAACAATCTGGCAAAATAAATTTTAAAAACATTACAGTTGATAGACATAATACAGGAAAGTATCCCTAGAAACTTTGTTCCCCTGCACCAGTTACAGTTATCTGAAAAAACTCGCACATCATCTGACAAGACATGTTATAGTAATTTCAATAAACATATTATCCATCAAAAACCAGGCAAATGCTCTAATCCAAAAATGTCCTCAAATAAAGCACAAAATAAGCCCTCTAACATCCTTTGGAATTAAGAGTATGTTTGTTGTTTTCTTACCTGCCTTTCATTGTAATCAAAACACGGAGAAGAAAAAAAAACAAGCCCACACCCAAAACCCAGAAGAGATCGGTTTCTTTTCTTTTTTTTGGCCAGCTGCTTAAACAATCAAAATGAAAACAAGATAAACCTTGCAGAAAGAATGTTGCCTAACTATCCCAGCCACGAACACGGTTGGCAGCATGTAAGTACCTTGCCTGGTTTTTGTAGGCTTACGGCTGTCATTCTGAGATAGTGCTTCAAGGCTATACTTAAAAACTTACCCAAAAAAGCCCAAAACAAACCCGTGAAACTAAAGAAATCATCCAGAAACAGAAATTATGAACAAAGATAAAGAAGGGCTTTAAGAGCCTCGCCTCTAAGCACAGCAGAGACTAAGCAGAGACTAAGTGTTGGAAGAAGCCTTGCGAGTAGTGACACCTGTGCAGTTGAGACAGAATAGTTAATCCTCTACGTGATTTCAAGGGTCAGGGGCTGTCCAGCCAACAAAGAACTTCTCTATAGACCCAGAGGAAAGGATTTCTAGTGCCCTGTGGCATCCAAAGCATGCAGGCAAGTTGATCAACAACCATGGCTTTGCTACAGGAAGAAATAGATAATATGCTTTAAAAAGAAATAGCCCTGTTGCTACAGCCTGGCCTGTCTACAGAGATGAAATAATACACTGAACCTAGAACTTATAACTAAAGAACAACAATCACAACAATCTAATAAGTGAGCTAAGTTTCCATTTCGAAATTGGCTTTTTCACGTAAGTGCTCAGTTGAGTTACTTTGAGGATATTTCACAGAATATTTTAAAATATGTTCTAAAATACATATTTCTATTAGATTAATTATTAACCAACACCCAAGGAAGATTTGGCTTTTGGAAGATAGTACTGGGTAAATGAGCTTTTCCAGTACTAGACATAGGTCTGAGTCAGAATCCAGACTTTTTAATTATTATTTATTTTTAAAGAGCTTGATCATTTAATCCCATAATTTCTAACTTTCCTAAGCAAAATGACTGTACAGTAGTGTACAGAATCTATAGATGAGCTCAAAATGCTACAGGACAGCAGGAATTCTGGGCTCCTGAGGTCTCAACTCTTCCAGCTCATCATGCAGTCTTTAAAGCCACTGCAGTTCCAATGCTTCCACTCACAGCCACTTACCTAATAAAGCTAAATACGGCTCCAAAGAGTGATAACCTGACTTTTTCTGGTTTCACTGGTCACTTGCACAAACCAGTTCACCATGGATAGGCAATGCCTTTACTTTCTACAGTTTTACTTATAATTTGATAACACTATGAATTACCAAGCAGCACCTCTTGGCAACATGGGATTCGAAAGTGTCAGCAAGCAAAACGGACCTGAATTGTTTGAACAAGAAGAATTAGAAAATGTGTCTTTAGCATAAACACTTTTGAGGAAGGTTTTTAGCAGCAGAACCAACAAACCAAGCTGCTAGCAGCATGTCACACAGTGAAAATTAGATTTTGACATCTCTAGTTCTCATTTCCAAACATTTTTTGGCTGAAAATAGAGAGGGTACATAAAAACTTCTTACTAAAGGAAAGAATCATGGAAAATAAAAGTAAATAGAAAATGGTGAAAAAAATATAAAAAGGAGAATGCTTCAAAAAGAGGGACAAAGAGATAAAGACAAAACTTTGCACATCACAAGACAAACTGCACATCAAAGTGTAATAGTCTTTTTTACACCAACATCCGACACAACAGAAGGGAGATAAACATACACAGAAGATCAGTGTTTATTTACACGTATTAATGAGTCTGTTTTCACATTCCAGCCAGGGTGAAATTCAGATGGAGACACCTGCCTCAACAACACCGGCTGCGCTTGTTCTGCCACTATCAGGGCTGTATCCAGGCTGCCAGGCAGTGAACTTCCTACCCCAGACGCCTACAGCCAGGCAGGAGATGGAGAAGCTGGCCCAGCCCTCACAGCCCCATGGTTGGCCAAGCAGGGACTGGACCTAGAGACAGCCCCACAGGTCAGGAATGGCTTCATCCCATATGTGATTATTTCCTACCTTGCTAAAAAACAAGTAAGACAAAAAAGGGTGAGAGGGAGAACCTGAGAGAAATGCCTTTGCCTTCCACTGAGCACTCACTGATCTGCATAACTTGTTATTACTGCTCTGGGTGTGTAGTCCTTGGCAGGAAGCTCACTGCCATCTCTTGCAATGTTTTCTAATCTAAGTTGCAATTTACCCTGGAGCAGTTGTTTTATCTGAATTGTAAATCCATCGAGGATGGCAGAGTACAGGCAGGACCAGGACATTTTGCTGTTGCACAGGTCCTTTCAGAGCTGCTCTTGTAACTCTTTCAAAAGGGCAGTAGAAGGAAGCAACACAAGGCCAATTCACAGTGTGGTAGAACCACACGGTTCCTTCTCAGTCAGTACCTTAGTCAGATCCAGAGAGTGATGCAAGACAAGTCAGGCAGTATCTCTTAGTTGGTTTGTTAAGCAGAAACAGCCTGCCCTTGAAAAACACAAGCTGTTCTTCAAGGCTGGAACAGCAGCAGCAAATGTCCAGGGCAAAACACTAAGTTTTTAAGAACTAATCAGAATTTGACTTAGCAACATCAGCCAGACTATTAGAGAGAGAAGCTGAAATGCTCAACAGGTGTGGATGTGCTCCATGTAACTCCATGGTGTTCCCCTTGGAGCCTTCCCTAACGTAGATTAGGCGAAGGTATTTAAGCCTCTCCTGCAGGTCACGTTCTCTAAAGCTCTGACCATTCCTGCTGCTCTGTTCTGGACTTGCTCTAGCTTATCTACCACTTGCCTGCTTAAATCTAAGCAAAATATTTTGCCTGGGATCTCACCTGCACCAACAAGGTGGAAGGGAAACATCCCTGACACACTGCAGGCCTCCTCAGTCTCCCAGGATCAGCACTGCACACTATGGACTCAGGCTGGGTGTGTGGTTCATTACAAGCACCAGATCATTTTCTGCAACATATTCCAAATTTTCTCAGGGTATTACACTCCTTTGTTGGAATATTCATGATCTTCTAGCAGCTTTTAAAAATTTTACCCTGTTGATCCCAGACCATTTCTTCAACTTCAAGATTTTCAGACATTCTAATCCTGAGTTTAAAGGACTTGCAGCTTAGTCCTGCTTGGTCATATTTGCTCCTCCAGAACAAAACCAAGGCCCATTTGGGTACCTGCCAGACTCTCACAGTTTTAGAAGATTTGAAGCAAGAAGTGACCAGCTTCTGGCTCTCCTTGACAAGGCTTTTCACTACAGAAATACTCAGGTTCCCCCTGTCAGGCTTGTTTCAAAACACAGCTTTAAGGTCAGCCAACCATTCCCAATTCGAGAAAAGACTGAAGAACTAGAAAACTGTAATAATGTCACATTAAGGTATAAGCTCAGATCATTTTTCAATAAGCCCTTATCAACAAATACACAGGTTAACATACAAATATCCTAAAGATCTGAAATGGCAAATAGTTTGTAGAAACCTGGCTGTTTCCAAACGCAAACAAACTTTGTGTGTAAGTGTAGACAGATTAGGGAATGTGGGAATTTTAGACAGTGTAGCAGAGAAAGTAAAGCAGCAGAGAAAGTAAAGCAAATAAACACAATTTCAAGGGCATTAAAAGGGAATTTCTGTATTGTCTTTGCAACAGATCCTAGTTAAACTTCTTTTTTCACCATAAACTCCATCACTGTAAAGGCTTCTTAGAGAGAAAATGCAAATAGAAGTTCTGTTGTTTGCTTAATAAACTTCTACCAAAATATTTTGCATTTTCTCTTCTTATGCAGTGTCTCTTAAAACTGGTATTTTACAGCCTACCAGAAGTATAATAAAAGCTATCTGCACTGAGGCCTAAACGGACGATAACGTAGAATTAGATTTGTCAGCAGAAAGAGGAAAGAAAGCAATCACATCCCCAAAACCCCCGTTCTCAGGGAGGACCTCTCATGGGAACCTCGGGAAAGACCTGAGCTCTAGGAGACAGGAAATTGCCTTATTGTCTGAAATCTGGGGTTTAGCAGCCAAGTGTTTAATCACTTCTTGGTAGCAAAAGTCATGTATTTCCTCACTTATCAGTACACAAACATTACCAGAGCAAAGCTGGAAACGTAGCTAACAACAAACCCCCCAACAACCACATCTGGCACCCTCGGGGTCTCTCTGAAGGCAGGAGAGAGACCTGACCCGAGCAGATCATCAGCAGAGCTTCGGGTCAGGGGCCAGGCAGGAGCACCCCTTGTCCCCCAGCCCAACCTGCCTGGTGGATGGACACACAGCCCGGCTGCTCCACAGGCCAAGCCACCAAGCCCTGCAAAGCCACAGTCATGGGGACACACCCTGTTGTAACCTTTTGTTTCATTCAGACTTAATTAAGCCACTTGTGGTGACAATAGTGGTGTTTTGTATGAAAGTAACAGGGTGTCACTCCCGGTGGGAATCTTTATAAAATATCTAGGAAATCAGGTCAGGGTGGGACAGTTCCCTTCTCTGGATTACTTGCAAAGCTATTAAGTGAGGGACAGAGAAACAGCACAGTGCTATTGCAGTAAGATGAAACACTACTGTTACCTGACAATCAAAAAAAAAAATTAAATTCCCAAAAGCCTCAAAAGTCTTATCTAGGCTGTCTGATCATGCTACTGTGGCCAGGCTTCATTGCTTTTCACGACTGATAAAGCTGAAAAAAAGTATGTTTGTGGAAATGTCTCCAGGATAATAAAAATAAAGTGATTTCATTACCGAATCACATGCCAAACATTTGCTTTTGATGATGTAATTTGGCCCCAATCTCCGTTTAAAACACATCTCAAAGAGTCAAGTACTTTGTTTTGTTTTCAAAGAACTGTCTGCTGTGTGTCCTGTCATCACCCGAGCTTCTCCCCATCCCCTCTCTAAAAATCCTTAGAGAAATAAATGCATAGACAGTGTTCAACAACTGTGGTTTCACTGCATGTTCACAGGTGATTTGCTGTTTCTCCTCTCACCTCAAAATAAATTTTCCTTACTACTCATTCTCTTTAGTCCCATATTTTCTACTGCTTTGAAAGAGAAGTTGCTTATTAAAACTCTTAAGAAACATTTACAATGCAAATCCAGTGCAAGACTTTAGATGCCCTGTCCTAAAAGGCAAAAGCAAAGAAGCACAGATATCTAAACAAACAGCTTGTCTTTCAGGTATACCAAACACACCTAGGTGTCACTTCAAAAGTCACTAGAATAAGTAGCCCTTAATATTCCCAAAAATCTAAATAGCTTCTGGATTCTGCTATCCAAGCACTGTGTGTCTGGATTAAAAAAACAACAAGCAACATACACACAAAAAAGCAGCTGAATGTGTCTCTCTGCAAAGCCACAACCATTCATTCCCTAAGCTTCCTAAATTCAGCAGTCAACTTCTAGTTTCAAGTTCTATGACCTTCACAGGAATGCCTTTTTATTATAATAAGCAAGTTAGCAACACTATCTAATACATCTATGATAAGTTTGGTGTGTTCATTATAAACCCTGATTATCAGGTTTGGAAATCTCCCCATTTCAATCATTATTTTGAAGAAACCAGTGAAAGGGATGTGCCTCTGAATCTTTGCTCTTTATAGTATAAACAGGTTGAAGCTTTCATTATAATATGGATGTTTTTGAGTTGGAGCACAACTGGCACTCCTTTCTTTCATCTTACAATTCAATTACTCTCTTGAAAAACAAATATTTGTCTCAAGGGATGCAATCAGTCAGGCCACTTGAACACACAATCTCACTGACTTCTGTAGCAGTAGGCACAGCACTGGAGAAACCTGGCCGACAATCCCAGTTGTCTCTGAAGGATCAACAAGTGCCAGCACTTTGGGAAGAAATGTAGCCACCCAACCTGCAGGTTTATACGTGCTGGATAATTTGCTTAATTAAGAGACAAGTATTTGTTTAGCACTACAGAGCAAGGTGGGGAGAGGAAGACACCTAAAACCAAACCTGCCTCATTTACCGTGAGGGGCAAGACTGCAGAAGAGGATGTTTGCAAACAACAGAGGACTGGTGGGAAGCCAATTTCTACCTAACAACAAGGATATGGACCTGGTATCCACTCCTCCTCCTGCTGATCACCCTACAGCTACAGAACGTGGCAGTGCCCAGCGCAGCCCAGGAGCACCTTTCCTTTTCTCAGCTCTGTGGGAAGCAGGCGCCAGGCAAAGTACATTTTGTAAACTCCCCAGTAATACATTTGGCAGTCTTTGGAAATGAAGACAGTATGAAAAGGGGCAGAAGGGGTTTGGCAGACAAAGACCATCCTCCTTTTATCATTCACAGGTACACCACTGTGGTTAGTACAGGGAGACGGGGCTCCGAACTAGTGCAGAGTCAGTCACAAAACCTCCAGCCCCATTTCTGACCCAGGGCTCCTCTTGTGCTGACTCACACCCTGGCCCCCAACTCCCCTGAAACCACATGCTCTCTGTAACACTGCTTGGGCTAAATCATTAACCCACCCGAGGAGCCCTCTCTGCAGCGGGGCCACCAAAGCCACTACGTCCAGGTAAGACTGACAGCACATGACACCACCAAAAAAGGGCCACTCTGCTTTCACATAAGTCCTAGAAACATGGTTAAATGTATTCTTAGAGTTGTTCTCTTGCAATATGTTTCCCAACAGGAGTTTTTTGAAGGAAACCTAATCTATTATAAAATAAGATTTGAAAGACCAAGTTCAGTAAAGAATAAAACTAGAGAGGCACTTGGGGATAGGGCTTAGTGGTGAACATGGTGGTGCTGGGTTAACAGTTGGACTCAGTGATTTTAGATGTCTTTTCCAACATTAATGATTCCATGGCAGAGTTCAAAATAATTTGGTTTTTAAGAATTTGTATCATTCTATATACATATCTACATACAAATGCACATATCTATATACACAGCACTCAAAATTTCTTAGCTTAATTTTATTTCCTTGCTTTATGCTAATATTGTTCAGTTCAGCCTTGAAACTGCAGCTCAGACTGTACAAGTCCTCTGCCCAGGAACTGTACCCAAGGTCTACAATACAGATGATGCTAAGAGCAAAGCTGTGCACAGGAATTTGTGTCCCCCCCCCATTCCCCCAACACACAGCACCATCATCTGAAATTGGTACTTTCAGAGAGAAATGCCAGAGTCTACTAAAGCAGATGATAATTACACAGTAGCACCTTTAAACAAAGTTTCCTTAGTTCTCAAGTGTAGGCATGTGTTTTGAAAAATACAGCATACAGGTCTGAGGGGGAAGACACCACCACATCTACATGCCTTAGAGAGTCAACACCTTCCTTCAGAGTAAGTCTGGGATGTTTTCATGTGCAGCAATCTCTTCTCTCCTTAAGCCTGGGAGAGCCAGAATTTCAGGTGCACAGCATGAGCCAGGTCCTACCCTCTGATCCATATACATACCTACCTCAAACATCAGTGGGAGCCTCATTTATATGTACATGCACATATTCATATCATTTACACAGGTAAACTGACAGTAAGTCAACTGCAAGTAATGAGTGTGCTCCATACAGAAAGGTAACACTCACATACATCTTAAAAGGGCTAATGAATATACTAACACTGGCTGGATGAATTCTTGTTCAACACTGCATTAAGTTTTGCACAGAGACATTCAAACTACCAGCATGGGGAATAACATACATTAAGCCTTTAATGTTCTTCGATTGTCCAGCTACCTTTCATTCCCTGAAGAAATAATCACTTCAGATTCCAAGCACACTACCCTGCATTTATTAGTAAAAGATGAAAACCAGAGAGAAACTTTGTCACCATAAAAAAAGTTTGTGCTCTTTTTCTAGCCATATTTGCAAAAAACAGTGTGATATCTACAATTTTGCCTACTTAGGACAGACTTCTGTTCCTCTCTAATGCTGATGAACTGTGCAAATGCCAGCTCCAGAAACAGCAATTATAATCAGGAATCATTCCCAAATTACAAGTTTGAGACTGAAGGAAGTTTATGTTTTGTACAGAATTATCATTCCTACAGGTAAGCTCCAACAATTTCAGAAAAAGTTCATTTCTGCTCCAATTTTGTGGATGTCTTTCTACAGCACTCTGGTTTTATTCTGGGGTGCCTTTTTGTTTGTTTGTTGGTTGGTTCTATAAAGAATTCAAGGGAAAATAATGCCCCCAGTAAGACAATTCTGAAACAGCAGTGGGTTTGAACTTCTTGAAAATTGCTCAACTGGTTTTATTCATCCAGCTTAAAATTGTATCATTGTAGAAACTTTGAAAGCCATATTTGGCAATGTTCTTCAAGGGCAGGGAAGACACAGGATTATTGTTATTTAGTTGGAGTGGAACATTCTGTATGTATAAAACTTGTGTATGTTATAATGAGTAACTTAAGTGAGGCTGAAGAGTTTATAAGCACAAAAATCAACAAGTACAGCATTCAGCTCTTAAATACCATGTAAAAAAACTGAACAGTTTTTGGGTGAGGCAGCAGATTTTCATTGTGTTTACAAAAAAAAAAAAACCCAAAAAAATCCTTCCCCTGAGTAATTTAGAACCCAACTGCATTGTATGTCCTTTATCTCCTCCAAAGATTGGGAAGACTGTAAAGCCATAAGCTGCAGACTTGGCTACAGAGTTCAAGGCCATAACCTCATATAAAGCCTTCAAGTCATGTATTTTTTTTAAAATGATGCCTACTAGCAACCTTGGCACTGTCTACAGAGCTGCAATTGCAAAAATCCACTTAGCTCATTGCTTGTTTTGCGATTCTGCTTTAACAAGTAAGATTTTTACTCCAGGCTGATCTACTTCAACCACTCCACTGGCAACCCTGCAGAGGTGAGGGCTGGGCATTGCTGACAGGATTTAGCTGCCAACTCCTGTTTGCTGCTTCACTACTAAACGTGGTACCTGGCATAGCATGCAAGACAGAAACTTAACATCACCAGCTGCACCAAAGGGGAACGTGGTGTGTCTATTGCAGCCTCATCTCCCTGCACTGGCATCTTGGTTGGGCTGCCAGCATTTCTGAGAACTCCTTATCTGTAACGGGGCTGTCAGAGCCCACCACTGCAATGACCTGGGAGTCTGCACTCCTCTCCCCAACACACCTCCCCTCATTCAGGGAGCAGAGACAGGCTTTCAGAGCAGACTGTGATTCACGTGTGAGGAATGTTTGGTAGATATCCCCACCGAGCCCACAGGCTGCGGTTACTGCCTTCATTCCCAGCAATCTGAAGATTCATGTTTCTCTCGTTAAATCAGCGATGACACAGTGAAGTGCAGGCCTGGGCATGATCCAGGTTCATGATGCACATTTACAAGTATTTCACAGAATATCTATACCCACACTATTCACATACAGACATTCTATATTGATTTGCAAGTTGATCGTATTTGCATCATAGATATGTCGATTAATTTCTGCAAATACTTACACCATGCCACTAAAAATAAATCTTTAATCTCAAAGAGCAGTAATATCAAACTTTAAACACTGTGGAAGGTGTTGATTAGCCTCCTTCTTGGCAACCTTGTAAAGCATTACACAGGCTATATATTTTGTGGACCACGCGATTTCCATGAGTCTTCTCACCATATATAAAAATTAATCACTTTGCTTAAGAAGTTTACAAAGGCAAGGCCTAGTTCTGCAATGACACACTTAAGAGAAGACTTAATATTTACAATTCACATGGTCTTAAAACTGCTTTTTTGTGCTGCAAATACTTCCTCAAACTGACCACAGAAATTTGGACCTGGAGCTGTATGTGCATGGTTAAGGCACATGCAGAATATTTCCTATAATTTGTTAATCATCAGACTCTCATTCCTTCCCTTTCCCATCTGTTTTCATCACAAAGATGCTCCATGACATATGTTCAAGGACTTTTCCAAAGAACAAAAGAGAGGAAGGAAGCACAGGTCAAAAAGGTAAATGAAAGGGAAAAAAAGGAAAGGGGAAAAACAGAGGCTGTCTGAACACAGTGCAAATAGCTGCAATGACACTCTTCTAAATAAAACTATTAAGGACCTTTATTACCTTAGAAAACAAAAATCTTTGGGAGCTTATGAAAAATTAATAAAAAAAGAGGGCTCCATAAGTATTGAAGGTAACGTGATATTCTTCTCCCTGGTCCTTTTGAGAAGTTTGAATGCAATGATGCAAATTAGAAAGACTTTCAACATTGCCTATCCATGAAATAACCCTTCAGTGTTAATTTAAATTAGAAAGTTCTTCACAGTTTGGTGTCTAGGTACCCCTCAGTAACTTCTGAAAAGTTACCCTTCTTGGGGCAACTTTTTGCCATCACTTGACAGTAAATAAGTGCGTTGCTCTTGAGACAAAGCTAGCAGAAAGATTGTGTGATAGCTAGATGAAACAACTGGCATAAACTTGAGTATTTGGTACAGTTTTGTCAGCCAGATTTATACCAATGTTCAGGGGCTGTCTCCCTCAAAATATGTATTGCATTCTCTCTGAAGAGAAGATCATTTCCTGTCCTTGCCACAACCAAGCAGACTGTCCCCTTCAGTAGTTACCACATAGCAATTATCCACATTCTGCTTGAGAAAAAGCACTTACAGGAAAGTATTTAAGTCCATAAATAGTGCAGGATTTTCTTTTGCTGTTGTTTGTCTACTAGAGCCAACTCTAGGTGACAAAGACAGATCCCCAGACCTCCAAGAGGCACTTTCAGAGAACAGTTTAGGAACTGCTGCTGAAACACATCTGGTCTCTTTACAGCATGCACTGAGCAGCAGACTGAGGAGCCTGCTGAATGTGCTCTGGTTTGTAACCTGAAAAACCCTGTTTAAGAAAGCAAGTAGTTCTCATGAGCCTGGAATGAGTGCAGCCTATTTCCATCATTAGTATACATCTTATGCCTGACTGATGCCTGATGTCTAAAAAGGGTTAGAAAACTCTTCTGCCATGATTGAGACAGACTGTAAAGCAGGCTGCTTTCAGCCTCACTCTTACATATCAGATGTTTCCGCAAAACTTGCAGTAGAAAAATATCTAAAATTTGTCCAAATCAGTTGATAGCAGTTTCAATATGTGAAAGGGAGGGTTACATGAATGCAAACACTGCATGTGATGGTAGAAACCTTGCTTCTACAGAAAAACAAGTTTGAAAGTTTCCAAGCTATGAAATCCAAAACTGAACTCCACTTACCTTAGTGTTCATACAAGATCTTCCACGTTTATACTCTTTGTGACTTGCTCTTTTATCAAGCTTGTTCCACAAAGCTTTGGCCTTCCATGTGGTCACTCTTGATTTTAGTTTGGTGTAAAAGTTTCTATTGTCCAAAGGATCTAATTCAAGTTGGCGAGTGAGAATATTAAAGGCCTGAATGGTGCCTTTGCATGTTGTTGCTTGTACAAAGTTCTCAAATATCTGGCCAGCTTGACTGTATTTTTCATCATCGGTTTCCCCCATGTTCTGAGAGGAGAGTTTGAAAAGGATTAAGCTGGAGCTCTCGTGCCAGGGTACAGGTTATCAACAATATCGAGTACTTCCAAGCACGTTATTCCTAGAAAAGACAAATGCAGGTCACATTAAAGCACGTTCTGCATAACAAACCTAACCCACATCCAGTATGAACATAAAAAAACCAACATAAGGTGACTGGACAACCAGGTACAAACAGGCACACAAATGTCACAAGCAAGCTTCACGTACCTGTGCTGTCATGACATTTACTTACTAAGACTGTTCTAGAAACCCTGCAAACTCAAGCCTGCTGCTTCAAGAAGAACCAGCTTCACTGACAGCCTGAGGAATTCCTTAATTTTTTGTTCAGTCCTAGGTAACTGATGAAGAAAACCCAAATGTCCAGATGCTTTTCCCAAGCAGCATTTACATCACAGCAAGTACATATCTGGTAACGTTTTAATCTCAAAAATTCATGGAAACCTGAAGCCAAAAGTCAACATTATTTAAGTGATTTTTTTTTTTATCCTGTTGCACAAGCTAAGGTCAAGAGTGCAGCTTAGCCAGAGCAAATTAAATTTGGCACAACCACGAGCAAATGCACCAAACAGGCTAAGCAGAAACATATTACAAGTTACACCAGAACTGAAGAAACAGAAAACAAGTAACCGCAGAGAGCCCTCCTTTTCCCAACTCTCTTGCCAAAATGAGAAAGGGTTTGGTGCTCTAGTGCATAGAAAGGAATTTTATCTCCACGTCTCCACATGTTAAATGCTGAAGTTATGTGTTTGGAGTCTTACCCTGTCATGTGCTGGTGATATAAAGTAATGATGTTTGGCCCACTAAGCCCCACTGGTTTTCCTAGTAACATGATCACTGTCAAACTGTGCCTGATATTCCAGATAAATACTCTTACATTGTGCAAGAGCAATGCTATTCTAAATTACCATAAGTTTCAAAGAACTGAAATACTTTCATTGAAATACTTATTCTTCTTTAACCTCCTTCTCAATCTCTAATGGGGAGCATCTTAGAGTCAGCCAAGGTCCACAGAAAACATCCAAGCCGCTTTCACATTTTCCAAGAAAATTGTTACAAGTTATGTGTAAACTTGTCCTCAAAAGAGGGTTTACCTGGACTCAAGTCCAGAAATTTAAGTCAGGTACTCTTTTTCTCGCTATTAAAGAATTATCTACCAGTCCAAGAAACCAAAAATTAAATCAGTGCTTGCCTAACTTCCCACATAATTAGTTATTTTACTTGGACCATCATCTGTTGGCTGATAGTTTTAGAATAAATTGTTAGAAAGGCCTTTGAAGTTACGCTTTTTAATTTAACACTGTTCACAAACTACTCATTCTCTGCTTGCATTTCCTTCAAAGAAGAGGAAACATAACCAGTGTATTTGAGACCTACCATGTCTATCTTACCATCCTCTAATACAGAAAAATATTATGCAACTTATTAAAGAAATCCCATGGGGAGATATGAGGAAGCATTTGGAATACTCACATTCCCTGGCTGTGCTCAAAATAAATAACCTTTGTGTGCACATCAGTCTGTTGTTGGTTTGTGGGTAAAATAAATTGGCAACATTGAGAGTTTGTACATTTTCTTAGACCAAATGTCATGCTTAAATATTTGGTGCCAAGAATAAGTCAGAAAATTTTTGTTTTCCCCTCTGAATACTTCATTTATAGTATGCTTCATGCCCTTTTCTGAAGAGCCTTGTGGCTTTGTGAGTTAAAAGCACAAACATTTTATGTGCCCCAACTTCCAGAAGGTCTAATTTTTCAAGAAACTGAGTGCTGTGAACTCCCCTTGACTCAAAAGGAGTTCAGGACATCCTGCACCTTTCCAGGTTCAAGTCCTCAGTGATTAATGAGAAAATCCCTTCAACAACTCCACGTCAGCAGGAGGAGCCCAGCCACCTTAGCCCTGCAGTGTGGCTGGGAGGGAGGCCCAGCACAACCCTCACCAGTCCAGGCTCTGGGAACGCAGAGCTGCATGAGTGGTTTAGGTCAGTGTCAGTCCAAAAAGGGCCAGTAGATCCAGAAGTTCCACAGGGAAAGGGAAAGGTGGGGAATAACCAGGGAAGACAATGTGAGATGCTACAATGAGGCTTAAACAGCTTGATAAACACACACCTCAGGATTTGAGACCCGTTTAAAAAAAAAAAAAGAATTAAAATCAAGGCTGAACACTTACTTTACTCAACTTCTACACCTGCCTGAGGTAATTTTGTAACAGCAAAATCAAAGTATTTTCCTTTTCCCTCAAAATAATTATAAACAGATTCCTGGGGAGAAGGGCAGTGTCAGTGAAATGTTCCATTTCGGACATGTCAGCTAAGGGAGTGGCATGATTAGATTAGATTTCCTTTATTGCAATAAATTCACATTGGTACTGTCTCAGTGCCACCAAAGACTTTGACCAACACAAGAGCTATAAAACAGTGCTTCCTCCCCACTGTTTTATTATCTCATCAGAAGACTGTTGTTACATGTTCATTCAATACAAGTACCTTTAAAAGTTAACTCTTGACACAAATGATAAGTGAGTCTGATCACAAGCTCTTGAATTCAGTATCTTTTCTGCTCACAGAGAGTAGAGTTTTACAGCTTCAGCTGCTTCCGTCCTGCCAGGAAGTGGGGGCAGAATAAAGCTAAGGGAGGAGAGCCATATCTGAACCAACCACAAAAGAAAAACAGCATGTGCCAGTGCTGATAACAGCAAGGACAAGGCAGAAGATCAGCAGAACCCACTGCAGGCAACGGGAAGGGGACAAAAACATTTTTAGCAAGGAGTGGAAGTAGGTGCTGCACACACACACACACAAGCAGCAGGCCTGGGCTTCCTCTGCCTTTCCACTGGGGAGGACAGGCAGGAGACCTTCTCCAGCCTTAAAGTTTCCCTCCTCCAACACCACAAAGCCAAGACTGGGGCTACATTTTCTGGGCACAAAATCTTCTCCCCACAAACTTCCAAAACACTCCCATCTTGTCCATACTGAAAAGCTGTGGAGTGGCATCTTAGTTGAGACATTTGCTCACTAGTGAAGCATTTCTCCTCACTATGTCAGAGGTCATATTCTCCAAAAAAAGTCTCATTTTGTGGTCAAAAAGCCAGGATGAGACAGGAGACTCTGGTTACTAGGGTTTCTGGATTGCTGGAAACACCACTTATTTTCTCTCTTTTTTTTTTCCCCTCCTTTTTTTTTTTTTTCCTTTTTGTGGCATGAACACTGTGTTGACAGATGACAGAGGGGAAGATGGTGCTCTAAGTATATGCAGCTGATGGAAAAGTATGCATTTTTTTCTCAGGAGTCACAGATATTTCACTGCAGTACTGTACATAATTCACTGGAAACAATGCAATAAGGACAAGAAGTTGAACAGTCATGCTTAACTGTAATGGAAGTTTCCTGTTCTATAACTGTCTCAAAGACTTAAGAGGCAATGCATAAACTTCTTACCTGTAGTAGAAAAAAATAACAATGTTTGGCAAAGTGCTTGAGTTCTTATTTTCATTTATCCTTGTTCTTCTTTCATCCTATTCACTCTAGGGATGAAATACAGATCCAAAAGTCTCATCAAGGTGAGTACTGATGCTGAAACTGCAAACTATGCTTTTTTAGAGTGACTATTGAACTTCCTCTGGAAGCACAGTCCAAAAATATAATGAAGCTTATTTGCAACTTTACTGAAACGCTACAGAGCCCAATAAAAACCTGGGCCAGGGAAAGGAAAAGAATGAGAGAACAGGAAATAGTCTGGACAAACAGTTCTTTTCAGTCAGAACTGAAGCATCCGTGGGTTAGATTTACAGCTAACAAGAGCTGCCATTTTAGGTCCCAAGCATGAGGTATTAAGCACATGGAAGAATCTGACTTTCCACGCAGCTTCCCAGGGTAACACAGGAGTCTCTGGAGGGCTCCTAGGCACTAAGTGCAAACACTGGGAAGAAGAAGGATTCCATTTGATGGCCCCTTCTACTGTCAGAAGTTATCCCTACCTCTTTTCTGCCTCCAGCTGGGGCAAACAGGAATGTCACATAAGGAAAGCTGAGAAGTGCTGTTCGTGCCTGGTGGCTGCCCACGAAGAAAGTGAAGATTTTATTACAACTAAAAGGAAAAGTGGTGCAAAAGGGACAGAGAGGAAGTAGAAATTAAAGCAGTGCTGTGTGTACAGGTGTAGACATAGGAAAGTAAAATGCCTCCAGCCAAGAGGCTGACATCTCCTGCCAGTGAAACAAACTCTGTTACTGCAGATGATTTTGAGAATACTGAAAAAGCAGCTCCACCGTCAGGGCAATCCCACCAAGTATCTCTAGTTAAATGGATGTATGGAGCTGGTTCATGTCTGCACATGAAGTGTTTCAGCAGCAAGCTGAACAAGCAATAAAGCTGACATATATGAGTCATTAAATGAAAATAAATTTGACAGCAGTACCATGCAAGTTACTCGTCAGCAGGGTCTTGAGGTAGAATACATAAAAATTAAAAACCTTTTCTGGCTTAGTTGTCCCACTGGAGAGAGAACAACACTAATTTAATTCAAACTTGCAGCACTTAAGTCCTTCCTTAGTCCCTTAATGCTCTGCTTCTAATATTTGAGAACATGTTCCTCAGAGAGACTGGAAAAGAATTAAATTCCTCACATTTCAATACCACTAATCCTGATCCCATTTTCAATACAGCCCTAATTCTTCCATGTTTACTGAGAATAAATTCTTTTATTAAGACTGCACTTTGGCATGCAGGACACAATACATTTATTGTTTGCTTAAGGCGAGAAACATCAACTGAAATAAAAGACTGGATTCTGCAACATCTGTAGTTATCATCTGCTTAGGCCCTTCCTCATCATCAGTTAAAACTACAGTATTGCTGTTGTCTCTTCCCTGAAAGAGGTGTCTAACATCTCAACACCCTTATAAAATGTTAGCAAGTGAAACTGGCCATGTCGTAGCCCTTCTAGGTTTTTCAGCTTCATTTCTACTCTCATTATTCACTCTGTTTTATGGTGACCATTTTAAATATAAATATTTCTATCTGGAGAAAACACAGCTTTTTGGTGGTTTGAGTTCTTCGCATGTTGTCCTAAAACTGACATAGGAAAAAAAAAAATGATTCTGTAACAACTGAAGCTCTCATTTGCTTTGCTAATAAAACTAGTTAAAACCTCAGAAGTCCATTGGCCTGAAATACTTGTTTTCTATCAGTGACAAATAGAAAACACATTTCTTAAGATGCACAGTCCTAACAGAAACATCAATGAAGAGAAATTGGCTCTGAACAAAGCCTCGCAAACCATCTCTATAAACAGCCAGATTACTTCTCTGTATTTTTATAAAAAGCTGACTTCCACAGAACTCCTGCAAAATAACTTTTCAGGCCAAGTATGGAATTCAAAACAGTTCCTACTGAGACACTCTGTGCCTATGAACTTACAAGGTTACTGTACACGCTATCAGCTTGCTTTGCAGGAGTTATATGAGACAATTCAAACATAAGCCTTCCAACAAGTGCTGCTGTGCCAATTTAACCTGTCACCTCCGGAAGCATCCACAATAAAATACGGATGGAAACATGCACAAGTACACTAATGTATTGCAGTGGATATTTAGATACATTCAAAGGAAACACAAAATAAAATGACCTATCTCTAGGATTTTATCTACCACACAGACTAAGTCACATTCCACACATTTTAAAGCTGAAAGCTTTAAAAATAGTCTAGTTTGTTTCTTGATGTTACTGATCTGAGCCTTACAGTTTTACTGTGGGAATACACTCTGACACTGACAAGTAAAAGGAGATCAATCAGTAGGCCAGCAGCTTGCTCACGTCTCCATTCAGAGGAGCGTACAGGCCTGGCCCGAGCAAAGCGTGGGATGCTGCCCAAGGGTCCACATGTGCAACCCCAGGGATGGAGGCTCAGGCATCTGCCCCAGCTGCTGGTGGGCCCATGGCACACGACCCTCTTGCAGCTCAGGTTCCCAAGCTTCAGATAACACCAAACAGAAAACTGGCAGCCACAGGGCTCACACCACTCTGCCTGCACCAGAAATCCTGTGCTGTGAGCATCATTAAACCCACGGATGCTCATCTTGCCAGACACCAGCACAAGTGTTTCAAATGAATGACAATACATAGTTTTCCAGGCATCCGTATGCAGCATATACTCAAAGTAGTAATCAGAAATACTGATCAAAAATACTGTCATTTCTGAAGAATGAGTTGTAAAATCACAAAAATTTTTTTCTCCCGTTTCTTTAAAGCAGTGGTGTTGTACCTACTCCACTGAAAATTGTAACTCTAGACTTTCAAGTCCAATGGTTTTAAGGAGAAATGTCTCCTATTGTTTTTATTATTCTGTGCAGGTTACAGTGAATATTTAAAAATTATTACTTCCAGCAGAGGTGCTAAAAGCTCTATTACAAGGTCCCAAGTTTCCCCATAGTCTGCATCCTCAAAGGTAACTGTAGATGATTACGCACAGTCATTAGGGGTTAATGTTACACGTTAACAAGATATTAAAACCCAACTCTTGTTTAGGCTGGTTACAAGAAAGAACATTTTTTTAGCTCTGTTGTAGTATATCAGAAACACAATATAAGCAACAGTAGCAAGTTTATGCTGATGTGTTCCTAGGTTAGGATCATAAGAGCAAAGGAAAGAAGTGTACCATAAGGATAACATCAGTCAGCAAGAAAGCTTATGAAAAGACACCTGTTCTTGAAGTTACAAAGAAGTTATGAATGTAGTCTCAGTGAAAACAATTAAAAGGACAGTCTTTAAGCTCTTTGAAACTCCTGCCTTTCTTTTCCTATAGTAACACTCATAAGCTCACACACTGGAACAGCGGGAATATAAAAATTAATCAAAGAATAGGCAGTGTTGGTTGTTTTTTGATCAGCACAAGATTTTCTACTTTCAATAGGATGTTAGAACATTGAGCCAGATTAATCTGGAGAGCAAGTAATACCCTATTTTCCATGACCAAAGTCACACCCAGCAGGGAGGCCGCAGGTCAGGGACAGACAATTGAGAAGACGATGGAGAGGGAGCTTTGGCACCACTTTTGCCCAGCTGCCAGTGGGAACTTCAACATCCCACTCCCTCTCACAGCCCTGTGTCCTCCTGTCTGTTCTCCATCCTCAGGTCACAGGGAAAAAATTAGATAGCACAACTGTGTCTGTGAGGAACACAATAAAATGCATATCCGCTGGCTGACAGAGCTGTCAGCAAAACCCCTGCTATAGATGCAGCTATACCAACAAAACTGAGCCACATTTGGCAGCAGTTCCTCTCTTAAAGCTTTCCCTTCGTATGCATGGGGACATAATTATGGAGGCAAATATGACATAAAAAAAGACAAACACATGAACCAGTAAAAAGCAGACTCTTTCAGTCAGCAATCACGGAAATAATGTTCGTTCATGACACTGAGAATAGGAATAATCCAGAAGGATGAGGCAGCGAGGTAGGCTATGAACTAACACAGCGACACAAGACTGCCAAGGCCCCTGGCACTGCCCAGTGTCACTCTTGACCCAGAGGAGCTACAGAGCAGACAGGGTGACCAGCACTGCTATTACTCCAGCTGAGAATTGCCCGAAGACATCAGTTGGAGACACCAGAAAGTGCCTTTGGAGAAGAGTGGATACCAAAGCAAGCCTGTCTTTTGTTTCTCCTCAGGATTTGTGTGAGAGAGGAAATTAATATTTCTTCATAATATGAATTTCGTAATATGAAATTATGGCTGTTCTGAAGCCAACTGCCCAAGCTACGGCTTGGGGAAGAGAAAGAACAGCACCAATGTTAGTTTTCACAGATATATGCCAGAAGGTCTCCGGAAAATGTTTCAGGTTGGCTTTCCAAGCATGGATCTGTAGATCCATCTTCAGTATGTTTCCCTCTCATTACTGTGGCTGTGGCAATTACCCAGGAGCTGAACAGGAAGAGTAAGCAGCCGGCACGAGGGCTGCAAGACCTTGAGGGCTCCAGTCCACAATAACTCATTTGGCAGAGCTGCCCTCATCTGTAGACATCAGACTTCCAGATCAGCAACCAGGATTAATCCATTGAAAACACAGACAGGATTGCTTTGCCAACGATCAAAGAAATGAAACATTCTGGGCAATATTTCCTATGTGTACACACACGCTTTTAGGAATCAACACATTCCATCGCTATAACTATTTTAGTGCAAGGCTGCACACAGTTCTTCCTGTGTTTTATCAGGGCATTAATGTTATCAGTCACAGTGAAATCCATGGGAACCACAAACTTAAAGAATCAAAGAAACCCAAAAGCAGTTTTGAGTTGTAAATGATAGGTTCCTTGGTTGCAGTAATTGCCACCAAAAACCAGACATTGAATGACAGTGGAGAACTGTGAAGCTGCACCCAGACAAGTCAGCCAGAGGGTGATGGGAAACCAGAAAATTAGGTTAAACACCAAACTCTGCTCCAAGGAACATTTACATAAAAGCACAAAACCAGAAAGAAAGCTACTGTGATGGTTTTGTATCTCTTTTTTTTTTTTTGTCCTTGTAAACTGGACAGATAGTTACCAGAAGAGATTAAAAAAGACATTTTCTGAAAGTAGAAACAGTATTTTTGGAAGAAAATGCGCAGGACAATTTCTACCCTCCCTCTGACTGGACTTCCCAAAAAATGAAGAAAAACAAAGTATAAAAAGAACCAAATAAAGATTCCAAGAGAGTTACAAAAACATCATCCATTTCTGCTGCAGAAAAATTCTATCAGTCAAACAACAGAATACATCTTAAAACATTAGTTTTGGGAAATCCACAAAAGAGAAAAACTCCACACCACCCAGTGGGAATAAGATATTAAAAAGCAGTCCTTCAAAAAAAACAAAAAAAAAAAACCAAAAAACCCAACAAAAAACAAAACTCTGAGAGCAAAATATAATTAACCAACAACAGGACGGATGACAGATGCATCACTGTTTTCACAAGGCAAGCTGAGATAAAGTCAGGATTAAATTATGATTCATCTCCTCCAGCACAGAAAAGTTTACTAGATAATGTGCTTTTTTGTGTTTCACTTCTTAGGGTAGTTGTTCATCACACAGCCTGGCTCCAGAAGCCTAAGGTTTAAATTCTCTATGTTAGTCCTACCAACCGTACTGAAGGTCAGAGGTGGTTGCACCTTCTCATATTAAAGTTTTTATGCAACACTGGCCATTTGCTTCCAGTCACCTATCTTTCAATGACCTACACCGTAATATGTAGAAGATGTTATCATCAGGCTCCTCATTAGTCATTCTTTCATTTGGAAAATTTATTTTATCATGTACCTGTACTTCATTGACGTAAGCAGGTGGACACTGTAGGAACACAGGCACCTCTAAAGTGCCAAGGCAAAGAATGTCAGTTCTTATAAAAAGTTACTTTTCTCACGGTCATCTAGTCCCAACATTTGTTTTAGTGCACAGAAGAGTCAAAATTCCTTAATGGAAGCATGCATCTGTAGCAGGCTATGGCCAGCATCCACACATACATATCTGAAAGCCAACGTTAACGGGGCATTTAAAGAGTTGAGCCTGTGTAAGCGCAAAAACATCACAGGTATGTCAGACATACCCAGGAAGTTTTAAGGCAGTGATACCGTTTCATTCCCATATATTGACATGTGGTTACGTGGAACAGCTACAGCTGCTTGGGGATCCTGAAATGGTGCCATGTGGTGACTACACGGCGCTTACTTGAGCACAATGTTTTCAGCACAGAGTACATAAGAGGCATCACATTTCCTACAGCTACAGGAAGACAGAGCTAAAGCTGCTTTGGTGCCCCAACTCTCAAACAGCCTGTAATTTTCAGAAAGGGTTAACTGGTCCTGTGTTCGCAGAGTGCCTGGTGCACAAGGTGCTGATTAGAGCTGGCTTTGCTAGAGGAAAACAACAATTTGGGAAGGCACGTGGTTTACAGAAACATCTTGGGTCAGTTTGGTTGTGCTTTGGCACAGCCCAGCCTCTGCAAGCCAGTTGGATGCCTGCTGGCCTGTGTCTCACTGCCAGACCCCAGGGCATGGGGCAGTTTTAGTCTTAGCCCAGCTCCTGTGGGCTGCCCTTGGCCTCTCTGAGGTCCCCAAGGCTGAGCCCACAGTGCTGACCCCCCGGGCACTGTGCTCTTCCCTCACTGTGCCTGCTCTGCCAACAATGGGAACTCCAAAATACTGGAAACTGCTGATCAGAAGAAAACCCAAAATCCATTCATCCAATGTGCCTACACAAAGGAAATCAACTGAAGACACGAAGATGTATTTTTTATTACAGTTCCTTCATATATAGTTCAAACAGTTTGAACTATATTCCCCAATTTATAGAGACAAAGGAGGAAAACAGAATTGGCCACCAGAAAGAGGATGGAGAGCAACATGTCTGGATCAAAATTATTCACAAAAGAAATATTGTTTAGTTCTGTACTTTAAGAATATTATTTTTTCATAAAAAGTTTTGTTATGGAGCCTGAAACCTTCTGTTGGCTTGGACTTCTCTCTGGTTTTATATTAGTGCAGATTTTTCCCTCTCTTCTGCATACAGGTAAACAGTATTGCTTTTATGTCACTGAAATGTGCAACCAGATCTTTATCTATACTCCAGTTACCAAGGTTCAGTTTACTAGGAATAAGGAGTTAGCTAATGCCCTAATACAGCAGCTGTATCACCACTGTGATTAAATACCAACACAACCAGTGCCCCAAAAGCCATACCCACAGCACAGGCTTTGTTGCAGCATACTTCAAAAGTAGGACATCCCCAGAGCTCACTGCACAGGCTCTGAGTGTTCATAAACCCAAGAAGACAGCACAGAACCAGCCTTTATTTGCGTGGCACTTGATCTCAGCTATTTCATACAGGCTGTAGCAGCTTGCACTTGGTGTCTCCCTCTGCCACTGGCATACCAAGCCCACCTTCCAAACAAGGCATCCACACAGGGGTGGCTGGTGATGAACAGAGGACAGACAGGAAAGCAAATCTGCATTTGGACCTGACCAGATTCTGTCTGTCACAGCACAGTGATAAATGCTGGTTTGGGATGAGCAGCGACAGGATCCTCATGTAACACCACTCACTAGCACACTGCAAAGAAAACCCAAATTGGCAGAAACGCCCCCAAAGATCACGTAGTACCTTTCAGCTTTGTAAAGCATTGGGGTTGGGGGCAGAGAAAGGAAAAAACAGCTTTAGTGGTATTGTTGGATTGTTTTAGCTCCCCAGCTTTTCATTCCAGATAGGACTTTTCTTGAAAAAATAAAAAAAAACACCAACAAAGTTTATATTTCTCCCCCCGCCCCCAACAGTTGCTTGGAACTTCTACTTGGATTAACAAAGACAACAAGCAACTGATACACTTCATAAAGTAAAGGAAAACGTTTTGGACACAATATCCAAATGGATACAATTTGCATGGTATGGGCTTACCCCCGTCACGGAAAAAAAGTGTGTCAACATAAAAACTAGATCTCAGATGAAGTTTAAAGAGTATTCATATCACCTCTGGGGGCAAAAATTTCAAGGAACAGTGCCTTCTTTTGTGTGCAAGTCATACTACAACCAGATACTACTTAAAAGAAAGCTCTCAAACCAGTAGCCAAAGGAGAAAAAAGAAAAAGGCATGGCAACATGAAAAAAGCTCAAGTGCCAGTCAAGGTATTTCCATAATGCATTTCTAATTCAGAATACCTTATGAAAGGGTGTCTAGAAGTAACTGCAGCAGTCACAGAATCAGTCAATTCTTTTATGGTACAACATGAGAGGTTTTACCCCTGCCCTCATTCCTGCCAAGTGCACAGACAGCACTGTGAAGTACATCAAGCTGAATACCCCAGCACCTTCCCTGTGTGTGGCACAGATTATCACAGCCAAGGCTGGGAACAGCACTGTCTCTCTGATGGTGCTGCTGGAGCCTGGTGCAGCTGGGCAGGATGAGAGAGCTGTCAGACCTCATGCTCCTATCAAAGCCAGACTGAGCACAACTTCTTCACTGATGCTATCAGCTTCAAGGAACTCCTTTCAAAGAAGGTCCATCAGACATACCAGCCTGGGGAAAATGGGCTCCTTTCTAGCCAGATTAACCTGTTACCTTAAACTGCCACATTTAAAAACACACATGCATATCCAAGCATATACTAGCGAGCACATATTCCAGGGCTCCTGCTGCCACTAATGTGGACCCTTTCATGAAAAGCTTTTGTTGTATTTCATTTGACAGTTTTTCTGTCCTCCACAGTCCATAGCCCTCCTTCCCCCACCACATATGGCAGGGGCTCTTCCACCTCTGCCCTTTGTTGACCACCAGTCCTGCCAGTGAATGCGACCAGTGATCTGCCTGGGGAAGCAACACAAGCACACTGAGAAAAACTCAAAAGCCTTAGTAACAAAGGGCCCTGATGCATAAGTCAGCAACATGCAAAACAGTTCATTCATAGATTTCTGTGGTTGAGAAGGATAAGCTAATAGTTGAAGAATACTGTTTTCTTCACTGGACAAAAGATGCTGTATGTCTGCACAAATGAAGACTAAAAAAAAACTTGTGAAGAGGTACAAGTTACAGATACTGAGTGGCTACACAAGTGGCTACTACAATCCCTCCTTATGCTGCCCATAAGGTGTGCACATGAACATATAAACTGGGTCTAAGGGAGATTACTAGGAAAAAAGTGCAGAAGGCAGCACTTCACTGGATTCCCAATATCCAGAGTATCCACTAATTATAAATCAACTTTTGCAGAGCCTATTTCCCCAAGGCATCTTGGCAGGCAGTGTATGGCAACACATGAATGGTTCACCTCAGTATTTTCAGATCAGTGCAGCATCAGGCAGAGAGCACCCTTGCTTTCTAAAAACAGAAGCTGACAGCTTCACACAGGCCCCTTCCAGCCCATCTTCTTGCTGTTGTGGCAGCTGTACTTATGTGGTCACTCCATTTATTACTTTTACCTTCAGTGGCAGAGCCACTCTGGAGTGGCCAACTCATCTCACAGCACTTTGGCAGATGTCTAGTCATCACCAGTGGGTTAAAAGGTCAGGTTAGTAAATCTGATTGGGGCACAGCCCGCCAGGCAGGAGAAAAGATTGCAACAAGGACATTCAGCACAGCCACTACTACCATCCCTCCACAGCTCCGGGTCTGCAAAACACCGGAGCAGAGAGAGAAAACGCCCTGCGCTAGCAGGCACTACCAGCACAGAGGGAAGAGACAGCCTCTGTGACAGCACAGGCACTTCTGCTGTTAAGTACAGTAAATCACGTTCTTTATTCCCAGACAGAATACCCAGGTTATTAGCAAGTTACCAACACAATTACCACAGGATTTCCCTGATGGACTTCTCCACTTTCTGGCCTACACCCTGTTTCTCTGATCCCTGCGAGGTTGCACACACCAGTGCATCTCAGCTGAAAGCTGACAATTTTACTGCTGGAATTTTAATCAAAAGCCATAGGAACATGATCTAGAATAAAGGCTTAGAGGAGAGAAGAAACAGGTAAAGGCAAAAAAATGGAATGAGCAACTAAAATACAATTTTGGTGGAAGAAAGAAGAACCTTTGCCCGAGTCTTGCTGCCTCTCTGAGACTTTCTAAGAGAAGTTCATGGCAGTTTTGTAAGTGATACTGACTAAAACCTTCAAGTCATGATATCTTGAGTAAAATTTTTAAACACGCTCTACAAGCAGAAAGTTCAGCTGTTTCCACTTCCCCTGAACATTGGCAAGGTTATCATTACACTGTCACTGCTGTAAAACAAACCCAGTCATCTACAATTGCACCACGGAGAAGATGGCTCTGCCGAAAACAGGGGAGGGACTGCATCTGCCGGGGTGTGCCAAGCGAAACTCGCCATCCTCGCAGCACATGACTCAGCATGTATTCGGGTACATCAGTACTCAACACCCATTTGAAAATGCAGGCAATTTCTTCTTATCTCCCTCCCCCTCCCACTGATCGGTGAGTATGGGAAAGGCAGAGCGTTGCAAATGAAGTCTGAGGAGCCTCAACAAGAAAGAAACCCAACACAGCACGAGATGCAAAACAACTGTTCACACTGGACAATCGCTATTGATATCCCGATTAAAATGTGTCGGGTAAGAAGTACTTGAAATTTGGATCCTATTTCCAAAAACAGAAAGGGGACAGCAGATACACTGGACAGAGACTCTTCATGTGGATATAGATCTCTTAGGTAAATAAATAATTAATGTAAATAAATAATAAATGTAAAGAAATGTTACCTTTTTTTACTTCATTCCAATTGTGGGAGGTAACATTTATGTCGTCAATACTAATTTCTAGTGACAAGGTCCAGAATAATCAAGTAGTTTTCATTTTAAGTTCCACAGATCTGGCAATAAAGAGAAAAGCTCTCTCTTTCCTGGATGGTTTTCCCCAAGAAAGCAGAATGATCATCAAAATCATAATAGAATCATCAGTCAAAGGAAAAAAAACACTGTTTGACTTCATTTCCTCCTCCAAAATTAAAAAGCTTTTATTTCAGCCCTGTGCCTGGTATAACATCCCAGCTAAATATTATACAACAGACAACACCCATAAGAAAAGTAGAAAATTTGGATTCAAAACATGAGCTGCTTCTTAGTATGACAAGGGTGTATTCTTCTCATTAGAGGAACAGTCATTAAAAATAAATGTAACAAAGGCTTCAATGAATTCATCCGAAGCACTGATCACAACCTTACATCGTCTCTTGATACCTTGCAGAGGAAAGTCAGACAAAGTAATGAAGTAAGTTTGTTTTCCACTTTGTAGGAGTACCAGTAATTCTCTCTCTTGCACACATTTTCAATACATTTTGCATGTGGGTTGGCACACTGGCTGGACGACAGCTGATTAGGCAGACAGGCAAGGAAAGTCTTGCCATCCTTTGCTTGTCTGTGTGCTACTTCAGTAGAGCAAATAAAACTGAAAACCAGTGGTTCACAGTCTCTCTGTGCACTAGAACTGTTAGAGTAAAAAAACTGTGATGCAGAGCATCAATATTTACCTCCAAATTAAATCTTGTGTGCAAATGCAGATCTGCCATACTATATAAGCAAATACTGGATTTATCTTAGAAATCAGTGAAATAAGAGAGACACAAATAATTACACAGCTGTTTTCCAGAAGTCAGTGTTTGTAGTTATATTGGCTTGAGACTTCAAATGAGCCAAATTACTTTACAGATATGTATCCTATTAAGTTCTGGGTCAGCATCCACAAAGCTTTAACTCAAAGAGCAGGAGTTTCATACTGACATTGCTTTGCAGAACTACCTGTTCTACCTGACCATCTGAAGGATGCATACAAATGCTCCATTAGAAAAAGGAACTGTCAAATACAGTGTCAAGTCATTTGTATATTTTTATTGAATGTCAGGTTGAACCTTGGACTTATTTTTTGTGACCAATATACAAAAATATCTCACCTCACTCTGAAACAGCCATGTTCCTTTTGGTCTGTATTAATGTCTGATAAACTTAAAATAATTGGGAAACAAATGTTTCAGTTCCATAACAGAGCCTGAAGATGCTTCTACATGGTTACATCATCAATCCATTCATTAAGTCAGGTAGTAGCTAAGGAAGTAGCTATAGACAGATCTGGTGGTATATGTTTAAATGCATGTATAAATAAGGCTTTAAGATATTATCAGGTTTCTGCACTTGTCACGAAACAGCACTAGAAATACTGCTGAAGCCCTCTATGTGCATGCATTCAGCAAACAATCACAACTCCTTCCTCAGTCAAAAAGAAAATGAAGAAAAAGAAAATAACCCGGAACTTTGCATTTTTGCATAGGTAAAGTGTAAGATACAGACCTTGTGGTTCTCCTTTCCCACATGAATACATAGGTAAACACCCTATTGTGACTTTTCATCTCCAAATCAGGAAGCACGGAGAAAAACCCTCTTCTCTGAGCAAGGGGCCAGCACCCACCTTTGCCACACTCCCAGTGCATGACACAGCTCCTCCTGCCCATGCCAGCACCTGCTGCTTCACATCTCCCAGAGCCATCATCTCCCTCGGAGGGCTGCCTTAACTCTGTTCTGAAGCACAAAACGTGCTGAACTGCCTGAGCTCGACATCCCGCTGAGTCCACCTCGAGGGGAGAAACGATGCTCCCGAAGGAATAAAGCCATTTCCCTCCGTAGGCTATTCTATCTTTATCTTGAAAATTGATATGTGAAGTAGTCATCAAAATTACCTCCGCAGAGGATACTAAAGGCAATTTTTTTTCCTCCCACAACATGCACAGAGCAGGCTGCCCTAGTGCACACGAACCTATTTTCCTGTCTGCTTATCTAAGCATCAAAGCCACAAATAAGCTGTGGCTGACCTGTAGCACTCACTGGCTGTGTCTTCCTGCACCGTACAGAGCAGCTCTGCAGCATGTGCTCGGGAGTATCACATTACTGATCACCCCTGTGCTACGGTTTCAGTCCTGCTACCTACTCCCAAATATACACCAGGTACCCAGGACAAGACCCAGTACTTCATTAAATATTTGGCACATTGTCTCAAATTACCTTTGACACAGAGGGTTATTTATACACCTTGGCACATGGCAGCCTCTGCCACAAGATAGCATCACCCAACAGTGTGTGTCAGGAATGCAGGCAACTGATTTAAACCAATCCCCACTTCAAGACACCTTTACTAGGAAGCAGGTCACAAATTGAGCAATATCCGTTCTATGCACTGCAAAATGTATGCTATTCATTTCCAGGAAATAAAGTCAACCACCCTAATCCTTCTTCCCTCTCACATACACCCCCACTAGAACAACAGAAAGGTGGTTTTCTTTTGTCTAAACAGGTTCACTGTGATGTATTTAGCTCTTTACACGAGCCTTATTCTTCCTAACGCATTTGCTGGGACAACTAATGCTGACTTGGTGCAAGAGCAGTGTTTCAGAGAGTAAGTACAGCAAGAAGTATTTGGTTGCATCCACTGAATTCAGTTTTGAATGCACCAGCAGTTCATACTTATGGAGCTCGTTGCCAAAGCCTTAAACACATGCACATTTCCAACATTCACTCAACCTCATTAACGTTCTGAACACAAATACTGTCCAGAGGAGTGTCAGCTGTTACTTTCAAAAATCCACAGAAATGGGAGGAACCTACATTCTGCATTCATTCTGTGAAGCAAAACTCTTAAACCTGAAAAATGGCTCCAGACTTTAATATTTGTCCCTACAGCCATGTAATTACTAGAACAATTTTCTGAACTGACAGACAACTCAAGTTGGGTGTATAGGTGGCAAGCATAGGAATTCAAAGCACTCAGTGAAAGGGAAAAAAAAATCAAATACTGAGCATAAAACTATGAGATCAGACCTGAAAGAGAACTGATTCACATAAATTATCCAAACCCAAATACCATATTCCATCAACAGTTCCTTCAGTCCACCTAGGATGGAAATGAGACCTGGAGAAGTAAGTTCTTGTCTCAGGATGCTCACTTTTTTACTGCCTCTGAAAGGGGAAAACCACTGGCAATTCAAGTATACAAGCACAAATTGTGTCCAATTCACAGCTGGGGTGAAATGATGACAAGGAGGTGAATTTAAAAAAAAAATTAGCACTGACTACATATTTACTACCAAGAAATAAAGCCCAAGTACTTCCTGCAACACAAGCCCTAAATTTTCTCCTAAGCAGATCAGGTTGCTACTTAAAATTACAACCCAGATCAGTGCAAGGTGACACAGCATAAAGAAAATCCATAATAAATGGCCTAATAACAAGCCCATACAATGGATGAACCTGTACAAAAAGAAGGTGAACTCATGAATAAGCAGAAGGCAAAAGCTACCCAGTATCTTGTAAAGTTCATGTTAAACCACAGTTTTCTTCAGCTGGAAATGGTGTCAGCAGAGAACATCGCATTGCACTATGAATTCCTCCCTTTGCATTTAGCAACTCTTAGCAAAGCCTGCAGTTGTTCCTCTAAATCCTTCTGTGCTGCTCTCTGTGTGCACAAGTTTAGAGGGCAAGGGTATTGCACATCCCTAACACCACTAACAGATGGAGCTCACCTCAGCCAATAACACAGATTATAGTCTTTGCAATACACTCTTATCCGATTACATGCAAAAAAGAATTCCACTATCTGCCAAACACAAGTCTTCTCAAAAAGAAGGGAAAATTTGTCTTCTGCTCTTGCTCCCCCTTCTGCTTTGCTGTTGGGAAAATTGTTATTTTTTTTCCTTGACTCCATCGTATTTGATTTGCACACGAAAGACTAGGCAAAAAACATCTTGGAAGATTTAAAAGCCTTACAAATGGCCATTGGAGTTGCCTGTTCAGGTAAGAAAATGAAAAATACGTTATCGGAACCAAGTATTTTAATGTTCTCAGTCTTCTACAAGTAACACTATATTAAAAAAAATAAAATAAAAAAACCCATAGAATGGTCTGTTCCAGTCTCTCCTCACCCTCACAGTACAGAATATATTCCTGATATTTAATCTAACCTTGTCCTCCTTCTGTTTAAAGCCATTACCCCGTGTCCTATCACTACCTATCCTTGTAAAGGGGCCTACAAGAGAGTTGGAAAGGGACCTCTTAGGTACTAGAAGGCTGGTCCAAGGTCTGTTGAATTACCGTAAGACTATTTAAAGTTCATTACAGAACATCCCTGCACATTCCCAACAAAAAGTTCACATGGCTTTGGAAATTCTATTCTGATGCTTGGCTATGGCAGTAATACAGAACAATGAACTGTAACGCCCCTTTGGGCATTACTGGAGTCTAAACAGGCAATAAGCTGCAAGCTTAAAAGGTCTGAGAAGGATTTATTGTGGACTAGTGGATCCAAAGAAACTGCTTTTCAGGAAGCCAAAACTCCACAACACACACTTCCAGTGCCAGGCACAGTCATATTTAAAAACTGAATTGGTAATATCCCCTTGGCTGAATGCAGCAAGCGGAGAAACTGCTGGCATTGCTTCTCCAGACCACAGCAGATGAGATGTCAGTGCCAAGAACAAAAGTTTAAATCTAACTCACATATTCCCATCGCACAGCTCAATAAACCACCTGCTTCACCAGGTCTTACTTACCATCACAGCTCTAGGAGGCTAACAGAAAGAAGAAATGAACCCATGTTTCCTCCTAGTTACATCAGTGTTACTGGGACACTGAAACAAGAACAATCAGAATTTGAACTAAATATAAGCTAGGGCAGCAGTGTCTTACAATTTGTGTTGTGGTAGGGTCTACCTTTCCCAACAAAGAATGGGGTTTCTTTTGCCCAATTCCCCATACACCAATTTGCCTACAAAAATCTGGAGGAGATGAGACCCCTGAAAACATAACCCCCACTGAACACAGGGTTATAAGCTCAGAGCAGGAAGAGGGCAGCACACGCAGCTCAGATTTAAGCACAAGTCTGAATTTTTTTCCTTTCATGGAACTAAGAGTCTAGAGATCATTTTGGGGAAGTTTTTACTTGCTTGTAAATGTAACTATGCATAGATGAAAGAGTTAGTCATCTTCTCCATGTCAAAAATAAACGCAGCAATTTCCAGAATGTGTCACAACACAATATTAACTATGTATCTACACCGACACTGAATCACTGGACACTTAATAGCCTTAACTTATTTTCTGGAAATAGTCTAATGTATTGTGCTGGAACACCCTCAAATACTAACACAATTTCTGAAAGAGTCAATTCGCAGTAAAAACACCTGTAAACTTGGTCCCAGTGATGAGCAAAGCAACCAGTGTGCCATGCCTGCACAGCCAGGCTGCCAGACCTGGAGCAGAGGCTGCGTTTTTCAAATTCACGGACTCCTCACACACCAAGAGCTTGAAAAGAAAAGGTGCATCCAAGAAACAATTTGCTCACACACAAAATGCGTATTTTACAGGTACATGCAAGCCATGCTGCTGGGACAGACGTACAAAGCAACTTCCTGCCTTTCCATAGCACATTCGTTCCGGATCCAACACCTGAGCAAGCTGAGACAAGAGAAGGACCTTTGGGAGGCAGACCTCAAGTTCAGCCACCTAAAATTGTCTTTGTTTTAAGGGAATCAAAGCACACCATGCCCTTAAGAAGCAAAGCCTCTTCCACTAGAAAAGAGAGCTTTTCTGCTGATGCCAGGGGAATCAGAGGCGAAGGACTCCTGAGGAACAGATACGCGTTACCAAGGACTCACAACAAATGTTACAGCCACGTGGAAGCATCCCAGTGGGAAATACACAGCATTTGCAAGTTTTCCCTTGAGTTTTCAAGGTACTAATTATAAAATACCAGAGCAGCAAGACAGCTGGAGCAGATACAAGGTATGTGCTAGAAGAGGTGAAAGACTAAAGCATGGCGAAACCAGATAGCAATCAACTCTCTTGCTTTATGATTTTTTGCACTTAAAGAACATCTTCAACCAAAGGCTCTCTCATCTCCTCGAGGCATGGGACACAGACACCAGAAAAGAAAACTCCACTTCAGCGTATCTTCATAAAGAAAAAGTGTTTTCAGATCATTCTTACTTCTATATTCTAGACAAAACTGAAGGAAACCTGAATTTCTCACAAACAGCAGAGCAATCACCACCCTGGTATCAGGGATATATGCTATACAACCTTGGAGCAACATTAAGGCAATTAAGAACAAACAAACGCAGAATAAAATTCAGAGTTTGAAACAGACAACTTCCCATTTCTGTGTAATTTTATTTATACCAATTTGTTAAGAATTCACTTAATTTTACAGCCACAGCACTTTGCTGCAGACCACACGGCAAGAGGCACTTGAATGCAGCATGCTTCAGTTTCCTATCAGAACTTCACTTCTCCACCACATACTATAAGACACATCTCCAATATATTTTGCCAGTACTATTAAGAGCAACAAATGTCAAGCAGCATTTTAAAAGCTTTATTTGGGAGTTATCAACTTGACAGGTCTGTTTAACATGGGGGATGATATATACATATCTCTCAAAAACAATGCTGAAAAGAACTGAATCAAATGTATGAGTCGAATGTGCTGGTACCTGGCTAATCAACCCCACCACAAAGCAGCCTCCCAGCCCTGCAGTATGGAGAAACCAAGACATAAGAAAAGGACTAAATTTCTCAACCCAAGTTTTTAAGTGAAAAAGACCACTATGCCTGTGCTGTAAAGAAGTGTGTTAGCTGATTTATGGAAGCTTGATGTTTTCTGGTGTATGTCACTGGTGACCCCATCACCCCAGCCCTGTGCTACTGCCACAGCAGGCCCTGCTATCTGCTCGAGGGGGAGGCAGCAGTGATAACGAGGACATGGGGCAGGATTCAAGTCAGGGGAGTAAAGTGGCTAATTACTGCTTTGGGCAGCAAGTAAAATGGTTACAAAAATAAAATTCATATTTTGAAGACAGCTTGTATTTTCAAGCAGAGAACTGTAAAATCGCATGTTTTACCAATTCCTAAAGAAATGAAACATGACAAAAACCGAGACTGAACATAAGATTCAGTTAGAGTTAGACTAAGATTAAGGACGTGTTGAGCACTGAGTTTTAATTCTTAACACCTTTACTGACCTCAAAATAGAGAAAAACTGTGTAATATCTCAAGAGTTAGGAGCAAAATTTGCTGATGCTTCAGTACAGTACTTTAGAAGCACATGTCTCAGATGCATCCTCCATAAAGGAGAAACCCCACCGTATTTAGAGAAACACCCAGACACCTCAAACTAAGCATAAGTGGACATACTCACTTAGAGTGCTTATGGCAATGATAACAGACATGAATTCCAGTTTGGTTGTCAGATAATCTGTTTTCCACCCATGTAACATAATTAGCACCCAACACAGAGTGGCGAAACGAGGGAAGCAAGATGCCCTCTTTTCTCCCAGATCAAGGCACTTCATGAACATAAATTAGATGTTAATGTCGCTGGGAGGCAAGCGTGACAAGTCTTATTAAGCCATTTTAAAGATTAGGATACTGAGTCACAGAGAGATTAAGAACTTCCTCAAAACCAACAGCAGAGTCAGAGAGGGGGCAGCTACACCCCAGCTGGCACTGGCAGCAGGGGACTGTGCTGCCCCACCTTACTGCAAAACTTAAGAGTCTCTAAGGGGGGGGAATAAATCCACACTCCCATAAAGTTTCCTGACCATGCCAACATGCCTCCATTTCGACCTGCAAGGGAACATCTTTAGATACAAGAATGCAGTTCGGTTTCCATGCTCAGATCTCATTTTGGCTGAAGGTACTAGCAAGGTTGCCAACTATAAATAGGTTTTTTTAAGTCGACAGAGACCTCCAGATCTTTTACGATAAGCTTGAGAGAGAAGTTAAAACTTTTTGATACTAGTTCAACCCTATAACCCTTGGGGCAAATAAATCTACATTCATCAGTCTACGAGCCAACTCACGGCCAACTATCTGGATTCAAGTCACATGCTGCATTTGCACATTAAAAACGGAGTGAACACGACAAGACAATCACTATCACAGGTTAACAAACACTTCAAAGCACAAAGAGAAAACCCGGCAGATGACATATTCAATTAGCCCAAAAGGTGAGCAGGGAAGGATGTTATGCTGATTAACACACTCATTAAGACGCGTCCGAACTAATAGCCCACTTCAGTGTTGTAACACGTCTGAAAAGCGCTTAGGTCTGTCTTAACCGCCGGAGCGAAAGATTATTTTGAGTTTTCCTGCGTGGCCGTCCGAGCCAGCGCGGCGTCACCCGGCGGTGCCCCCGACGCGGGGAGCAGGTACAGCCCGCGGCCGGCAGCGCCCAGACCCGCGCCTACAGCCCGGCTGGGCTCAGCAGAGCCCGGCACGGCTCCGCAGAGCCCGGCTGGGCTCCGCAGAGCCCGGCACGGCTCCGCAGAGCCCGGCACGGCTCCGCAGAGCCCGGCACGGCTCCGCAGAGCCCGGCACGGCTCCGCAGAGCCCGG
>JAYRBT010000177.1:4978006-5068954 GCA_036023395.1 Myiotriccus ornatus | reverse complement strand
CGCCGCCCGCGGAGCCGATCCCGGCGCTGCCGCCCGGGAGGGACCGGCCGCCCGCGGGGGTCCCGCTGCCAGCCCCGCTGCCGCCGCCCCGGCTCCGCCCGCGGCAGCGCCCCCGCCCCTCAGACCTACCGGCGGCCCCGCTCCACATGCTGCTGCCGCCGCCGCCGCCGGGGCTCGGTTCAGCTCAGCCCGGCGCGGCTGGGGCGGGGCCGCCGGCCGGGGCGGGCCGGGGCGGGCGGGCCGCCTGCCCCTGTTAGCGCCTGCCCCTGCCCCCTGCGAGCCCCGCGGTGCGTGTGCCCCGCCGCTCCCGATCGGCGCTGGTTTGGGGCTTTTGCGAGCCCCGCAGCCCCGGGAGGAGGGTCCGGCCCCGAGCGGGGCGGAGGAGCTGCCACCTGTCACGGGGGAAAGCGGCGCTGGGACAGCGCAGCCGGCGCAGCGGAATGGGGAACTCGCGGCGGTTTCTCTCGCCCGTTTGGGTTCTGTTTCTGAGGAAGCTTGAAGGCTGTCGCGTATCCGGGAGGTTCAAGAAGATTTAGGTCGGCATGCAAATAGGAGACGACTGGAAAGAAAGTTCAAGATCGGCAGCTGATGTGACTGACAGCACTGACACTAGGACTGCCTGGCTTCAATCAGCAGTAACAACATCTTGCTAATGGCAGAAACCAAGTTTTATGCAAAAGGAACAAAGAAAAACTATTAAGAATCACTTGAAGTGCTGCAACAGGGAAGGTGAACAAGCTAAAGCTAGTATTTACTCACCTAAAGGTTTGATAAAAGCCCCAGCAGGCCTACTTTATAGGTAACCTAAAACAGTCATAAATATTTTGACATGTCCCGTTTAAGTGACGCTGAAGAGGGCTGTGGCAGAACAAGGGAGCCAGACCGTGTTCTGCCATGACATGAGCTATCTGACCCTTTTCACACTTCCCTCCTATGACCCAAATTTGAAGTGGCTTTGGCTAACATGGAGAGAAAACAAGTGCGAATGTGGCCTTTTTTATCCATGCACAGCTGAATGTAACATAATCTCTAAATGACCCAAGTGTTTCACCAAGTCTCTAAAATAATTTGTTGATCTTAAGGCAGAAATTTTGTTGTAGAAAATACCTTTCATTTGGGTTGAAATTTGTCTTCCTGCTTTTTGCATCAGGCTTGGCTAAACCCAAGTTTTACTCAATCATTAACTTAGATTTGCAGTATGTTTGTCTGCTTATTTCACTTCAGGAGATTAAGTGTACTTTTTCCTCAAAGTGATAAAAGCAAGAATATAGAAATAATGGTGCATACCATTTCCCTGTTATCTAAAAGACTATCTTCTTTAGCAGCCTTGGGGAAGGCAAAAACAGGGAATGAGAAAATGCTCTTGGCAAACATCCAGAAATAGTGATCTGTAGTTAGCAAAGGGAGATGTGTGTATGAAAGAAATAATATCTATATGATTTGTACAAGTCTTCCTAGTTTCAGTCCATCATTGAGAGCCAGAGAACCCAGAAAATACAATGTCAGAAAGAAATTAACCCCTACTAGGAAATATTCCAAAACTTCCCTCTTTAGAATAGATGTTCCTTATTTGTTAGGAAAGATGCTTACAGCACTGGCCTCCCATGTGTCTCTTCACCTTCAAAGCTGTCCTCTCCACACCTCTCAGAAGAAGTTAGTGAGTCCATAAAAAGATTACCCTCTCCTGCCAAGTCCTTCAAAACATTTTATGCATCCCTAGGGAAACACATATGGGGCTGCATGAAGACCATCAGGGACCTTGCTATTTAATAACTGTAATTAGTATATTTACTTATCATCCTTAAATATTTGATCTTTGAAAATTGCCAAAAGATGAATGTATAATTCACACTCACTAATCTTAAATATTATCATAACCATCTTTAAAAATTACATTTCGTTAGATGTTACTTAACCAGAATTAAGAAATTCTTTATTCACAGTCACACCTACCTCTTTCCAAAGGAGAACATAACTAAGATGCAGTTTAATCTTATCACTCTGGGCTAAGATAAGTACACTTCAATAAAGATTAGATTAACAAACACTAATCAGGAACCATCAATCTGGCATTACATGGGGCTCTGTTGGCTACTCTAGCCCACCCTCCCTTCTATGGGAGTGGGACATGCAACCATAAAGGGAAATAGCAACTTCACTGGGTGCTGCACAGCCTCCCCTTCCAGTGAGACCAAGTTCCTAACTCATTTTTCTAACCTGGCAGCTGCTTTGTAATTTTTTGGTTTTGTTGTTGTTCAAACATAGCCTGTTCTCCTCCATTGAAAGGATAGGAAAAAGGAATAAGAATAGTCCTTAAAAAAACAATCCAGCCTTATCAACTAGGATAAAGCCATGTCTGCTAACTGCTGTAGGCTGTTCATCCTTCTCACTGTGGCTGATTATGTGCAACACTCCCTTTCCTGATATGTGCAAGCCTATGTATTCAAATTCTTGTAAATGTGATCCTATCCACGTATCCCACACAATAAAAGCCCTTCTTGTGGTATTCTTCAAAGTTAGCTGAATTTTTCATACAGAGGAGATGGTCTGGTTGTTATGTTGTGGCCTGGCTCTCAGCAGATCATTCTGAGCTCCCCCCTCCACCCCTCACCTCCTTTATGACTTTGAGAATCCACGTATACATCATGTAGCAGTTCATAATCTATAGGGTGCAGGAAATAAGACTTCCTTAGCTCACGGGGGTTATGAGGGTGAAACTTTGACATTCTGCTACATCATGTGAAAGGCCATTACAGGTAGCTTGATATTTTCCTGCATTCAGTTTGAAGTTAGTCATCATACTCATCTCTGGTGAGAATCAGTAGCTAAATACAATGTTTTTCTTCCTTCAGTAATGCTTTTTGTTTAACATGAACATATAAAGCCATTAGAGTGGTTCTTTTAAAGAAATTTTGCTCTATAGAGTGAAGAAAGGAAAACAGATCTAAGGAAAGGAAGCTGGACTCTTTACGTGGGAGCATATAATTTTCCAGGAGCCTGGAATAGCAGGATTTTCTTACCACGTGTGCAGGAAATAGCCCTTCCTACCCAATCCTGGATGTATCAGATGTATTTATATGCTACCCTTAGCATTTAAAGGAACTATTCTAGTGTGAGAGACCTTCTAAACAACATTTCTGTTCAAGTTTCCAAACACAATAACAGATTTACACTTTTATCTTGAGGAACAGTTCAAAATACTTTGTCTCACTAAAAAAACCCAACAACCCAGAATTACCTACAGAGCACACATAACTAATTTTCTAGCCCTCTTCCCACAAAAGACTACAAATTAATTTGTTAGGGAAGTTTGGGGACAGGTTCTTCATCACCCTACCTTCCTCACATCAGCAACTTCTGCAGGAGAAACAGGAGTGAGACTCTTCCACACTAGCACAAAACTGCCAGGATTTGTATTTGCCCTGTGCTGCCTCTATCCTTTAAGAGGGCAAGCTCTAACAAACCATCCCACAGCACAGCTGGCCAGTAACTCATGCCCAGGTTGGTAACATTAGTCCTTCTTTCCTCCCTGCAAATCTTCTGTTGTTTGGGTTTGGGGCACGTGTATAGGTGGTTTTATTTTTTCTGTGTGTATTTTCTCTGATATTTTGAGAAAAAGAAGATAGAGCTTGTCTAATGCGGGTTACTGACACAAATCTAGGAGATTTCACTTTTTGGTTCATGTCTGCTGGTTAACCCTCCCTGAAGCTAAAAAGGATTTTGCTGACATAAAATTTCTAATAATACACCAAATCTGAGCACAGGACTCTTGCTCCCAGCGTCATTGAGCTCATTCATATCCAAACCCCCTTTGCTAAAAGCAATTTTAAAGGTTTATAGAGAGTACCCAGCTAGTCACCACCAGCCTCTTCAAAATCTTTAGCTCAGGAATCATAAAAAAATTCCTTCTTTGAAGGCAGAAGAAATGACCCTCCCACTGTCTAGGAAAACTCTCATTTTAGTAAGGGAAAAAAAAATACAGTCCTGTATTTATTCCTATAATAGAATCCTGCCTCCCTGTCATTTTACTTCATTAAGGGATAACACCATCTTTGGTGATGTTGGAATTACAAATCACTCAACATTTTTGAGTTCTGAAAAGCAACAACCAGAACCTTAAAAAGTTTGAGACTTCTCTTAGGCCACATCTCATTTTGTAAGGTGTGTTTGAATTTTGAGAAAATTTGACAGATAATCAAATAAGGTGGGCATTTGGAAGGGTAGAAAAAGTCATCATAATAAAGAATTGCATTTTATTCCTTTCCTGTCCTTATAGTCAGTATTTTAGTCAGCTGTTAAAAGATTTAGTCTTCCATAAGGATATATTTTTATTATTTCATTAAGGAATATCACTAAAAGTCTAAATTTTATTAATGCTGGGTCATCAGAGTTTATTCCGCAGATATTTTATCTTTTCATTTCTGACACTTGGGGGTTTGTGCTCAAAAGAATTAAAAAAAAAGCTTTTGATTTTGCTTTGATTTACACAAGTCACTACTCTGAGAAATACATGAGAGATATCAAAGCCATAGAGCTACTTCTCCTGTTGAAATAAATGTCAACATCTCACTGACTTCAGAGAGAAAAGGATCAAGTAATTAAACGTTGTTTTGCATGGATTCCAATAGGCTTTGGATCAGGCCTCATTTCCCTAGCCAGTGCTTGCAGCTTTGCTGCTTCGGATTCTGCTGACAAATGACTCTCTGTAAAACTAACCCACCAAGCTCAGCAAAGCTGATAAGATTTCCTTCCTGCACGGCTACACTAACACCTTCCCTGAAAATGTGCTCTGAATTTGGTCATACTTGATTTCAGATTAAGACTTTGCAGAGAAAAACTTCAATGTCCACTACAGTGATAAAGAAATTTAAGTTAACACCCAGGCAAATGATTACAGCTGGTAAATAGATTCTGCTTTTTAGGGTGCTAAAACGTCTGCATGAGCTGGTAACTGCTTGAAGGATGTCACATTGCAAAGCAGGCAGAGAGGGTGCTCCAGATTGTATCAGAAGAAAAATACACTGATCTGTGATTGGGGAAATTTTGTGAGAAAAAAAAAACCAAACAAAACCAAACACACAGACAATAAAAACAACTCAGAAGACTTGTGCATTTAGCACAGACCTGCATGAAAACAGTTCCTAGAATGTGACTGTCCATGAATAAAGGGAACCTTCTGTAAACACATTCTTAATACAAGTTAACCTTTCTGTACGTGTTGTCAGCAAGAACCTGAGATTATTTCTTGTCTGTGGGAAACCTTCTGTCAGAGACAAAGATCACTTTCCACATGCTTTGATCTTAGCATATTAAATCTTAGCAGAGACTTTATTTAATTAAAATGTTATTTATGTTTTGTGGGTGTTACTGAACAAAGACTTCCCTGAGTGTCATTAATGGAAGAATGACAGAGTTAGAACCAGTGAGGACCATCACGATAAGTCTGAGTGCAGAGATTTTTAGGGAAATTACTGTTTCTCAGACAGCTGAGCACTCAGACATACTTGCCTAACTCAAGGATGAAACCACAACACTTCTAAGTGCCATCCTTCCAGTTTCACAGATTCTCATTCTTCATTTTTAAGTTAAACACTTGTAGTAAGTCTGTGCTATTGTAATTGTTTCTTTAATGTCTATGACTCCATATGCATGAGCAAACCCATGTGAGAAGTTCAGTGCTAAATCTTGGGGAAGGAGGTACTTTCTTTGGCAATGCCAGAGTTTACTTTGGGAGATTCTGTTGACTGACCATTTACTGTGCTGCATTATGCTGTATTAGAGAAGAGATGACCTCACTTCCCATGCTTAGCCAAGAAGAAATGACTAGGAAGAAGATATAGTCCCTTTTTTTTTTAATTATCTAACACAAATGTTTCTAACTTACTCTATGGAGATAATAGAAAACAACCAGCAACTGCTGGGTATTAGTTTTGTCTGTTATACATCATTGTCTGTCTTGCCAGCCTAAAATAAATAAATTATATGTATTCAAACCTCCTTTGTTTAAAAAATAAGGTTGCTAAGAAACAAGAGTTGTGCACATTTAATGCCATTTATGGATTTTCAAAGAATACTGTCAAGAAGAGGGGAATAACTAAGGATCTATAGGTTCCACATAAATTTTACTTATACATATTTCAGCAAGAAGTGTTGATACTTATAAAAATTTGGTTTACCTGTAGGTTTGCATTTCAGTATGATTTATATATGTTACAAATGTTACAAATACTTCATTCAAAACTGTTTAGTTGTCATGGTCCAGGAGGCCAGTGGCTATGCTCAATGAAATGTGCATATTGACATTTTTCATTACTATGCTTATTGGTAAGAGAGAAAATTTCATTCAGCCTCCTACATTTCACTGGAGTCAATACTATGCTCATTTAAAGCAATAACCAACTTTTCTTCTGATTTCACTCAACTGCAAAAAATAAAAAGAAAAAAGACTAAGACATCTGTTAAAAGCAAGAATCCAGCAGTCATCACCAGAGGCCAAACAGCAGCACAGCAACACAACTGCTAAAGCTGAAGGTATTCATGGCATTGAGAGGCTGCCCACAACACAGACTCAAAAGAGACTTTTCCCTAAACCTAGTGTTATAAAGTTGTGAGTTATAGGTCTCTAATCACTACCTTAAACTTAGGAAAATTATCCTCAAAAGACTGGACTTCTCACTGGGTAAAAACACAACAATCTCAAAATGCTACTTGGGAATATGCTCTTCAAAGTTTAATTGCTTTTTAACTACTCATTGCAACGTCAAGGCTTTTTTTGTATCCAGCTACAGCAGCACTGAAGATTTCTCTTTCTTATCTGCTCACAGAAAAACAAAACAAAACAAAACAGCTTATTCCTGTTTCCACCCTTTCATCCCTGATTTCTTAAATGGGGCCTAAAGCCATTTTACCTGTTAAACCTTGTGTGATAATTAAGTTGTTCAAGCTTAGTCAACTTTGGTTTTCGCAGTTAAATTGGCCCCCTGCCAGCATTGTCAGTCTTCCATAAAACTGTAGGGAAGAGCTCAGCCTTCCATAACACCTCTGCTCCCAGAGGAGCTCAGCACTGCCAGGCAGACGTGGGCCACGCACAGACATTGGCACTACCCAGACCCCTCTGCCAGATCCACAGGGGCTCAGGACGATACAATCCTCTTCAGCACTGCTTATGAGAGGGAAGAGCTGTGCTATAGCCCACCTGGCAGAGCAAAAGAAGTTTTTCAGCAAGCATTTGGCAAGGTTGAGACCATGTGTGGGATAAGGCCATGGCCATTCTCTTCCCTGCCATAAGTTTTGGAGATGTCAAGGATGTTGCAGGCAGTTCAGTCCTGACCAGGGATGGCAGACTTTGCAGCATCACGTTTTCTGCCACCCTTTGGCTTAGGGCTTGGCAGAGAGCTGCCGCCTTACAAATTGCCACCAGCTCCCAGGGTAACACCAAGGCTTGTTGAACGGCCTCCTGTTCCCTGCATTTTCTTAGCTCATGCAATCTCACCAGATCACAGCACAAACAATATTGTTCCTGACAACCTGCAAAATATTTTTATGAACTCCATCATATACTGTTTAAACATGTCATGTTAGCAACTTCAAACAAACAAGAGTAACTTAAAGAGAGACCTTTTCAAACTCGGAACATGTGCCGGTAGCTTTCCGGTTTCAGTATCAGGATTAAAAAAAAAGTATTTTTAAATTAAAAAAAGGGTCCCGTGCATCTCCAAATTTGTCAGCAGGGCAGTTGGCATCCCTCCATCCTTGCTGCTCCTCTGTATTCAGAGTTTGAAATAACAGATTTCAGCTGCTGGAGGAAGAGCCTGAACACACTGAGAGCAAAACCACTTTGAACTGCCTGGAATGGTAACAGCAGCACTTGGGGAGGAAACAAAGCCTGGGCACAAGTGCGTTTTCTCAACAGCTGAAATGAAGACTAACAACTGCCACATTCCTAGGGGAAATCCTGTTGAGCAGAAACTTAGTCCCTCAGCTCTCTGTGTGATTGTTCCGCGTTGCTCACAGAACTGGCATTTCTTTCAAGAGCCCTTCATAGGGCAATATTTACAATTCATACACGGGATTGACCTGTGAAACTCAGCACAGCTCAAAAGTCTTCTTTTGCCTGTTCAGCCTTCCTGATTTGCAAGCGCTTCTTTCTGCATGTGAAGTGCTTCTTTTAGCTATATATTGCTTCCTTGCAATGTCTTAATGAGCAGCAATTATGCTGCTCTTTCAAGATACGCATCTGCCATCACCCATTCACCAACAGAGTGTTTAGCAGTGCATAAGCTAAAGACGAAAAGGTATTTTCAAAATTTTAAAAAGTCGGTTTGAAATATCTCCGCAGGATTCAAATGTTTGATTTACTTCCTGGTGATCAAGAGAACACTGTCTGGCCTTTCGCCCACACAGACAAATATTTGTTGTCAGATGGTAAACAAAAGTTTAGTTATACATGGATAATTAATATTAAATTTCAACAAAACATGGTCGCTATCTAACAGACTGTTTCAAAGAAGGGTTTATTGTGAAAGTTTACAGATGAAACTTCCTTATTTAAAAAACAGTTCTGCATTTCAAGGAGGCTTCTGCTTTAGTTAAATGGCTGATTTCCTTCATGAGCCTGGCCACTTGTTTTATTGTTTAGTCCAGAAAGTGACAGAGTAGGATCTTTTTTATTTTAGCACACAGTATTAGGATTTTTAGCAAACACGTACATTTCACTGTGTGCTCATGGAGAGAAAGTTTGCATGTACTTTTTTATTTCACAGTATATCCAGATTTTGGAAACTTGCCCACTCTTGCCTTCTGTTTTGCTTAAAACATTAGTCTACAAAGCATCAATAAGCATCTTAAACTAAACTAATGTCTGCATGTCATTATTTATAAATGTGTAGGCGCTTGCCTGGAGGCAAAAGAACCCATAATACTGCTACCATTTACTGTTACTTATATGTAGCTTTGTCTGGTTTAGAGCAGGTTTTCCTACAGCATTTTTTTGTTCCAGGTTTTTCATTTGGCCTGCCCTTGGTACTGTGGGTAGTACCACTTTCACCCAGGCAGTTCTGGCCAAAGAAGGTCAGCTGAGAACAAGGGGTTGGAGCATCTCCCGAGGCCTGGCTGGGCTGTACTGCTTGCACTGCTGAGGACAAATATGCAAGGTTTGATGAAGTCAGTGGAAAGACTCCTACTGGCTTTGGTTAGCTCTGGATCCAGCTATAAATTATAGAAGTTAGATTTTATTTCCATTACTTGTCCACAATATTTTTCTTCCTGTGTTAGCAACATAGCTCCTTTTTAAACAATGACAGAACTGCTCTTTCCAGTCAAGTGATCCATTTGTCAGTAAATTGCACTGGAATATGACCAGATGGGGATCCTGAGTTTGCTGCTAATTGGAGAGGGGGGAAAAAGGATGCTCTTTCTGGTTTTGTGGACGAAGTCACTGACTTCAAGGGAATCATACAATATCCTGTTATGCTTTGTATTCAGTATTCTAAAACGGGGAGCAGTTTTTATCTTACCTTTCCAGAAGAACAAAGTGAAGATAAATCACTGTTCTTGGAAAACCTATGGAAATTATAGAAAAACTTGCCTAAGGTAACTCACTGGTTTACCAATGGCAGAAGTCATATTTATGCTGGAATTCCTAGCTTGTGTCCCATTCCTTGCTCTCTCTGTGCATGTGACGTGTGACATAAACAGACTGTCACAGAAGAAAGCACATAGGAGGTGCACGGTAAGTCAGGATTTTGTCAGTTTAGCAAGGGTAAGTTTGAAGAAATGTGTTCTTGGAATCAAAAAACACAGGCCTTGAAAACAAATGGACAGCTATCAAGGCAGTTTATTTTGAAGTTTAAAAGTGACTACTACCCCTAGACATTCATCTAAATAAAATAAGGATGTAAAGAAATAGCATTAAGTAATTAAGGTGGGTTTAAAAAAAAAAAAAGGAATGAGAAAATTTTTATTAAAAATACTGGTGGTGTACAGCAGACAACATCTGTGCAGTCATGTATCAACAGACTCTGCTGTCTGCATAACAATTTTCCCTCAGAACATGTTCTATTTATAACCCCCCTAAGCCTTATGCAGTATGTTTCCTGTTCAGACATACCACTTAATCACCAGAAAATGAATCAGCCAATACGTCCAGTCTCTTCCCAAACATGGGATTCAAAACTAATGAGAAAATTATAAGCATGCTTAAAACTTGACTGATAAGTCAAAATATTGTTTAAACTGATTCCTGTTTTTTTGATATGTACTTGTTAGAAATTATTCACCTTGTCAATGGGAGCATGTAGGCACTTGTTCACCAAGAATAAGAATATTTTGCTTATTTATTCACTCTGAAATGCTTGCTATTTCTGTGATTACCACAATACTGTATTTCAAAAGCAAACAAACAGGCTTATGACCAAAAATTTTAAGATGGATAAGTCTCCCGCTGCTCTTCTTTGGTCTGGGTGGGCATTGTTGTGAAGAAATACTTGATTTTTTTAGGTTGTATAAGAAACTATCTTGGAAATTTTATTTTCAACTTACTTAATTACTAACTCATTTCTAATTTTTCAACTCTAGAATATGAGAAATCTTGTTGTGTTTTCTATGCTATTTAAATATTTAAACACAAGCATCATGCAGCATATTCATCTGCCAATAAAATAGAGGTAGAATTGAATACAGAACACAACCTTTTTCAATTCTGCCTTCAAGAGCAGAAGCATTATCAAAAACTAAGCATGGAGTTTCATCCTAAAACAGTAACTCATGCATAACTGCTATCTGCATGATTCATCATGGCAACAACCACAGAAATTCTTCCACACTCCACAGTCAAGAAAGAGAAGTAGAAATATTTCCTTTTGTCAAGATTTTAAAGCACATTTCTGGCATTTCAACCATTTAGCTTAAAGACAGCCTCACCTGCATGCCTTGTCCTAATCTGTATGCCCTTACAAACCCCCAAAATATTCCTGAACCTTTGGAATGTCCTGAGAGACACAATCTACAAACAAGTCTCAGATCTGCACAATCTTAGAAGTAGTACTGTAGAAACAGAATTTCCGTTTACAAAGGAGAGGGTTTTTATTTTGAGGACTCTTAAGTTTCACCCTGTTTTGCAGCTGTGGATGTTGTGGCTCAAGGAAGTAACTTGCTCACAGTGCAAACCAATGCCAGGCTGAAAATGTCCCAGCTTTCACCCTCATAATCTCTCCACCAAACACTTGTCTCTGTTATTTTCACTGGCAGACAGGGAGAAGGAAGCCATGGAAATTACACCCAAGTAATATCTTTTACTCAAAATCTCTCTTTTAGATAAAAGCTTGTTTTCTGTTATTGTTTTAGATACTTCACAAATCTGAGGCAGTAAGGAATAATCACTAACAGTTCATGAGACCTTGGTCTGTTAAGCAGAAGAATACCCATGATCCATAGCAAGAAAATTACCCTCATTTGGTATCTATTTCAATTTATCCGGGTTTCTTACAGAGAGACTAACCCGTCTTTCTCTAATCCCACTGGTTTCTTTCAAGTGGATTTTTAAAAGGGGTTGGAAGTGACAGAGGAACATGTTAAATACCTACACACAAGAGAGGGCTTTTGAAAATGAACCTTTTCAATATTAACTAAGTTGACTTCATATTGTGAGTCTTAATAGGCCAATTATGGGTATATGCATGGCATGGCAACGTATGCCCCCATCCTGAACTGACCTGAATTCATGCCAGAAGTGGTCGGAAAAATAAGGATGGTGTATCATCTGACTGACAATGTCATTCTGATAAATGGCCGAGGTCACATTCCAGCGCTATCATTGCTGGCCTTTCATCTGCAGAAGCTGTTCTCTCACTTTCACAGCCAGCAGTACAGCAGTGCCTCAAAAGCAGCTGAAAAACACACAAGGATAACTACCATAGAAACATCGGGGGGAAATCAAAATACTAGCATGTTTTTTCAGCTACAAATGCAGTTTCGAATGTGTTCACGTCTACTTCTGCTCCAAGTTTTGTTCAAAGTCTAAACCTTTCTTCATACTACAGGATTACTGGGGGTTCAGTATGGAAAACTGACAGGTGTGAACATAGAACTAGCACTCACAAAAGCTTTGTGTATCTCAGTATCTGTGAAATGCTGCAAGTTCTCCTTTCTCTGCGTGGCATTTCAGGTTTCACAGTTTTTCTACCTCTGATACCAAGTAATTATTAGTATGGTAATAATGAAAGTGCATGTCAATGCTGCAAAATCTAGGCATGCTTTGCTAGGTCTTTGCTCTTAATCAGGAAAATTTACGTTTCTTAGGTAAGATATGCCTACCTTCCCTCTTTTCCGAGCCAAAGTTCTTTCAGCTGCTCCTCTATGGGACAAGGTGACCTCGACTTCTTCTGAAAAATAACATTTTATAGCTCTACATTATGCACATATTTACAGGGGGTGGAAAGAGAGATGTGTCTGCAATGTCATTACAAGTTTTCCTGCTGACCCAGGGCACGCCCACTTGACCCTCGCCCTATAGCTGCAAGAAGTTTTGATTTTAAATTTTTGTTTCAAAATAGATTTGGACAGCTGCCTTAGTCTGAATGCCCAGGGTTGTGTTCTACAAGAGAGAGAAAAGGGAGAAAAAAGAAGGAAAGTAGAGGGAAAAAAGAAAGAAACTGGATTAAAAAGAAAACTTCCCAACTAAACATAGGTGAAATAATTAAACAGAGACCTTGGAAAACTCCATCTCCTTTAAACTTCTTAGGAAATAAAGATTTGAAAATACATGCAAGTCAGCCAAAGTATAATTAAACAGTTCAACAGTGTTCCTCTTATTTAACAAAAAGTCATTATGCAAATGCATTTTTTAGATTAGATGAAGCAAAATGAGTTGTATACAGAACAAGAAGTAATACTTTTGGGCGCCAGTGTTACTTCCAAGGCCCCTGTTTCTCTTGTGTTCTTCAACAAATCTTTCACTCTCTTCTGTGGAGAATAACTTGCTTAGTTTTTCCTTTGCACCTTCCTCCCTGCTCTAATATGGAAAAATCAGAAGTGGATGCAAAGAGCAAACCTGCTCGAGTCCACTTGGTCAGATCCCATCTGTGGGTAATGCAGTGTACCTTTTGGGGAGATCACAAAAGCAAACTTCATCGAGATAAGGGAAATTAAGAAACAGAGCAAAGGGCTGTTGTTACATATATCCCATCAGACAGGCAGAACAATAAAACCCCTCGCCAAGGAGTAATGTATCAGTTGGCCTTTGGTTTAGAAATGCTCAAGAAGCAAGAATCTGTCCATTATGCCAGAAATAGTTCCAAAAGAAGCACCAACACCACAGCTGGAGAGGGATTACTGACGTAGTAAATTGGGAAATTTGTGACTGTGGGCTGCTCAGGAGAGAGAGAAGACTTCCCAAAGTGACAAGTCAGATTAAAGCTTCTTCTCTAACTGTCCCTGAAAGAGCCTCTCTAGTCCCAGGGGGAACTCTGTCCCCTCACCTGAAGGGATGGAGCATGAGCATATTTTTGCACACACAAAAAGTTCACAAGACTAAAACCCACTTAGCTTCATGCAACTTCCACTGAGTTCAGTGGTGCAGAATCTGCATCTGGATGATAAGAAAATAACTTATTTTCTTACAACAAATTACAACTCTATTTTCATCAATGCTCTTTCAGGAAGTGGTCACATATGATAAAAATGTAAGGCTGCAGATAGCACGGGTTTAGTGATTTCTAAACTCAGTTATGTCCTGCTTGCTGGGGGTAACTCTGGCCCTAGATGCAGCAGCTCATCCAATAGTAATGTCATTGCCATGCAAAGTAAATGGATCATCTTAAATCATGCTCTTTACTGAAACTGAACCTTAAAACACTCAAAGTATTGACTTGTTTTAAAACCATTCACTAATTCACTGCTTCTGATAAATTTCTTTGTGAATTGTTGTATGTGTATGTGGAAATGGAAATAGAAAATAACAGGAATAGAGCCATGTCTTCTACCAGTTCATGTTGAATACACCCTTGATAGTAGATAATCAGAAGGAAAATTGGACTCAAAGGAAGATATGCACATAGATTAATAGCTGAGGAATTTTATCTTGACTTAACTTGATTTCCTATCTGACCATATACTTTCTGTTCACATGACAGTGCCCCTTTTAGAAGTATTTTAGCCTTTATTAAAAAGGCTTAAGTATTAAAGAAGCTTCTGCATACCAAAGAAGATTGCACCAAGAACTAGCTTGCCTCAGAATAAAAAAAGACCTCTGCTGCTGCAGGTTATTTGTGGCTTGAATGTATCTAGTTTCTACTTCCAAATTTAGGGTGTTTCTTCTGCTTGATTACAGAACTGACAGTCATCTTTCCTTTACCATCAGTTAACTAGGTATTTAACATTGCATTTCTCTAATTTTTTTTAAAATCCAAATGTCCAATGTTCTAAGGACGATTGGATCATATATTCGATTGGCACAGGTGTATTTATAAACCACACCTACAAATACACATTACATGTCCATTGTCAAGCTCTATCACCCATAAAACTATGTAAACTGATATTGTTTATGTTATCATCAGTTATTTGTTTTCTTATTGCAAACCCTCTTGGATTAAAGGAAGCTAAAGAAGTTCATCATCCATACCTTTTCCCAGTTTAAATACCGGTATATCATCTATTTTCAGTCCATTTTATCCTACAATACTTAAAAAAAGTTCTTTAACTATCCCAGCTATACCCATGAATTATTGGACTGTGATCAAAGCTGTAAACAGATTTTTGTATGTAAAACAAACTACAAGTGGGAATCAAGAGGGACATGTCATCACATAGCAAAGAATCAATAATAGAATAAAGTGACTTCAAATTTTAAAAAGATTATGAATTTCTGCTCTCAATATATTGACTCTAATAAAACCTTCAAACAGCAGTGGCTTAGCAGGAAGTTTGGCAGGACTCAGTAATTCAGTCTGCAGTAAATAAAAGTGTGGGCAAGTTCCAAAACATCTCTGGTGGTGACAGGGGCAAAGCCCAGCACCCTTCTACAAATGGTGAAAAGGAAACTTACAAATGCTTGAAATACTGTTCTCCAATGGAAAGATTAAAAAATAGCACAACAGCCTGAATGTGAAAGGATACAGTAGCTGAAAAGTAATTCCATATAAAGAAAAGAAATAAAATCAGTAAATTCAGTAACTGGTTATATTTAGAAGGCCTTAGTGCCAGATTCTTTTCTGGCATTGAATTGTTGCCAACCCTACCCCTTCTAAAGATAAATAATATCAAAGAGGCAGCTTTTGGTCATGAGAAACAAACACAAAGCTGGTCAAGACTTTGCAGAAACAGGTAGTGAAAGGCTGCACTGGATCATACGCAGTAGCTATGCAAGGGATCAAAACCTGATATGGATTTCTGTGGCAGAGTTACATCAGTCAGAAGAAACAATTTCGTTTACTGGGTTGGCTCTCAGGCAGTAAATCCAGGTTTACACTGGCCCTAAGCCCATTCACCCTAGAACAAACAAGTATGACACTAAAAATCAGGGCAAAATCAGAACACAAAGCATGACAAATAATGTCTGACTTTTCAAAGTCTCAGCAGTATTTTGTCTTTTATGAATATTTTAAATCTTCCAGGAACTTGCAGTTAATATTTTGAAAGCTTTTGCTGAGTTGAGCTGTGTTCTTGCACCATCAATAGATTTTGTTTCTATATAGAGAATATCACTTTCTATTTTTTTCTATATTTCACTCTATATATATATCACTTTCCTTATAGAGAGTGATTGGATGGATTAGAAGTCACTGGTTATTCCCATGGGACAAGACTGTTCATCTGGTTAAGTATTACTCTTGTCCCAAATGTTGCTGACCAACATCCCAGAACTGGTAATGGATGTTGAACAAAATCCAGCTTGTGAAGAAAGCCGTTTATGAAACAAGCAAACAAAACAGCTGTGATTACACACATGACATGACAGAAGTATTTCTCTATGGAGCAAGAGACCTGTGTCAGCTGGAGATCCTAAATTTAAACCACGCAGCATCAGGTTTCAGATATGCACCAAAACCACCTACATGTCAATATTTATTGAGAATTTGGGGTCTGTAGATGCATTTGAAAGGAAGGCAGATGCTTAAGGAGAGCAGATGTACTGCATTTTAATCCCAAGGTCTGGCTAAATTTGGCTTCTCTCATCTCCAACAGGATGTAAAACTATTTAGAAATGTTTCTTCTGTGTGAGGAAGACTTTACTCATGTGATTACGGGGTTAAGAGGTAAACATTAATGATTGTAAAGTGCTTTGAAATCCAAGATGAAAGGTAAAGGTATTATGCAAGAATGATTATTTTATACCATTTAATATCATTTGTTCAGGATGATGTCACGTAATGAGAAAGGAAGTATTCTTAAGCTGGACACAGATCTGGCAAGGGAACTTGTATTCTGGCTGCAACAAATTTTTTGTTGTCCGTATGAGACATAGCTACAACACACACCCTCACCACAAAATAGAAGTCATAATACTTTTTTTGTCCCTCTAGTGTTTTTAATGTGTTTTGATGATGGGGTCAAAACTGCTTGGATATATACACATGCCATATAATGCATGATAACAAGACTATCATTGTATCCAACACAATATCATTTCTGTAGGTCTGAAATAAATGGCAAACCACATAGGGAAAAGGCAATACCTTTTTTTTTTTACATAAAGTCTTCCAGTCTAGCATGTTGCCTGCTTTTACTGGGCCTTCAGCCTTTCTGGTGCAATAGCAGATTTACAACACACAGAAAAACGTCTCACCACAAAAAAAAACCAAAACCAAAACCAAAACCAAAACCAAAACCAAAAAAACAAACAAAGAAAAAAAAACAAAACAAAACAAAACAAAAAAAACCCCACCCAACCAACCAAAAACCCAAAAAACTTTTTCTTTACCTGGTCTTCAACTACCTGGTTTACTTGCCAGAAATACTCCACAGACATTCAAGGCACCCCCCTCCCACTGTAGGTCATCCCTGTATCTCCTGCCAGCTGGTGAAAGAAAAAAAATGCCAAATCTCTCCCTCTATCATTTCCCCAGGCCTGCCTGCCACAGCTGTGAAATAAAGAGAAGTTTCTCCTGATGGAGAGAAGTAAAATGAAAGGATACAAGTAGATGGAGGAGAAGACAAAACCCCAGAATATTTCTGTACTAGCAGTGGGAAAGGGGTCTAACATTTTTTTCCTTTATTTTTTTGCACAGGCTGCTGATATGCTGTAAAGTGTAATTCTACTTCTAAAGAAAGGCTCTGTCCCCTGGAGAGCGCTGGGCAGGGCAGGGTTGCTGGGATGGGGCCATGGCAGCCAGCCTGACACCTCCCTGTCGCTGCAGCAGGTAACCCACTTGTCTCAGACAGACACTGGCAAAAGCTTGACATTTATCCATAACATTGCCTCACACATTATATGAGTAAATCCATCTCTCTGTGTATAGCCACACAGGGGAAATATTTACACTGCTAAGCATTTGGATTATCAAAGCATAAATAAAGTGAAGGCTACTGGAGCCACTGTAACCCATCAGGGTGAAGCATGAGCTGCACCATGGAACGTGCCCTGGATGTGTCAGTGCTGGAATACTGGACTGGGCTTTTAGGCAAACCATATCTTCAGTAAGCACTGGCAGCATAATCCCTTTAGTATGGCTCTGATACACTGATCACCAAAATCTAGGGCAGGCCTCTGAAGTAGCTGGATCAGGCTCTAATACTCCTTTAGATCATAATCCTGCAAAGATTTAACATTTACAAATAACTTTATCATGTGAGTAGTTAAATGGGATGTTGGAGGACCAGGGTCAGAACTGGAACATTCCAACTTTGGTTATATCTATCAAGGATACAACAAAAGCAAGAGAAGAGTTAGGGTAGCTGCATATTCTTAGGAATATGCAGCACTTCAGTACTTACATCTCAGCTTAAATTCGCCCACAACTATTCAGTCCTATCAGCTTCAAAGGATTTTAATCAGCATGCAAAGCTAACTACACCTGCAAAAGATAGGGACTGCAGCAGTTTCTTCTGACACAAATTCTGCACTCTGCTGTGACCCAATGCCTATTTTAGTGTTTTTCCCCTTTCGTTTTTAAGCCTCCTTTTTGAACCTTCATCCTCCAAACAGGATACCTTCCTGGATAGCTCAGCATGCAAATGTCAGGAGGCTTTTACCTGTAACAAGCATCAAGATAATGCCAGAAATAGGAGAGCTGAAAGAGAGAAGCTACTCTTTAATTTAAAAGGTGAGCAATGAGTGTTTACAGCCCTCAGCTGAGCTAGGCTACCCTGCCCTTGCCACCTCAAAAGTTCTGGCTGTGCGTTTGACCTGTTACCTTCTGTATAAACCACTGGAAGTTTAATTTAAGGGAAAATAGTTGCATTTATTGAAAAGTTTTGTAGGATTTTGCCAGGGGGAGATGAAACTGAGAAGAAAAAGGTGTCCAAACAAAATATATTCGAAGACATCGGGCAGATTACAGATGTGTCAGTTGAGAAGTATTTTCTTGGTCACTGCTAGGTTTCATATTGGATTATTAAAAAAGATTATCTAATTTTCCTTGAGCAATCTGCTACAGCCCTGCTGTGTTTAGATTGGTGTTTGTCATTAGAAAGTCTCTGCCCTGTTGTTTACACATCTTCTCTTACGGAGAGAAAATCATATAACATTTTAGCAATAAACACTCGCAGAAAAATGCAAAGTATTCTGGAAATAAAAGAGGAGGAAAATAATTACTTGAACTTGGAATCTGGTTTATTCAACTTATATATGAAGGATGGATGCCAATTATATTTTGTACTTTTTCATTATAAAGAAAATAAGAGCAGAGGGGGAAACAAACGAGCAAACACAAACCATAATATAAAAACAAAACAACAAACAAACAAACCAACCAACCAAAACCAACAAAAACTCACACCCAACAGTGACTACTGCCAGTATTGTAGATCACTGTACTACTGAGATTTTTATTGGAAGAAAAACTGGGCAAGGTGACTGCTAAGTTCATAAATTCCTGCCTATCTAAAATTATGTATGAGTGTTCAAATACTGGACAGTGCTGTATTACATGCATAAAGGAACAAACTTTAGCATGTTATCAAGAATCTAACTTTGTTCCAAATAAATCTGTCTATTTTATAAGTCACACCTAAAACATACTTGCCCTGGTGATAAAAACTTTTGGTATGAATGTTTCTTTAGAAGTTACCACTTCCTGTAATCCTTCTTAGTTCATTACTAACAGTTGTGTAATGGGTCAACTCTTTTTTTATAGGCTGCAGTGATATGACACTTGTAAAACTGAGGTTATGAAATGAGAACTATTTTACAACAGCACGACCCTGCTTCCACAGCAAACTCACAGCTGAAAATGTCTTCTGTGTTTGTGTATTGATTTCACTCCTGACAAACAAGGAAAAGTCCCCCTCTCTCGTCACTGGATGTTTGTTGTAATATTCAGGGTTTTGAGCTTTAATTTTAAAGTCTTGAAAAGCTGCACAAGTAAGAAATACAGTATCAGGTAAAATGCAGAAAATGTCTAGATGACACATCTAGATCCCCTGTGTGCTTAAATCCTTGCAGACTGAAGGCCTATGGTAATCCTTTTCCAATGTTACAAACAGGTTTCTAAAATTTAGTTTGGACAAAAGAAAAATCAGGGAGCTAGTTAAAGTAACTTTCTATACTTTCTGTCTGAAGAGTCAAAGGAGATGCTACCATTATTTACTACAAAAAACATTGTGTTAATTAGATTAGAACTGGAAATTTGAATGCTGAGTTATTTGTTTAAAATAAAAGTGACGGTACAAAAATAGTTTGCTGTTTCCAAGCTGCAGAAAAGCCTGGAAGGAAAAAAACACATCCAAGCAAAACTATGAAAACTGGGGGGTGTTTTAAAATTCTATATCCTATAACAAATTTCACCTTATAAAAGTTATGCAAATTCTATTTTTTCTAGTTATTCTTTAAAATACAATATTCAGTGTAAGAGTTTCCCAGGAATTAAAGGCTGCACCCACTAAATAGCTCAGATATTCCTGGTTTAGAAAAACTCATAAACAGGAGATTGTCTGATCAGCCCATAAAACAGATTTAATTTTTATAGTCATTGGCTAAATTATTAGTCACATTTCTGGATATGTTGAAAACTACCATGTGCCTAAGACAACACAGTCAATAAGTGTGACTAAATAGTCACTGAATTCCTAATCCAAAATTTGCCAGTAATCTTGTCATGTTGCTTGTTTGCTAATGAACAGCAAACAACTGTGTATGAAATATCACTGACCCCAAGCATTCTAAAATCATGGCTCAGGCCCCCTAGTCTGAAGTTTTCTCACAAGGGATATGCTTGTAATTCGCTTTTCACATCAAACTGAGCAGGTTGTTAAGTGTTTTTTGGCAACCACAACAGCTTGATATGTAAGTTATTTTCATGTTTATTGTCAGGTAAAAAATCCAGAAGCTGCAGCTCCACAAAAAAACCCACCAAAAATCATGACACTTATGATACTGTTAAACCCAGTGACGAGACATATTGGAAAAAAAAAAGTGATACAAGATGTTTAAAAAGCTGCTTGTTTAGTTTCATCAGGACATATCAAATAGACCTATCCCACAATTTTAGCATGTACGATAAAAGGGCCCTTTTATCAAAAGGAATTAGGGTAAGACGGGCAGGCTGAAAAACAGAGTCGTGGGAGATCAAAAGGAAAAAGGAAACGATTTGCTTGCCTGCAGGAAAAGGAAAACCTCATTTAACTCAACACCCAGGAGAAAAGGCAGCATGTATGTAGCTTGAGAAGTTCCATCAGTGGTACAATTTATCCTCTTGATTCCATCAAGAGGTGAATGACTGTACACACACATAAGGGCAGGCAGCTACATTCTGTTCTTTGCTGCAGTCACGCAGCCCGGGCAGGAGCAACCAGAGCTTAACCAGCCATTCCTATTTTACCTCTCTGTCTTCACTGTTTATGTGGATGTAAAAGATGGCAGTGCTTGTCCCATATTTCTTCCACTGCTGCACCTCAGGCCATTCTTGTGAGACGGATTCAAGGCACTGTGAAGACAAGAGCGAGTGATACCTCGGGGATTTAAACGGGCCCCCCAGTTCCCTGAAGGAATGCTGCAAAGGTGAGCTGTAAGTGCTCAGCCAGCACGGCCAGGCTGCAGTCCAGCCCCGTGCTCACACGTAGCCTGCACTCGCTGCAGCGCGATTTCACAAGGGCAGCTGGGGCAGAGTGCAGCCACTGCGTTTCAAAACATTTGCAGAATGTTTGGATATAATTCTTTGAAGAGGATTTAATTTTCTTAATGAGTCTGAGTAAAATCATTAGCTGCCACAGTTGCACAGGGAAGACTTCAGGAGATTTCATGAGGCATAATTCAGCAGAGCAAAACAACACAAAGTGATACTTGTTGAACACACTATCTCAGAACAGAGCACGCTGTTCCTCTAATATTTCTCCTGCACAATGTATTTTTAAAACACTGAAAAAACCAACCACACTGATTGATGTTACCGTACCAGAAACGACACAGAATTATTTTCTTGACAATATAATTAATATTCCTTCTCATATCATAGTTTTATAATAAACACACAGATATTGTAGTGCCTTCATCCCTGAAACCAAATTAAGAAATTCTTTTGATAAGTGGAAAAGTAGAAATCTTAAGCAGATGCCTTTGGAGCCAGGTCCTTCTCAGTGTTCATTCAGCATACAACATGTACTTGCTTTCTTTTAGTGGCCAAAGATCTCAATACTATTCTCTGGGAAATGACTGTCATGGTGCCTGGATGAGCTGTATTAGCCACTAGTCCAGCAGTTCTGGAGTCCAAGTGAGGGAAGCATGACTTGGTTGCATCATTCTCCACATCTCCCTCCACCTGACTCACCTTTCTGACAATTTCCCCACCCTGACTGGTCACATTCACACTTGCCACCTGCCCAGCCTATCTCAGCAGAACTCATGGCTTGTGCAAGCAACAGTCTGTTCCAATCTCTCAGCAGGAAGCAAGAGGCCCATGGGAACAGTGGGCACCCTCCAGAACAGGGCAAAACACTTTCTAAAATAACCATATGTATGACCTGTTGTAAAAACTGGCCCTCCTGGGGTTTATTCCTCATTGCCTCCCTCCTGCCAGCAAAGAACATGACCCTTTCAAAGCAGCACCGACTTATGTGGCAGGGAGCCACAGCAAAGGTAGCACTTCAGGCCAGCACTCCCTTTCCCCTGCTTTAACCTTTATAATCAAATATCAAAAAGAATGAAAACAAACTGTGGCTGCAGCTGATGGTGCATTACATTTTCTGTTCTCACCAGCACATTTTATAGGTCACCGTTTGGCCAAGGAAACATAACACGATGTTCCTTCACCGCCTCCCCCTTGCCCTCCTTTTTAGATTTGAAAACAGGTATCTTCTTCCAAGCTAAATACTTTTAACTACTGAACTTCACAGAAAAAGAAGGTCACAAGCTGACTCACCAACAGCCTTAATAAATGTTCTAGAGATCCTGGACAGGACATCAGATGACATAAGTTATAGATGCCAGGTACAGAGTACTCACCCCCCAAGAGAACAGGTGTATATATTTTTAAGGTTTACCATGATTTATGAAGCAATAAATATATTAATCCATGCCAAAGCGTCCTGGGCCTGATATTCCCCTGCTTATGGTCCATTTACATCTATATACATCTTCTACAGACCATGCTCAGTATGAGCTTTCAAATAAATCAGAGCATAAGAGGTTTATATCCCTTGGTGTGAGGCATAAACCCACAACAGTTGACTTTTAGAAGCTGACCTGCTGAGTTCACTGAGAATGAGAAGGACAGTTGCTAAAAACAGTCCAAGCCTTTATCCAAACAATTTGTATTCCAAGCCTTCAAAATACAGAAAAAAATGTCCTTTGTAGTTACTATTTGGCACCACCAGCTGGATGCTCTAAGGAACTAAAATAGAGATTTTTACTGCTTAAAACTGGAAATACCAGCAGCGTGATCTCGTGGTTTGTGGTCCTGTGCACTGTTTTTTCTTGCTGATAAAGTGTCAGTTGTAAATATGTGGTACCTTCTGCACAAGAGGAGGGACCTGCTGAGTTTCATTTCTGCCGAGCAGCTGTGTGGTGGGTTGGCCCTGGCTGGACATGAGGTGCCCACCAAAGCTGTTCTATCACTCTCCTCTTCAGCTGGACAGGGACAGAAAATAGAATGAAAAGCTTATGGGTTGAGATAAGGACAGGGAGAGGTCACTCATCTGTTACTGTCATGGGCAAAATAGACTTGGCTTAGGGAAAAATAATTTAATTTATTACCAATCAAATCAGAGTAGGATAATGAGAAATAAACCCCAAATCTTAAAACGCTTTCCTCCCAAACCTCCCCTCTATCCAAGCTTAAATTTGTTCCCTATTTCTCTTCCTCCTTCCCTGAGTAGCACAGGGGGATGGGGAACTTGGGCTGTAGTCAGTTTATCACACCTTGCTCTTTCCTCCTCACAGGGAGGACTCCTCACCTTCTTTCCCTGCTCCAGTGTGGGGTCCCTCCCACAGGAGACAATTTTCCATGAACTTCTCCAGTGTGAGTCCTTCCCAAGGGCTGCAGTTCTTGATGAGCTGCTTCAGCAGGTTCCCTTCCACAGGTTGCAGTCCTTCCAGAACAGCCTGCTCCGGCTTAGGATTCTCTCGGGATTCCAGCCTCCCTTGGGCAGTCACCTGCTCTGGTGTGGGGTCATCCCTGTGCCTCAGGAGCACAGCTGCCTCACCATGGGCTGCACCACAGGCTGCAGGGGAATCTCTGCTCCAGAGCCTGGAGCATCCCCTCCCCCTCCTTCTTCACTGACCTTGGTGTCTGCAGGGCTGTTCCTCTCACATATTCTCACTCCTCTCTCCAGCTGAAATTGCTGTTGCTCTGTTTTTTTCCCCCTTCTTAATTATGTTATCCCAGAGATGCTACCAACGTTGCTGATGGGCTCAGCCTCAGCCAGCAGCGGGTCCATCCTAGAGCTGGCTGACATTGGCTATGTTGGACGTGGAGCAAACTTCCAGCAGCTTCTCACAAGAGCCATCCCTGCAGCTCCCCTGCTACCAAAACCTTGCCAGGCAAACCTGAACTTGACCAAGCAGTCACGTGAAATTGGAAATGCCGAGGTCTGCCCATCTGTGCCTTGTGCGCCTCTGGTGAGCTCTCATGCCGAGTGGATACAATATATACCAGAGCCCCACATGGAAAAGGGTTGTCCATTTCTCCTTCCTCCTCATCCCTATGGATGCAGGAGTTAGTGCAGAGGGAGCCTGGTCTCATTCCACCCGGCCATACCAGTAGCAGTTCTGGGCAAGCAGCCAAGCCCTGTGTGGGGCAGATGCCCCAGCGCTGAGATTGTTTCGCTTGGGCAGATCACTGTAGCACGTGGTTGTTTCCTGCTGGGCTGTTTCTGACATCTGACCTAGCAGGGAGGTGATAAGAGTAATCTGAAAAGCAAGGGAAATAGTATTAGAAATCTACATATCACCTCATATGATGTTCTGCAATGCCCATCCTACTATACCTGCAGTCTGTGATGAACTTGCATTTTGTTACTGTCACAAGTCCTTGGTATTCATCACTCCTTAGGAGGAGTACACAGTGTGAGCAAAGTGGGAGCAAAACATGTAATTCCATTTTTTTCTTGTAACAGAGTATACTAGAAGTGTGTAAGCTAAGTGCTGCACAAACATCAGCTCTTAATGCAGAGCAGTGCAAACGTAGCAATCTCCCAGCAGTGTTCTGCTGCCCTTATCTCTTTGCCAGAGGTGATGAATGCCATGAAAGGAAATAAAAATGACCTCCTGTAGATTCAGAATAGGTGTGGTGGTGCCAGGAGATTGTATCTTTACTCCCAGTCCTGGAGGCAAAACTCCTGCATACAAACCATCCATTTTGTTTGAAAGTGGATACTCCTCTCTGCTTAAAAGATGAAGTGGTTCTGTTGCAAGCACAGGAAGAGAAGGGTGAGCAACTGCATGAGAGACGAAGATTTATGTCCAGTGAGCTCAAAGGCGTCATCCATCCCTCCAAGAACTTTTAGTCGGAGCAGAGTTGGCCCTTAAAGTTTTCAAGAATCATTTCCCCTTCTCAGACTGAATTCCTGTGCAATGCACGGCAGACACACAGAGTCCAGCCCTGAGGAAGCAGGTCAAGTGGCACGGTGACAAGGACTGAGGATGGAAAAGGATTAGAGAGGCTGAGTCAGTCATAGTAAGCAATGATTAACTTCAGGGTTCTCTGCTTTTGGCATTCAGATCATGTAAAATCATGGCATTACTTCAGTGCCAGTCAGCCCCATGTCTGGGCCCTTTCCTTGGTAACAGGCACCCCAGATGAGATGGATCAAACCAGCAGAGTAAAAAGCAGAAGTTGAAAATGCATCAGAGGTATTCACAATAACTTCTGCTTCAGTGGAAACATCACTATAGCTGTAAACAAATAAACGATAAAGTTTGGCACAAGAGGGGCTCAGGACTGGAATAGCAGGAATGTTGCAGATCAAGATTAGTGTGCATTGGCAGAGCTACACGGAGAAGCATGCATGGCACCTGTCCCCACGGTGCCTGCCTTGAGCTGGTGACGTTAATCTCCTGGTTTCATAACCACAGCACTCAAACCTACATCTTAAAACAATACCTTGTAGATTGTAATGTAGACTATTTTGAGGAAAATTGTGCTGAAAAGAAAAAACATGCATACATGGGACAAGCCAGCTGAATCAGAAAGTAATATGTCTCTATAAATGTATAAAAGAATATTACCTATTCTTAGGAATATATACATGTGTATGTGTGTGTAAAACTATGTTCTATTTGTTGATAATAAGATAAGCATTAAAAGGTATGACAAGAGAGAAGAGGACTTTTTTTAATTCCGGCCACCTGATGTGCTGCATAACTCCTCTCAGGTAACCTTCTGAACTTCTGCTTAAATTTCCAGAGGGTGCTGCAGCCTGGATTTGTGGCAGAAATTCCCAGCCTGGATGGGATGATGGAGAATCTGAAGTCTTGCTGACAAATATCAGCAATAGGTATCTGATTAGTTAAATGTCATTATACTATTCAACCATCCTTAAATAACTATTACACCATTGCAGTCACTAATCCTTTCTGAGAAAGACAAGTAAGAAAGCATTAATTGGATGGCCATTACATGTGCACTGTACTTTCTTTGGGACTGAATGTACTGCAGGCTTTGCTATGCTGTATTCCTTCCTGAAATATTCCTCTCTAAGCCCTAACCCTATTAATGTCAAAACTCCTACTAATTTTAGTGGGTCGAGGAACAAACTTTTTTTTCCCCATCAGCTAAGAACAACTCCCTCAAAAGAAAGGGAAGAGAACAGATACAGGATTTTGGAGCCATGTCTCACATTAGGATAATATTGTATTTTCACTTTGCTCTCACACGATTTGTCTTGAAGACAGTAGCAAGTATTTAAAAACATACCAGCTTTCAAACCCTAATAAACTCCTTCTTCTTATGTAAAACATATTCTGAGAACAGCAGTACCTCGAACTGTGGAGAGCACGTGACAAGTCTAAAAACTTTTCAGTGTTTTTCATTTCTTTTAAAAGTCATTCAGAAAATGTCTGCACAAACCATCAGAGATATTGTAGCTTTTTTTAGGCATAACAGACTCAGCATACTCTGAGGTGAGAAAAGCAGAGCAGTCCATCATTGAAAGTCCACATAAAAATATTGTACGTTGTTTGAATCAGCCATGTAAAACTGGAAATAATTTTACGGACAGTAGGAGGTTCCTACTTTTGCTGTTTCCCTTCAAGAAAATAATAGATGTTCAACGGCTACAAAAACACTGGACGGGGAGTGTCCTGGTATGCCAGAGGAGCGTCCTCAGCCCGGTGACACCCACTAGATGGGGATATTTCCATAGGACACTCCTGGCCTTCCCAGCAGTGCTCAGTGCACCACGACTGTACCAACACCAGCTCATATTCACAGTTCAGATTCTCGAGTTTTGGACCAGATCAGAGTTAATTTGTTATAAACACTAATTCAGAGCGGTAACAGCAGTTTGGGGCAGCCTGGGGAGATTTTCTCTTTAAAGAGCTGATGATCCAAATTATTTTTTTTCCTTGAGAAAGAGCAGATGAACACGTGCCTGTGTGCACACACACACACACAAACACATGCTCACACAGACGTATTCAAAAGCTTAAATGGAGCACAGATCCTACTGCTTCTAGTGGGATTAAGTGCTTCTACAGCCTTTGAAAGTTAGGCAACTCAGACATGCAAGACTTTGGGCACAGACAAATTTTTAAATGGCCTTATGTGGTTGGTATTAATTAAACTCAGTTATAAATTTTAAAAATACATCAGATTTGTTTGTAAATCAGAAACTTTTATTTTGTTTATGTGTGTGCTTACGTGTATGTGACCCACAAAACACTGCACAACAAATGAGAGACATCTAGTGTATGAAGCAGTCCCTGATTACAGTGAAAAAGGCAGAACAATGTGTTAATCTTTTTTGTTTTTTTGTAATTTCAGTGGTCTGATTTTACAGGACTCCTTGGTACAAACTACAGAGATAACTCAGCATAGTGATTAACCAGCCACTAGAAGCATGGCTTTTTCCTATCTCGTACTCCCAGTTCTTTGAAAAGCAAAATTTAAATCTTCATGGCTCATTTTCTCCTCTACGTATTCAGGCAAGTCTGATTTGACTCTGTGTAAGATCCTTTTCTGCATCCCAGTATTTTTCAGTCTGTAAGAATCTGGTCAGTACTTGCAATGCAATGGAGACCACAAAGAATAAGGCCTACATGGAAGAGTCTCTTATTCCAAGAATAAAAAACTCCAGAAATGCTGAGCTTTATGAGGCCCTTTTTTATTTATAGGGGCTAACATCAGAACTGGAAAATATCCCTTATTTTCACTCCGTGTTTCATGCATTTTGGATTTGCTAGATCCACTCACTTTCTGTTTGCAAGATTCGTAGAATCATTTAGATTGGAAAAGACCTCTAAGATCATCGAGTCCAGCCAACAGTCATGATTTTGACAGATTTCTGTCTTCTTTCACCAGTATTTCATCTGTGCTCTCTCTGCCTCTCTACCTCTCTGTGTTCCTAATATGTCATACCCAAAATAACTGAAGAACAATTGTTTGGCAATTTTTTAAGTCACTTACTATTAAAATGGTCTTTCCATGAACCTCAGGGAAACCAGATCCTATGTGAACTCCACAGGTCCTGTATGAACTTCATACACTCCACAGCACAAAGCAGATTCCAGAGACCTGGGAAATCATCACATTCCACTGAGCTGAATCACTGTATAAATGTTATCTTTGTTAACTATTTATTCCCTTACCCTTACAAGCTGGATAAGGGCACAGGAACCCACACCTCACTATCAACAGAGACACACTGCTCTTTCTTGTTTTTTTGTCTCACCTCTTTTTCATTGCACTGATAACTGTGGATTTTTGCCAGCTGCAAGTAGTTCTTGGCTGGCATTAGAGAAAGAAGTCAGCTGGTGGCTGGGAGAAGCGTGTAGGGATGATCCACCAGAACAAATTAACTCTTTGGTCTCTGCTGTATTTCTTTGACACAGCTAGCTTTCCTTTAAGTGCTATTCAAATTCTCTGAATTGCCTTCCCTTGTCTCACCCTTACTTTGTTTATTAAGAAGTATTTCAAATGGCAAGTTAGAGGCATGTTTTAAACTAGAGTGTATAACATATGAAAAAAACACAACTTACAACCCCATCTCCTTACTTTATGCATCACGAGTAAGAAAACTGACAATGTCTCCACAGCCTGCAGTTTTTCTGAAATAGGACATAAGTCATTAGTCAATGCAAGTTTAATTCTGGACAACTTTCCAGCATCAGTGATATAACACAGTGGAACTGCCAGAAAACATTTTCCAAGACAAGATAAATAGAATTTTCATAATAAGGCAAGGTGCTCTTTCTAGCATCCTGTTTTCAAACAAGTGTTTGCCCAGTCTTTTTTTTTCTCAGCAAATTGCTACTTCCTCCAACTGTAACATCCCATTAACTTAAAAAAACCTAGTGTATTCCAAGTGTTGTGGGGAGCATCTTATATCTTAGTCTGAGCACACACTATTGCAGAAAATAAACAGAAACTCTGTTTTAAAAGCTTTTCTTGATACTGACATGTTCTTAAAAAAAAAAACAAAACAAAAACAAACAACAAACCAACCAACCTAAATTAACTTCATGCATGTGCAATGCTGAGGTCCTTTCTCAAATACGTAGAGTGAAAGACTTCCAAAGACCAGAATACCATTGGTGAAAGCTTGCTACGAAGTAGGTAGAAAGTATGAGATATAAAGTACAGAAGAGAACATTATAATCACAGGAACAAAAGGGTTAGCAGCGTGGGAGAGGCAGGGTGGCAGCACCAGGCACACAGTTCAGCAGCCTTTACATCAGAGCTGAGTACCTGTGCACGCTGCAGACTCCCAGGTGCCGTGACGCCCTCTGAGACATGCTCAGGCACCAAAGAGCTCAGCCTTGCAGTTCAACAGAGGTTACAAAATCCCTTAGATTAAAAACCACTTTTGTTTTCCAGTCCTGTAGAGCTGAGAAGAGAGTGATGCACAGGCAGTTGGGAATCTAGCCCAAAGCAGTATATGAATTATATAGACAACAGTAAAGACAGTAATTTCTAATGATTCATTTTTAACACTGGCATTTACAACAAAATATTAGTCACTAAAAAATGCTTTTGTAACAGCTTTGTTGTGTTCCACACTGCAAATATGACCTTCTCTTATCTTTTTATAAAAATGCTACCAGTATCATGGTCTGTGTTGTTCAACAGCAAGTCTCATTTTCACAGCTCCTTATCGCACAAGCACATCTTTATGTTTCCCCATCATTCCCAGCACAGGAGAGGGAAACAATTTTAATCAAACACTCCAGAGCCTACAACTGTTTTGACTGTCGTTTAAACGCCAACCTCACCAGCAGAATAGCTATAGAGATACCAATCATATCAGACCAATCAGCTCCAGTTCTGACCCAGGTTGAGGCCCAGGAATGAGCTCAGTGTGCTCCAGGGATCAGTTCAGCCTAACCCTCCTACCCTAATTTCAGAGGCATCTATCCATGCCAGCCCTGAAGGGGAATCTCAAAAGAAACAAGAGGGAGGCTGTGACCGAAATCAGAACCAGGAGTTTGAATGTTGCTTAGTTTTCATGTCAACTTCAGAACATCTCAAATAAAGACCTAGATGTCTCATTAGGGGAGTAGTGTAGGCATGCTATACTAGAGTTATGGCTTTTTTGTGCCTAACCATACATGTAAATGGAGCAGCCAAGATAAAGAGAGTTTATTCCATACAAACACATACAGAGAACAGTCCGTGGAAACATCTCTATGCAGGAGCTGGCAAAAAAATATGGAGTGGTCATTGCTAAAAAAATGAGAATGGATTAAATACAACAACTGCAAAAGTAGATAACTTAGGGGGAAACTCTTTTCCTTCCACAACTGACATAGATTCATGTGGATGCAGAAAACAGATACTAATCAACCCATTTCTGTGAATTATGCTGGAAAGAAATATATGCATCTTAAAAATTCATAAGAAAATCTTTGCATACTACATAATTCTACTGAAGTAAATTAAAACCTTGAGATAGATGGCTTATTAACCTAACTTTTGACCCAAATGATGGCAATACTGTGGCCTTCTGGGAAATGAGACACAAAATGTGTCTGTCCCTTTCTATTTCTGTGCCACATCACAGGAAGGACTGAGGATCAGAAATTGTGCTTTGCTTTTGCAGGACTTGACAGATCAATAACATTGTGGAAATATTTATATGACTGGAGGCTTGGGAGCAGTCAATCAGAGATAAAAGAAAGGCTGCAATCTTGTGAAGCAGAGAAGCTGAAGCATTAAATGTTTTGTTCCAGCTAAGTAACAGTGACATCTCCCCAGTCAGCTCCTGGCCATGGTCTGCCTGCCTCAGGCTGTGTCAGTCTAGAAAAAGAGTGAAAACTCAACTCACAAATCACAAGCCAGTTGCCTTGAAATACATAAGGATAAAAAAATCATTATTGTAAACCAGAGCAAGATTCTTTGCATGCTCAGAGGACGTTTTGTTCTGATAAGGAGAAAACAGAAACTTCTTGCTGCAGCATTTGCTTTATTATTTGTTTCACTTGAATAAGTACCTACAGCAAGATGTGTTTTCATTACACAGATAAAATAGAATTATCAGGTGATATGGTCCAGTTTAAAGGTTACCAAAACCCAAATAAATCAAACCTCGTCTTATTTTATTTTTTTTTTATTTTCTTCCACAGTTATGCCTCAGAGTAGTAGGTTTTAACACAGAATTGAATTAACTCAAGTTCCTATGAGGTTTTGCCCTCACTGTTTCTACTGCACTGTAGGAATTGTTTTATGCCATCTCTTTTACCTTGCAAGGCAAGAAAATGATGTAAGAGTTTCAAAACAATCCTGGATGTCCTTTGTTTTTCAGTCAAAAGCAGAAACCTGTTAAATTACTAATCACAGTGGGTAGCATACTAAAATCAGTTGAAAAAAATCAACAGTTTACAGATTGATTAGTTGGAAAAAAATGCACTTAAACACCTTAAAATACCTGCAGACTTTGGAACTGAATGTCATTTCCATTATGAAATGGCATTAGAACTGAAGAGGGTTGTTTTACCTAAACAAAAGAGAAGCAGGCATACATTTTGTTAAAAGAAAAGTTATTAAAATTAAAATACAGAAGGAAAATATGTCTTCAAAGCCTGATCTCAAATTCCCAGGGAGAGAAACTACAAGCTAACTTTTAGACAAGTCTGAAACAGAGGGTCAGCTCTGGACCTTCTGGCTGATGTCAGCTGGGGTCTTCCCTTGGGACAGCTCTAACATGATGCTGAGGGAATAAACACAGAGAATGGCACACGGGTATTAGGGTGGGTACAACAAAGAAAGCTTTGAAAGAAGATGGTGGTCTGTCCCTTACTCAGCCTGGCTCCTTGGTGCTAGCCACCTGTTTGACCACAGGGAGAAGGGTGTGACCCAGAAAAATTCGGAAATCATGTGAAAACTGTCCTCTACCATGTTGCAGGCATTGCCCTGAAACAACACTGTCAGTACAAGGGTTGTCCCCTCACTCCATTTGCATACAAATCAAAGATCCTTAGCAGCTGATACACTCCACAAGGGACAAGGATATAACCTGCAGCCTGTTTGCTGAAAGATGTTCAAAGGTGCTGAAATAAAAAGTATGCTCCTGGAAGACTAACTCACCTCCAAAAGACAGAGAAGTCACATTACTTGAAAATTGAATGGCTTCATAGGTGAAAAGAATCAGTAAATTGATTACTGGACCAGTAAATGACTCACTCATCCAGGGCAAACCCTCAGTGCAAGGAGTCCTTCGTTGCCCTGTCTCTGCTTAGTTGTCTCACATCTGCTCTGCACCCATTATCTCATCAGAGCATGATCTAGAAAGTTACCACGACCTGTTTTGCTGCAGGCTCACAACCATGTTGATCCGTTAGTTTATTTTAAAATATGATTGTCATATCAGTCACTGATTGCCAGGCTGTGTCAGATACATCGTGTTCCCTCAGTTCCCCCAGATGCTCTCTGTGTTACTTTGAGCAAATGGTAATTTCTTTTACCCATTCATTCATTTGGGGCAAATTATGGCTGTTCCTTCCCTCTAGCATAAGCCCACATTAAAGTGGTCATTGTTAATGCTTTTGAGAAGTTCTTGGGGAATATTAGTTTAAGTCAGTATATTTTCTTCCTTCAATAATTCCTTTCTCTCTACAACTTGTACTTTCATTCCCAGTTGTTCCCTATGGCTAATGAACACGCTGCTTTTCAGCAGGCATTGTGATTCTATTGGTTTTTTCTTTGTTTAAAGCTTAGTCACCTCATCAGTCTTTTTTTATTATTATTCTTTATGACAGCCTGTTTCTTAATGACAATTTTGGTGTTATGATGTAAACTTCTCCCAACTATTATTCCTTTCCCCATGTTTACATCCTATAAGATCAGCATCAGGAATATATCTTCAGGGCTTGCAGCTTCCTGGCAAGTCATATTTGCTGCTTGTAAAGCCTCTCCTTTTAGTGCTTATTTGTAGTTTCTGATGATCAGTTTTAACAGTCTTTTATGGTCCATGATAACCTCCAGGGAGTCCTGTCTGGGTTGCTTTCATGGTATTACTTGCTGTTTATTTTCATAGTTCCTGCAGCAATACAGTAGTTCTTGTTGGTATTGCTATCCTTATGCCACTCCTCTAGCAGATTTTATCTCTCCTTTGGGTCATTTAGGATGTCAGTGTCACGTAGATTTTATTTCATATGGGGTTGGCAGCTCCTGTTCCTAAAATGTGACCACAAAAATTCATTCCGCAGTAGCCCTCTGGCCCACTCATACTCAAGTACTTCAAAATAATTTGCAAAGCAAAGTACTTGTTGTAATTTTCTTAGTTTGGTCATTGCCTCTGCCACCAGATCATTTCTGATTCTTAAATAACATAGGATTCAGGCTTCCATCAAAAGTAGAATCCTCCCTTGTGTTGAAATACACAGAAGTATTTGATTTTTTAAAAATCAAGATGCTTATGGAAACCTTTCCCTGTAGGTGACCCAGTCTGTTATTTTAGCAGGTTTATGTCTTTTTTCTGTTATTTTAGCAGGTTTATGGGTTTTTAATGTAAACAATAAAAGTCTAGTTTCCAAATCTACAAAAGATACCACAGTCCATTACTTTAAATTTTTACATATCCCGAATTTAGAAGAAAACTCCTTAAAAATACTTTGTGTGCATAATGTTTTGTGAAAGCTAAAGAATAATAGCCCCAATGTACTGCACTAATGGGGATATGCCACAATATTTTTTCCAAATGACGTTCCCTATGGATTATGAACTTCGCCCTTCATGTTTCCATAGACATTTAAGTAAGCATCTTTCCTGAGGAATATTGGAAAAAAATATTGGAAAAAAGCTGGAAAATAGCAGTGAAGACAGCATGCTGTTCTGAGTTCTTTTATCTTTCCTCATGAAGTACATTGCAGATTATTTCTGAGGGTGCTGCCAGCTCCTGCAGTTATTTATTGCTGTTTCTGCAAGGAACCAGTGATGCCAGAACTGATGCCATTTCTTAGTGGAATCTCTCTCAGATGCCTCCCTTACTTGGGCATGAGCAGCATCTGAAATGCCGCAGGAGGGAGGCAGATCTCTCCAGGGCAGCGGCAAGTGGAGGGTGAGGTAGGAGGTGCAGGGAAGGACAAGGAGGGACTCTCCCAAATCTTAATAGTCTGTGAGAGGACTACCGGGGTGCTCCACCTTTTCCTTTCCCTGTGTGCTTCCTGTGTCTTCAGACATAAGTGAGGTCTTGAGTCCTGGGTGATAATTTCTCATCAGAGAAGGAAAACGGCAGGAGAAATGGAGTGACCTGGTTTCCACAGAGGAATCCGTGTTTTGCTGGCTTTGACAACAACCTTGAGAAGCAGATAATGTGGGGAAAGAGTGTGCTAAAGTAAAAAAACATACTTGTGAAAACAATAGATTGTATAACGATTCACAGACTCGAGAAAGGCAAGATGGAGGGGGCACCTACATTTTCTTAATGAAATACATTTCTTTGTTCTGAATCACTGAACGGCATTTTCTTGTGTACTTTAACAAAGACCAAGAACAAGTTAAATATCAGTGTAGCAATGACTTTGTGCTTGCACTAGCAATTCTGAAGATATATGGTCAGCTGAGAATACTGGCTAGTCCTGGCTTGAGCAGATGGATTAGAGCATCTTTAATTTATGAATTTTAAAAGTCAGACCTTTCCGAATGAAGGATTCATGTGTTTTTGTAGCCTCGGGGAAGAAGCCAGCTGTAAATGGCTAACCTTTATTGTGGGATTTTTGTTCTCTTCTATTTAATACACAAACTTATTCACCATAACAACCGCTAAAAACTGTGTGGCATGAAACAGAAAAAAAAAAAAAAAAAGGCAGCAATACCCATCCTTGAAGGAATACTAATTCAAGCCACCTTCAATTCCACAATGGAAAGATGAGCAAATACCATAATTCAGAGGGGCAGGCAATTTTAAAGCTGGAAATACTGAAGCTGTTCCTCTTATGTGGATATAAATACTGACAAATCTGCTAAAATCTGTAAAAGTACAGTGACCAATTTTAGCTTAAATTCTGTTCTGACTTAATGAAATAAATAATGTGATGTTAGATACGCACAGGGGAAATAATTTCATAACATGTATTTAGAATAAGAAATGGGAAATCAGAGTATGCAAATGACTGACTTTCCTACCAGGTTTTATCACCCTGTTTACATTTTTCTTTATTTTGAAATGACAATGACAGTTTTTTGATTCTCCTAATTTCATAAATGTTTACGATACATGGCTAAACCATCTAGCATAACACTGACATAGCTGCACTAAAACTATGAGGGAAGACTGAATTGTCTGTCTGATTAGACAAATCCTTAGACAACCTACTGGCTAGTGAGTCATCGACAAAACTGATGCTGCCAAACTGTGAACTTCATGTGTATTTTGTCACTTCTTACTTGCTCATCGTTGTGAGAAAGGCTTGAGGAGCAATTCTTTGTGTGACCTTTGGGGGATTTCTTGATGCCTAGAATCTGCAAAGATTGAAGTGCGACTGATACATGATCTATGATATTTTCCTAACACAACTGTTATCTTTGTTTTTTCTGGTAGCAGCAAGTGCAATTGATAGTATAAAAGAGGAGAAAACTTGCCAATGTATGATACATATTCTTGACCAAGGGAAGAAAAAAAAAATTTATCCTCGTGCTGATTTTAGTTGGGATTGAGTTAATTTTCTTCACAATGGCTGGTATGGGGCTGTGTTTTGGATTTGTGCTGAACACAGGGTTGATAATACAGAGTTGTTTTGGTTACTGCTGAGCAGAGTTTGCACAGAGCCAAGGCATTTCCTTCTTCTCGTACTGCCCTGCTGGTGAGGAGGCTAGGGGTGTGCAAGAAAGTGGGAGAAGACACAGCCTGGTCCCCTTGGGAAATGGGGAATGAATTCCTTGTTTTCCTGCTTTGTGCACCACAGCTTTTGCTTTATCTATTAAACTGCCTTTATCTCAATCCACTTTTACCCTTCTGATTCTCTCCCCATCCCACTGCAGGAAAGTGAGAGAGTAGCTGTGTGGAGCTTTGTTGCTGGCTGGAGTTAAACCACAACACTCATACACAACCAAAACACTACTGTACATTAGATTTCCTATGTTTTGTTAAAAAAATAGAGGAGAAAACCATTTTTTCCTCAAATTAAACGCCTTTTTTTTTTAATGGTGTGTATAATAATGTTCTCCGTTTCTCAGTATGCATTTTGTTCATTCTTCTCCTATGTCTTTTATTCCATGCAAGCACATTTGCTGTTTTCATTCTCCTTTAAATTAGCTTCAGGTACTCTTCCCCCACTCATTTGCTTTTCTTAACTACCTTTTTTATTTCCCTGCTAAAGATTCATTGTTTCGTCCATGTGACTTTCTTTCATACCATCACTCCCAAGCACTTTTTCTGTGCAGCTTTTCCTTCACAGCCTCTGTCTTCCCACAGAACTACCACTTCAAAAAACCTCTCTACTGCTGTAAATTCCCCCTGTAGGAGTTCCTATTTACCTTACTTCAACTCGCTTAATCTATCAACTATCCCATCTATCAACTATCTAATCTTCAACTCATTTAATTTATTTGATTCTTCTCCTGCATCACCTTCTTCATGAAGGTGTTTCTTCATGAGTTGGCCTGATTTTCACAGCACCTCTTTGCCCATTTCTTGATTCTTTTGTCCCACCTTTCACATACATATTATGTTTGTCTGTAGTACAATTTCTAGAAGCTGAACAGGAGAAATGGAGCTGGGAGATAAGATCTGTACAAAGACTTAAAACCTGCCTAATTTCATGTTACAAAGAGCTGAAGCTGATAGGACTGGCCAGCAAGGGATGCCATGAAAAAGAATAAAAAATTTGACTCTAGGATGGCTTCCCTCTACACACATCACCTCCAAGCAAAAGGAGACCTGCTTCCCTGTGCTATCCAGGCAACAGGATGCAACAGTGGCCTGGAAGGATCTCTTCTGATAAGGACAGAATAGCTTAATATTTGTTGATACCCACCCCTCTTGCTTTTTGGAATTAGTATCCACAAAGTTATCAACTATCTGTCTGCTACGAGCTGATTGATTGATTCATTTCATATGAATCACTGAAAAATATTTATCCACTTCTTGCTGATCTGAAATACACTCTGAAAGAGGCAGTAGAGTTCTGAATTTCACTCCTGGTTTTCTTAATCACGAATTCTCAAAAGCATAAAATACTTTGACAGTCCTCATGAGAGTGTTTGAAGCTATGGACTATGTGTCACCTGACATTCTCCTTCTTCCCCCAGAAAAACATCTGCACACTTCTGTAAATAGGATTTACATTTTCATTTATCAGCCAGTATTGCACTTCCTGGACAGCTAGAAAAATTCAGCATGCAGAAGTTTTAAGGTGTAAATTGATTGTATAAAATCATTTAGGTTGGAAAAGACCTTTAAGATCATCAAATCTGACCATTAACCCAGCACTATCAAGTCTACCACTACTAAGTGCTACATCTACACATCTGAATGCACATGGACAATGGATTTGAGAAGCAAAAAGATTCCCATCCACTGCCATGGACTTGGGCATTACAAATAGAAATAAATAGTTTAATACTTCCTTGTAACTTTCAGAGCCTTATTGCCACATGACCTGATTTTTAAATGAAGGCAACGTCTTGGAGTGGCATTAGAGTGTATGGGACATGTACTAGAATACATATGTGCTTATTTTTCACTTGTGACCACAGGAAAGAGTCCTTACCGGGCTTTGCAGTCTGTGTAAGTCAAAGCAAATTCAATATGCTGTATTTCTGTGGTCTGGAAAGCAGATACAGTTTAGAGGTTTCATCTGGTTTCTTGTTGTCATAAGTCTAATAACATCAGGTAGGTGACTCACTGCTCCATCTGTTCTGGTCATGAGTAATGCAAGGCCCGCTGAAAAAAAGGCGTTGTTGTTTGGTAAAGACCTCACCAGTTAGAACCTTGAGTACCTTAAAAAGAAAATACAGTCTATAAAGCAGTAAAAATGAGATCAAAGTCTGTTCATATTTCAAATATATAGCTGCTATCTTGCTGAATAATGTGCCATTAAAACTGAACAGTATTTGTATTTGCATAATTCTACTTTTCCTGAGTAAAGTACAGCTGCCATATGATTACTGTGTTTGAAAAGGCTGCCAAAGATATATTGTGTGCTGAAAGATCAATATTTCATGATTCCTCGGCCTATGATAACCTGACTACTAGAAAATTTTACAATCATCCATGAGAAGGCCAAAAGGAGATAACAGAGCTCCACTCTCAACTCTGTAGCTTTGAACAGAAAACCAATATAAATTTCTTTCTTCTTCAAGAAAATAAAAATAAGCAAAGCCCAAATTCTTTCTGCAATCTGTTAAATAAAGGCCCACATGGTGTTCACCTACACCTGAACATTACTCTGGTTCTGACAAGGTGTGAAGATAAATACAGTAACTGTTCATAATCAAATTTATGTGTGATAATTTGTATTTTTTTAACAAGGTTTTACTATTTTGTGATTTAATCAACCTGCAGAGCAAATTAAATTAAACTAGAATGAGGCAAAGGTATTGCCAAAAAATATTCAATTAGAAATTTTTCTGGACCCATAATTCCAGGAAAACTCAGTCTGTTACCCTTCCTCTCATTGCAGTCACGTTTCTCCCAAACATACGTGAGCATTTCAGTGTCCTTAACATCTATTTACTTGAGAAAGATCTGACAAAACTATGATCATTAACTGATTCTGCTCTAATTGCTTTGAAATCCCTAATTCTTTCCTAAATCTTCTCTAAAACTCCTAGATGTCAGGTTGAGCTTAAAAATTTTATATATGTTTAACGTATAAAAATGGTCAGAAAGTAAAACACTGAGCTGACCCAGCAAAATAACAGTGGGTTTTTGTACTTCAAGTTATTCAGTCCCAACATTTACAAGTTTCCATGCTGTAAAACCTCATGGGAGTAGAAAATATTTCTACTACAACTTAGAGCTGCATATGCCCAAGTAACCTGATACAACAAATTATCAGTAAAATCAGCGGACAATCTTTTACCACATCTTAATCTGTTTGGAGAGTGTCTCTCCCGTGGAAAACCCCTTACTGATACTGTACTAATAAAACAAACACCTTCACTTCTGACATCCTAAACACCCTGACCTGACTCAAACCATGTGGTAGAGCCTCTGGGAGGAAATTCACATGAACAGCTGAGCCATATACAGTTTAAAATGGTATATACTGCAAATTTAACTGCTGTTAATTCCTTCTCTTAACTCTGCTCTCCCTCTCTCATGCTCTCCTTCCCTGTTCAGCAAGGAATTAAGGCTTTCTGTTTCTGGAATTTTTGCCTGCTGGTGATAGGACTTTTTCTTGGTTGTACAGATGCATGATGTTGTTTATACTCACATACTTCAGAAGGCTGCCTTTTCTTCTTACGTTATAGGTTGTATATTAGCCAGACATCTCCCTATTCTTTTTTTCTGTAGCTAACTAATTGATTGATTGTTCACAGCACAATTGTTGGAGAGGGAAGAGATCTCTATTAATTACTTGGTAAATGGACATGCAAAATAACAGATGTTTGAAACACAGAAAACAGAATATAATATACTGCCTTTGAATGAATAAACAATGTGTGGGAAAAAATAAATCAAAGATGCACAACTCCCTACCCTGCTGCTTTCGGGAACAATGGCCTTTTGTCTCAAAACTCATCCAACCGGAAGGTGGTTTGTACTTTCCAGAAGCACTGATTCAGATGATGTCTGAGTTCATTCCCCATGATGAGGGGCTGTTCTTGCCTCAAATCCACCTTAAGTGTCTTATATTGCTGCTGATCTAAGCCTTACAAATTCTTTTTAGGTATTATCTCTGGAGTATGCTTTTTCTAACTATGTATATATTTGTTCTGAAATTATTCCAGCTTGTCTTGTCTAAAGGCTAACAATAAATTATATCTTGGGAAAAAAAGATTATATGTACTTTTGTGTAATGTATTGTTTTTTGGGCAATATATGTGTTCAGGAAGCTTTTTAGCTATGTTGGTTTGTCTTGGAAAAATATCAGCTCTCTGGGTTGCACCTCAGCTGTGAAAATTTGTTATGGTCCAAAACATATTCTCTGACATCTTTGACCTAACATCATTTTAAACAAGACTTTGCTCCAGTCTGGCATAATAACCTGCTATTCATGGTTAATCCTATGCCCCAGCAGCATGCTTTCAAACAGAAGCAATATTTTCAATAGACATGACTTTCTTACTGTTGTACAATTATGGTAGAGCGATTACAGGGTTTTGTTATGTTAAATACAGATGCATTTTTAATTTTTTAAATTTTATTTTGTTGTTATTGTTTGTTGTCACTGTTGCTTTAATCACAGAAGATAAAAATAGTAGAACAAATGACCAGAAGAGGTAATCAATACTATAAACTCTTCTGATCCTCAGTAATTTCTTTAAAGATAGAATGTAAATCCCTCTGGCATATATGGGAATTTTCCCACTAACCTCCGTGGGAGTTAACCCAGGTTTAACATTCTCAGTATAAGTAATATGTTGAATTAAATAAGTGCATAGCACCATGCCCTCATGTATTTCAGTCTTTCAGTAGGGCTGATGAGCTCAAGCTCATCATGGGGGCACTGTAGACTAGATCTGTTTTGTATTAACCTGATCACCTGACAACATATGAACAAGGCATGTCACAGCCCGTGGCTGTCCTTGCAGACGCAGTTACGGGTGCAGGGCACTTCAGCAGCTCTGGGGTGAAGTGCAAACCTAAGCAGGCACTCTAAGGCTCCTGATGGTTCAGCTTAGAAGACATCATTTGTCTTTCCTGACTATATTCATAGTCTGTCTAAAGCCTTGTGTGCACAAGAAAGTTATTGTGAAGTAAACCAAGGTGGCAGAGGAAAACCAGAAGAGTTATTGTGAACTGACTTCGGGTGCAGATCTCCCACTCTGGGATACAAGTGCATCCTCACCACTCAGCTCAACCCCTGTCCAAAGAGAGCTTACTCAAAGGAGCTAGAAAACCTGAGTTCAAATCCATTAACAGTCAGAGTAACTGTGATTGCACTGTGAGTTTACTACACAGTACTTCTCCATATTGGAAGATGAATGTAGTCTTGATTCACTGCATCAATACTGAATAAAGTGTATGCTGCAGCATCTTGATAATTGGCCAAACAATGCATGAATTCATATCCTGTCAGCCCCACCAATGGCAGCATTGGTTTTCCTAAACCACATTCATTGAAGGCAGTATGGGAGAGTCTTGGCAAGCCAGAGTTTGGGACTGTGGCCCTTGTCTTACGGCAAGAAAGGGAGACTTGAGCTCTTTAGATCCACCTCTTCTAAACTGCTTAGTCAATTACCATTTATGTATGTTTGGATTGTTTGGAAAATTGGTCTGAGGCCCAAATTTACAGAAATATTACAAAGAAGTATCTAGTTTCTAATCCATTTCCTTGGGAATCTGAGGACTATATGCCTCAAATTGGAATTTGGGCCTCAAATATTTTTTCAATGTTTTCATTGTACCTGATCGAAACTTCAGTTACTTCTCAGAACTAAGGAAGTTAACATCCTAAATATTGCTTAAGTGTCACCAGTAAATTGTGAATATTATTAAGATAATTTGAGGCAGTGGATGAACTGGAAACCTAACCATAAAAACAGAGATGGGAAAGTGGAGTGTCTTGTCTAAACATTTCTCTGCCAGTACAGCACTGTTCCATATGCCGTACTTCCTGCGATGTCATGGAACATAGTTCAACTATTGAGTGACTCCAGATAGCTCCTAATGTTCTTTATTACGTAAATTGTTTTGTCCAAGAGTTGGCAGCTTCAAAAAGAGAAATCAAACTATTGTACCAATGCACTAAGATTTATGGTGTGTCGAGAATGAAACCTTCTGTGGCACTGAACAGAAACCTGATGTGCTGTGGCTAGGAGACTGAGGGAAGGGTTTCCCTCAGTCACCCCTGGGGACACAGGGGCCTTCCCATCTCTGCTGCTCTTTACCTCAATTCTGCCAGCATTCAGAACTGACTGAAACTGCCTTAGCCTGACAATAGCACTGGGTTTATATTGTCGACTATTGTAATAATGCGCTTGCAGGACTTCAATAGTTTACTCACCTTGACTTTTCACCCAGGCTGCAAAATAAAATTAGTCTTATAGGACATTTCCCTCCTGGAACAGCAGTGCTGCCCCAGAGCAGCAAGCTGACTGCAGCAGAGTCTGTCCATGAAGTTCTTGGGGTGAAGCACAAAGAGGGAAAGTGATGTGGAAATTGGGAAATGCACACAGAGGTACAAAATTATGATTTTGTCTGAGTATTTTTTAAAAAAACCTTGAAAGGAATCAATCAGGGAGAGTGGGGTGCTGGTCAGTCAGATGCAGGACATGTCACTCCTCTGAGACAGAGCTGATCCTCGGAGCTAAAAACATCTTTTGAGAATCTTCGCCGGAGCCTGGAAAGCAAAACACATAATGGAGATGCCACGCAGCTCTCACCGTCCCCTGTTCAAAACACCCACAGAAGGAAGGCCTCGTGTCTGAACGGGAAACTCGCCCTGCTCCTTTCCCTCAGCATCTTGCCCTTTCCCTCAGCATCTCTCCCTCAGCATCTCTGCCCTCCTGTCCTCCCCGCTACCCCCGGGGTGGGTTTGTCTGCCCGGGGCCCCGCTGCCTGCCCTGCCCCTCGCAGTCCCAGGGCCGGGGGCTCCAGTGGGGGCTGCGGGGCCGGACCAGCGCTGAGGTGCCGCCGGTCCCGCCCCGGCCCGCCCCGGCTCCGCCCGCCAGCCCCGCACGGCGGAGCGGCCCCGGCGGGAGCGGCAGCGGGAGCGGGTGCGGGAGCGGCGGCCACCGGGATGCGGCGGGGAGCGGGTCCGGGGCGGCGATGGGCGCTGCTGTGGGCGCTGCTGTGGGCGCTGTGCTGCGCCGCGGCGGGCGGCGGCGGGCGGAGAAGGGCCGCCAGCCTGGGCGAGATGCTGCGGGAGGTGGAGGCGCTGATGGAGGACACGCAGCACAAGCTGCGCAACGCGGTGCAGGAGGTGAGGGGGCGGCGGGGGGTGGGTGGGTGAGGGGCTCCTTCGTCCCGCAGCCCCCCGGGCCGGGCCGCACCTGTGGGCAGCGCCGCCAGCATCCCTTAGCCCGATGAGGGACAAAGGAGCGGGCGGGCGGCCCTGCCGGGAGGAGCCGCGGCCCGGGGCGGGACCTGAGCGCTCCCGGAGTCCCCCCGGCGCGGTGCTCGCTGTCCCCCGAAGGCGGGACAGGGATGGGATGGGGGACCGGCCACAGGGTCCTGACGCTGCCCCGGAGCTGTCGCTGCCCCCCGGGAGCCTCCCCGCCCCCTCGGGGCTCGCCGAGTGCGGCATCCCGGCGCTGCCGTGGCCCCGGACAGCCGCCCTCCCAGCGGTGCCGGCGGACAGAGGGGCAGAGGTGCGGACTAACAGTCCCGTCTGGATCCCAGAGTGAGAAAGGAACAGTACTTGGCGAGGGGAGGAGTGAAGGGAGGAATTAGTTGTATTGACTTGGTGCAGCAGGAACTAAGACACACGACTATCTCAAACTAGGATTCAATGCTGTGAGACAGTCCTGAAAACATGTGTGGAGAAGCAGCTTACTTGAGATGTAATTCCATGTCTTGATCTCAAATTCCTGGCCCAGAATCGCACAGGACCTCTTTCAAAGCCAGGAACTGAGACCAGACCCTGAGCCATTGTCTCATACCGCTTGTCAAAAGGCTTAGTCCCTGCACTCCCCTTTCTTGTATGCTTTTCCACCCCTTCATGTTAAGAATCTTCCAGGTTCTCTTTTCCTCTCACTCAAAAATACATAGTCAAAAAACCTCTGTAACTGAAAACCCGCGGGGGAAACAGACCTTGGTTTATTATAGTTAGATAATTTCTGAACTTCTACTGTCATCTGGACAGTTGCTGAAATGTGCCTCTGTCATCCACTTCATTTAGACTGCAAACACATTGAGACAAACCATTCTTTACAGTGATGCAAATATGCTTAGTTATAAATAAAGATGTTGTCAAAATTTCTGCCTGTTTTAGTCTTCCTCTAGTGAGTTCTGGATTGAGGAATGGTCTGTGTACAGCACAAAATGTGTACTGTTTGAGCTACATCTTAGCAGATAAATGCTTCACACTTTAAAAAGTTTGCAGCTGTTGTTTAAAATAAACAGACACACCAAAAAGAGAAATTTTGTCTTGCGAAAAATTCAGTTGTTCAGCCTGGCTGAACTTGTGGCTTCCTAGCTCTGTTGCAGCAGTTCCAGATAACAAAGGGATAGGATTTATTCAGAGTTCGTGTCGTTTACAAGACTCATGCCCTTCTTCACCTGGCAAACAAAGACAGTGGGAACTGAAATAGAGAATGAAATTCTGGGTGTATGCACCCTCATCTATAGGACTGCTGCTGTTGATTTCAAGGGGCTTTGTATACCTCTCTCTGTCCTGCCAGAATATTTTCTCTTCCTTGTCAGGTAGGAAAGTCTGTCTTAAATCTTTAGTGGTTTTGTGGGTAAAAGTAGAAAGCTGGGCTCTTGCCTGGCATCAGCCTGTGCAGATACCAGTTGTTCATTAGTCTGCACCCTTTTTCCTCACAGGGACTGACTTTGGCTCCAACAGCCCAGAGCTCAAGAGTTTATCTCCCCACTGTTTTTCTAGTCCATTAGAAGAGCTGCTGTGCTCAGTGACTGAGGCAGCTGAGTAAGCGTTCTCTTCCAGGGGCATCTGTGCTAACAGCAGCATGTCATTAAACAGTGCTACTGAGGGCTGCATAAGAACCTTTGCTTCTCTTTCGTGTAATTTTTTTCTAATTTTCAGTTGTTTTGTTTTTGGTTTTGTTTTTTTTTTTTTTTTTTTAATTGGCAGATGGAAGCTGAAGAGGAAGGGGCAAAAAAACTGTCAGAAGTAAACTTTGAAAACTTGCCTTCCAACTACCATAATGAGACCAACAAGGAAACCAGAATTGGTAACAGAACTGTTCAGACTCATCAAGAAATTGATAAGGTATGAGAAAACACGTATATGGTGAGCTGTTCATTCTTACACACCTTTCCTTCAAAAATAAAAACAATTTTGTCTGTTTTGGGAAGGAATAAAATAATTTGGAGCATAAACTTTCCTGATGATAATTACTTGGGGGTTTTATTGCGTCTGACGTGCTCCATTAGTCACTGTGTAAGGACACGTCATAAAAGTTTAATGCGAAATAATAATTTATTTTGAGAAACGTGCCTTCTAAAAACAGAACACAGCTACAGCTATTACATGGGTCATAAAAGAATGACCATCTCCTGCTCAGCCAACTTCATCACAGTGACATTTCAAATAGATAAGGAGATAGCCTTGTCATCTACTTTTCCCCCTCAGAATAGCATTTAATATGAGTGACAGTGAAATGGGGAAAAAAGGAGGGGGTGGGAGTGGGTTAATTATTGCAGAATGTAGGACTGAGAGTAGCAAAGGACTAATAAAAAATGTGGTTTGATATTTTGTTCTTCTTTTGCTGTGTCAGGTTACAGATAATAAAACTGGATCAACAGTTTTTTCTGAAACAGTTATTACATCTATAAGAGATGGAGAAAACAAAAGAAATCACGTAAGTGAACACATTTTTTTCCTTTTGAAAATCAAACAAATACTGGGTTAGTTGTTCAAAAGGCTGTGATAGAGTTCACCTAGCAAAATTTTTGAATGCTTAAAAACACACAAAATCACTGGGGCAAGCAGTCAAAAATATTTGTGGTTTTAATTCATTTAACTTAGGAATATTATGGATTGGAAGCAGAGTTTCAGTGAGGTGTTTGATCTGAATATTCAATTTGTCTATTAAATATGAATGTTAAATAGCAAAGACAGTTACACAGCCCTTTCCAGTGAATATGAGTAAGTATAACAGTGCTCTTTTAATTCATAAAAAAATTGCTTTATAGACTTATAACAAACCCCTAATCTTCTATTGTGAGAGATCTGTGGAACAATATATGGCTCTATTTGCTTTTCAGTCCAACACAGTGATGAACAACTGGTTGTGAAATGTCACTTTGGGTGGGGGGGAGAGAGATGGGACAATAAATCCCCCTCCCCTCTGGAAATACAGTTGTTTAAGGATTCTCAAAGAGGCTTAAAAGATCAACAATGTTCTTTACCTGAGTCTTGCAAACAGGTCCGTTTGCTAAACATCAGCAGTCCTATGAGAAATTCAGCATGTACCACTACTGGTAGGTTTTCTTTGGTTATAGTCTTACCAAAATGGACTCTTTTTTTGTGCTCTTACTAAGACTTGGCTTGCCAGTGTTTCCTCAGATGGCTGGTTTCATCTGACTAATAGTTTGTGGTTTAATTTAGTTTAACATGTCCTGGCTTTTTTTGGGGTAACTTAACTCCAGATCTTTCACAGAAGGAGCTCTTTAACTATGTTATAAAACACTGAAAAAAAAAATTATGGCAGTAGTTCCTGTTTTTAGTGGGCATAAAGCCTGAAATTAGTGCATCTTTTCTTGTATCATCCTCTGAAGTTTTCTCTCTTTCAGCTCACATTTTTCATGTTGCTACTAAAGTCTGAGAATTGCAAGTAGCAAAAGAAAGCTTTTGTTTATGCTGTACTTATTTTTTGTAACTGCTTTTCAAAGCTTATAGCTTAAGTTGTAAGTTAATGTGCAAAATGAGTTGCAACTATTCTAAGCTACAGCTTGTTTTTATACAAAGTGTCAGCATATTTCTCAGTGCTTTTTAATAATGAGACATGTAATGAAAGCAATCCAAATGTCTTTTTCAAGCAAATGTGTTCATCATCTTCAAACCCAGTGTACAAAAGCAAACTTTACAACCTTCTTAGCAGTGGAACACACTGCTGATGGTGTTTCATAAAGTATTTGGCTTGCCTGTGGTGTCTAATCATAATTCACAGCTGTAAAAATTACTTCTAAATTAACTTTCCCCAACAATCTTAAAAAGTTCCTTATAAAGCTTCATATATCAAGGGACATCTGTGTTTTCCATATGGGAAGGTTGCCTCCCTTACCAAGCCAGTGCTCCGTCCAGAACTAATACTGTTATTAGTGTTCCAGCTGAAGAACTTGAGGGCTGAATGCAAATTTCTGTCAAACTTCATGGTGACAGCCTTGTATGAAGGAGGCATAATCAGAACTGATCACATTAGCCCCTAATCACCGAAATCCTGGGGCGCGTCATTCATCGACACTCTCACTGCAGCAGCTGCTGCAACAAAACTGCATTTGTTAATGTTTATTTCCCCTCTCACACTCATTTTGAACTTTCAGCATGCCCATGGTACAAACACCTTATTTAGAGGTTGCCAGGCTGGAGGAGAAGCTAAATGAGAAAAGCAACCTACAGACATCGTTGGTTATTTAAGTAGAGCAGGCAAACACTCATATATTGATTTGACTAAGAGAACAGAAGTAAATCTGAAATTACGTGAAAATTTCAAAGACTAAGGAGGAACATGAATCACTTTTGATTCTAAAAGGCTGAAGAACTATTGTATGAGTAATGCAATTGAGAACTGGAAGATTTGGGTTACAGCAAGAAGGAAGTGCTGCTAAGGAGAGATCTACTAAATGAATAAAAAATTTTGTCCAAATAAAAAAGCACTCTCTTAGATATGTAAACTCAAGGCAAAAGGATTGGGAAATTAGTTGCAAAGGACTTTGCGCTGTCTCCTTGGGTTGTTTTTATATACATTAATTTTTATACTTGGAGTCTCGTGGCAATGTGAGATTTCCCAGTCATTTCCCAGGCTGCAGGCTTTACAGACTGTTGGGTAGTGTAAGAGTAATTCTGCTTCTTTGCTGCTAATTTTAAATGTTAGCAACAAAGTAATATATGTGTAGGTTTTACATTCTCCAGGCAGTTATAAAAGGAGATCTTTTGAGATTTGTTTGGAGATTATTTTAGTGATCTTAAAATACACCTAGTATGTGCTGTTCTGTAGCACTCACCCTTACTACCCACCACTGATTGATCCTGCTGTGCAGTTCAACACAACAGGAGGTTTGTGTAATTGTGTCTCTAAGTAGTGACAGTCATTTAAAAAGGGTGATGCTGTTAAGTCCGTCTGGGGACAGAGACTTTGGTAGGAGAAGCTGTAGGGATCCAAGCCCTGGGAATAGGACCTCTGTTCTGATGCCACTCCTAGAGCCTTCCGATTGCTGCCTCCTTAGAACAGCACTTTTGTTTTTATTTTTGATCTGCCAAGTAAAATAAATAGGCACATGCTGTCAAACAAGCTCAGCTTTTATGCCTGTAGGGAATCAATGCTAAAAATGAAACCAATTTCATAGGTTCAGTTTATAGCCTTAGCTTATAAAAGTTAAGGATCCCCACAGTTCCTGCACTTTGGGTACAAATTTGGGTGGTAAATACAAGAATTTTCCAAACACCTTCACAATCCACCTGCTCTGAAATTTAAACTCTATATGATTTATTACTGTAGTAATTTGTACTTACCGGAGCCCTGAAACCTTCAGTTTGCATTTATTTTCTGAGCCAAGTTATAAGTCTCTGAAATCACAGGAAGTTTTCATGTGACATTTTTGGACTTTGAGATCTGATGCAAATGCTTCACAAGAAGGCAAAGATGTGTCTTACATAGAGTCTGCATTGCAGTAATAAATCCACATGGCTGGAATGAAATTCAGCACTGGAGAAGCAGCTTCATGGGAAATAAGTTGTTTCTGGTTTTCAAATCACAGTGCTTATCCTCCTGAAGCAGGTACAAAGACACATACATAAGCATATACACATACATATAGTGCAGATACACTGTTACAGAATCATTTAGGCTGGAAAAGACCTCTGAGATCATCGAGTCCAACCTTTGACTGATCACCACCTTGTCAATTAGACCATGGCACTGAGTGCCACATCCAGTCGTTTCTTGAACACCTTCAGGGATGGTGATTCCACCAACTCCCCTGGGAAGTCCATTCGAATGTTTAACAACTGTTTCCATGAAGAAATTGCTCCTGCTGTCCAGCCTGAATCCCCTGGCGCAGCTTGAGGCCAGCTCCTCTTGTCCTGTCACTTGTTGGCTGGGAGAAGAGGCTGACCCCCACCTGGCTACAACCTCCTTTCATGTAGATGTAGAGAGTGATAAGGTCCCCCCGAGCCTCCTTTTCTCCAGGCTAAGCACCCCCAGCTCCCTCAGCTACTTCTTATTGGACTTATCCTCTAAACCCTTCACCAGCATCACTGCCCTTCTCTGGACCTGCTCCAGCACCTCAATGTCTTTCCTGGACTGAGGGACCCAGAACTGGACACAGCATTTAAAACACTACATAAACATAAGGCGTAATCTTCCCCACACACACTTTTCCTCTCAGGCAGTATTTCTCCTTGGCTTTGCATCACAGAGCTATTCTCTTCAGACTGTTCTTCGTTACTGGGGGGCTCGTTTGACAGCAGTTCAGGCTGGCCAGAGGGCTCTCGGTATTTGAGGTCTCCGGAGGAGGGATTGGGCTGTTTGCCATTTCAGGCAATGCAATCCAGTTCCTCAGAGGTGCTGCATTACTGGGAGGCGCCATTTACATTCCCAGACTCACATTCACGTTCTCAGATGTCACTGAGGGCTGGCAGTCACCCCCAGAGATGTCAGGCTTTGATCCAACAGGCCTGTGTCTTTAAAGAGGCCGAGCACAGGCAAGAGGTAGCTGGATGGGCATAACATCTGTGGAAGCTTTTACATCCATTTGCTCCTGGGTTTAAGGCTCAAATACTCTATCATTCACTTCTCCTGGGAACATTGATTAGCTTGCAAATTAATGGAGTAGTTTCAGTCAAAAGCTCAAGGATAGAACACAACAAAAATTAGAGCATTCCTTATTATCCTATGAATATCAAAACCTTTTCTGCCTTGTTGACTAGACCTATATCAGTTGTGATACATTAGCCAAACAAATGAAAAGCAAGGATGAAAAGTAAAAAGGAAAGAAAAATGATACTGCGAAGATTTGCTGCACAAAGATTAGTTGCACTTCTTCTCAGTTACATTCAGCGTAGTATTTTATATAAGCTCTCTCTTCTAATTCAAAGCAAGTGTATCTGGGCTTTTTTCATGTCTCTAATAATTTGATAGATAAAAAAACCTTTTTTAGCAAGGTGTTGTTTGTTGGTTTGTTTTTTTTGTCTTTTGGTAGCTTTCAATTCTCTTTCTTGAAAGAGATTTTTAAAGATACTGGTATCTAGAGAGAATGTACCAGGGAACTGGAAGCAGTTCTCCTGCGTTTCTCATTTAGCTTTGGCACTGTGGAACCCCTTCCTTTCTTTTGCTTGTCCTTGGTGGTAGAGGCTCTTGAGGGCATGGCTGCACCTTCTCATTAGTTACACAGTACAGGTCAGAGTTTCTGTGTGGGAGGTAAGGAGAGCTGCCCTCAGTGTGATTCTCTGCAAGGTGCTTGCTCTTCTTCCACAAAGGTGGGTGTGTGCCTCTATGAACACATGGATTTGGCACCCACCTTCTGCAAACACAGCTAGTGGTTAGTAAGTTATTTCAAACACCATCAGGTCCTTAGGAAAGAGGTCTCATGATACCAGGCCTTTATTTCCATGGGGAGAGTTTGCTGTTTGCATCCCTGAAGCTCTGGGCAGGGAGGATGGCACCACTGTGAAACTGCCCTTACAAGCTGCCTTGGCAGGTTCTGGAAGTGATCATCAGTCAGGTCACTGGTTTATCTCTACAGAGAGAATGGATGGTATCCATTTTATAATGGCCTTGTTTAAAGTATTTCTCACCCTTTATCTTTAGTCTCCCAGTAGAGTAGTCAAAAGGAAAAAAAGTAGTTCCACTTCCCTCTTTTCTAGAGAAAAATCTGGTTTAAATGGTTATGCTGTAGCACTTCGTAACCAAGCTTCCATTTGTCTGCAGATATCCAGAACTGCTAAACTAACTGCTTGATTCTTGTTTGGGCAATTTGATTATGATTTCACCAAGCATGTTCTCAGCCACAGTTGCTCTCTTTGAGGTTCATACTACTCCAGGGAGAGGAGTTCCCACCAGTGCCGAAGAGAAAGGAAGTTTCAAAAATTGAGAAGGAAGCATTAATGGAACAGAAATTGCAATTTTTCCACCAGCACCGATGCAGGAGAAGAGTTGATGGCAGGAATTTGAAAATGCAGCATCTTGGTGTTGACTGCTGCTCCCTTTAGCATGCTTAGTGTCTCAGAGAAGACACTTGTTCTGGGCAGTCTTACATTTGGGTCCAAAGTTTTTTGTTTCCTTTTTCACAGGACTTTTAGTCCCTGGTGACTTGCACTCAACAACTGTAAACTATCAATAGACACAGTAAGTGCATTCCTGGGTTGAAATCCTGGTCTCTGTCTAGCCAAAAATCACATAATATCTAAATCTGGTGGGTTTTGTATATTTAATAATTTGTACTCTAAGTTTGCTTCTCTGTTGACTGTCCAGCCTGCTCTGTTGACATAACGTGCTACATGAATCATGTCTGGACTAGTACAGTTCTTTCCTCAGCACCCACCCTTAGTTCTTAGTGCAGGAGTAGATAAGGCAAATTGTACTTGCTAGCTAATTCTCCAGGGGAGAACTGAGTGTTCTGAATGAGCTGCATCACTGTTTTAAACTATATACTATATATTATACTATATACTACACAGTAACTTGAATAGATTATCAAAGTTGTAACATAGGATAAAGCTTTCTGGAAAAAAAAAAAGTATGAAGAGCTTATGGTGTCAATTAGTTAAAAAATGAACCCTAGTTTCACTAGCCTTGTGTAAGCAGAATACCTACCTGCATGCTATTGTAGTGTCTTTTGTCACACTGTTTTAAAGTAGTCAAGTCTTGAGTGTTTGCAAGTCACAGCTTGCAGTTTAAAACAGAACACCTCTTGGAGATGTAGGCAAGGTTCCCATCCAGTCCCCAACTCCTGTAGACAAACTAATAGGCTTTTTTTTTTTTTTAATCTTTCCATACATGAAAATTACTGCATTTCATTAGCACATTTGCCCTCAGTTCTTTCAGCCTCTTACACAATCTCTGCCAGGCAGTGTGATGTGTGTTTTGCCCTTCTGATGTTTCAAGTTTACTAACCTGTCAATAAAGCAATCTGACCATAATCTACACTGCCTCCACTGGAAAAGAGATGAAGTAGCCATACAAACTGAATGTAGATGTTGAGCTTTTTGAGCCCAGTTAGTGGAAGAGCATTCTGAGAGGCCTGAGTACCTGTGTCTTGTTTCGAAACAATCAAATCCATGCCCTGGCTTCTTTTAGAGAACCAGGGCTCCTCAGAGAGGCAGGGTGAGACATTCTTAATGATTTACTGGCACTCCTTTTTTCCCCCCTTTTCTTTCCAGTTTTGAGTCTCGGCAGTGTAGAATGTCAAGCTGACGGGCAAGTGCAAGCTGCTCACGAGGACAAGTAGATTGTATTTGATAGAGCAGAAAATGATGTGGGGAAAGGTGCAAAGTGAAAGAGGGTTTAGCCAAAGATGAGAAGAATTGTTCAATTAGTATTTTGAATTGCTCCTATTAATCTGGAATACTTTCAGGTTACGAATCTTCTTGTAGAGATGGACATATCCTTCTTGTATAAAAGGTGTGATGGAGTGTGTGCTGCATCTTCATATATAACTTCATAAGCAGCAAATGCTTCCTAGGGATACAAAAGCTCTTAAGAAATTTAATTTAGCTCATGGATGATAAGATGGCCTTATTGTCAGTCACAATGTAACTAAACTCAACGTTTTTGACAGTCATCTGATGTTCACCAAACTATAGCCAAAACAATCTGAATGTTAACCTCAGTGAATGGATAGACCTAAGGAGTCATAAGGAGTTTGAAAAACGTGTGTCACCTCTGATTCTGCGTGAAGAAGGTGGGAAATCTCTGTAATTGCCAGCTGTATAACACACACCTCAGTGTCCACATCTTTGTTTACTAAACTTATGGCTGGCTTATTTTCTCTTAGAGAATGGTGTGTAGAAAGTTATGGATCCACCCAGAGAATCAGGAGTGGACAGTGTGTACCAGCATAAGATGGTTTTGTAATATTGTAGTGGTGCAATGACCATGAAGTGGAGAAAAGTGAGACTGCAGTTTCCATGGACTCAGCTCTCGGTGTTTGGTCACCCTGAACAAACAAGCAGGTGGAAACAGCTGCTAGACCTTATCAGAGTGAAGAGAAACAAGGTGCCTTTTGCTGAGAGGTGAGGCAAACCAGGCAGGTGTTCTGGCTGAAAACACAACAAGCAAAGGTCAGAGAACACAGATCAGTATCACATTTTTTTTTGGTCTTAAACAGGGGCTTAGATTTCCAGGCAAATAACTGATGCAACAGCAAAGGGGTTACTCCTAATTAAAGGTATCAAATCCTGCTCTCGTTTGTATCACTGAGAGTCTGAAGTAATTCAAAAGCTTTACTAAATGTACTTTGTTAGTGATAATAATAATAATAAAAAAAAAATTAAAAGAGTGACTAGGATTTCTTTCATATTTCCTATTGGTCTAGCTTAGTGTAAGTTAGGTTTTTTTCTGTCAAGTTAGGGAAACAAAACTGTGCAGTACTAATAGATATTCTGAAAGTAACAGTCTTCATTAGAAATTCCAGTGTATGCCTGTGCTTAGAATTGTTATAATATTTGCCAGATCCTCATGTGCTGTAGTGTGACCACTCTATTCCAGTTAAATCTCAAAGAAAAATAATATTTTTAAGCCAAAACAAGTTGGCTGAAGAACTACATTGCCATTTTTATCTGTCTGGACTATTACCCTTTGAGTAGTTAAATACTGAAGAGAGAAACATTTTCTTCTTCTCACCAAAACCAAGGTATTGCTGTAACACAGTAAGAGTGCCTAGGATTGATTCCTTGTTCCAGGAACCAGTTAGTAAAAGCACAACCAGTAAGTTTTCCAGGAGGCTACAAAACAGACTTTCTCTTAGAGAGTCAGTGCCCACCGAGTGCTTCATCAGAGTCCATCCGAGAGCCATGCACACTTCTAAAGCTTACAGCATTCTTGTTGGTTGTGGGAATAAATTCTGGCTTGTCTGGCACTTCTCATGTGTGGGGAGTTGTGCATCAGGTTCAGTTTCCTGCTTCTCCCTTGTTTGGATATTGGTTGCTGCAACTCCTCTGTCAACAAGCCATGGTAAGGGAGCAGTGTAAGTCAAAGGGTGGTTGTTCACCTCTTCCCTGGTTTTAGTTCAGTCTTCTCACTCATAACATGCTGAGTTTAGGGATCCAAGGTTGTCTTTTACAGATCATGTCCAAGTGGTAGGGACATTTAAAAACAAATCACCATGAATATTTTTACTTTTGGCCTCTATTAGATCTACCTGTTTATTAGAAATGAAATGTGAGGGGTTTTTTATCTTCTCTGTAAGGTAACAGACAGAGAGAGTGAATCTTTTATGTGGGTTGGTGACAATTCTGTGATCTACTGATGTCTGTTAAGAGATCATAGCATGGACTGTCTTTCCCCTTGTCAAACACAGGTAGCAAATTAATCATGGGAAGAAAAGCTTTAGGGCAAAAGAAAATTTTTTCCCACTGGTTTTGGTTGCATGGCTTAATCCATTGGTTCCAGTAGCTGCTTGTTTGAGATTTTAGCTGAAACCATGTTATCTCATTAAACAGTAACCCTTAGCTGGTAGGGTAACAAGAGTATCAAAGGCTTTAGGAAATACAGGCTATAGTACTAAATGTAAAGCATAAATATTTGGTCTTTTTATTTTTTATTTGCATCTGTTATAATCTTAGAATGGTTGAAATACAAAGGACACAGATGAATGGGTTGAATCTGCAGCTGATTACATCTGTATTGTCATACAGTGACAGAGTGGTACCAATTTACTGTGGGTGGGAGCCCAGTAACACATCATTCCATACATGATGAACCTACATCTTCTCTAACCCTTGCCTGGACTTCAGGAGGGGTAGTTTCAACAAAATCAGAAGAATGACACTGGTTTTTACCAGGGAGTAGGAGGAGAGAGAATGAGTGTGTTCCGTGATTGCTTGACCTTCTGTGCAATTCTTTGTACTCAGAAAGATGTGTGAGATGCCCACAGTCCAGCTTGATGGTGTTTTGTATTATGATTTACTCAGGTAAACTGTGGAAATTAAAGGAAAGGGGTGAATGGAAACCTGTTTCTGTTTAGTTCTGTTTCATCAAAGGTTAAGCAAATGTGAGGGGGAAAAAAGCACTGTAGAATGGTGGCTTCAAATGTATTCCCTTGAGAAATGTATTTCTCTGTCAGCTGAGTAAGTCTTAACTTTGTCCTTCCTCGTCTCTGATTCACAAACAGCATTTTGGCACCTTTTGTGGAGTGAGTGTCTGCCTGGCCTTTGGAGGGACTGAGTCACTGTGATAGCACTAAGGAATACCACACTGGTGAATTTATCAGCTGCCAAATCATGGTTGTTCACCACTGCAGCTTATAGAGAGAACCCTCCTCCAACTATTCTACCTGTCCTGATTCTTACCTTAGTAACAAATCCACTTCTCCCTTCCAGTTAGTAATACATTGTAATACAGAATAATCATTAAAAAAATATACAGGGTGGGGTGGGAATTTTGGATCTGTTTACTTGGTATTCTGTCTGGAAATGACTCAGAGCCTGTTTGTGAATTTATATCACATGAGGAATCCCTCAAACTTCTTCTCTCAGAAAGTCCAGAGGGAAGAGAAGTATCCCAGGGCATGTAGAGAGACTGACACCATGGTGTCAGACAAAGGGGAACCTTAGTGGTTCTTCTGTGTCCAAGATGTTTCATAGCTGTCAGCAGGGGAAAGTTTTGGCTCCCAGTAGGTATTTGTCTTGGACTTCATAGTAGAAATTGGTAATACATTCATATTCTTGTGTCCCTTTTGGAAGGACATAAAGAGTATACTGAAGACTCTTTTTCATTTCTTCCTCATTGGAGTTTGTTTAGGAGATGGAATAAATATTCATGAATAATCATCGTCTCATGTTGTTGATATCCTCTAGAGACATGATTTCAGATGGAAAATTAAACTAAGGGGAAAAAGAAAAGGGCTCTTTTGTAATCCCAACAAATGCCCCAAAGAGGAGGTCTTGAAGAAGCTTTAGAGTCAACATCTATGACCAGATGCTGACTTCTTCCTTAGGCAGACATTAATCTCCTGTTTTTAAAGTCTTCAAGTGCTGGAGATTATTTATTCCAGTGCTTTTCCATGCTTACTCGAAAGTCTCTATTGATGTACTTTAAACACCTTCTTCTTCCATCTACAGCTCATGGAAAAGAAAATTATTCCATTTCCTCTACAGTAACAGCAGTCTCCTACACTGTCAACTCTGCCATAGGCAGAATCCACTGTAGGTGAATCCTTACCTGTGTATTTCTGTTGCAGTATTATTACCTTTGGCTGGCACCTTAAACACAGTTAAAAAGTCTGTTGAAACTGTAAACTCCCCCAAAAGCATATAAGGATAAAGCACATAAGATTCAGGGCTTGAAATAAGTTCTGTGAGGGATAAGTTCTGTGCCCTACACAGGTTGGTGTTTCATGGTGTGCTACTCTTAATTCAGCAAGCAGCTATTAGGTATAGAATTACTGTTTTCAAACATTTTCCTTTTTGCACAGCTGTTTCACATCCTTGCTGTGTACAGCTACTCTGTGTTGTTTTGGTATTACAAATTTACAACATTTACATAGTTTAATGGTGAATCATGGAGACTTTGTAGCTGCCAATTGTAAAGGAAAGAGCCGCCTGCATTGAAATTCAGCCCCGGGGAAACATCACTACATGAAAGTTGTATCTTTGTGTGATTACTGGCTACTTACAAATAATGGCACTTTGGAGCTTGGAGCACAGTTTTACAGTGGTTCCATAATTGTTACTGGATCTCAAGACATTTAGAATAAAACCCAGGAGCTTTTAGACCACCAGGGTTTAGACACATCTTCTGGTTATCAAAGGTTGAAGAATTGTTGTTCTCCAGTTAACAGATCCATGGGTAGATGCTCCTCTTTGGTAAGACAGTTAGTTTCAATATTATTAGGAACAAGCATCGGTATTTTGACCTCATTTGATTATCTCACACTACATGAAAAGCATGGAACAATTAAACGTGGCTATTAGGTTGGGGTCTCAGAATGTTCCTTCTCCAGTTATGGATAGAGAAGATTATAGTCTCTGTGTATGTAAAAAATTATGGACTGAGTGTATAGCGTGGCACCAAGTTTCCAGAAGGCCTGAAGGAAGATATTATTGTCAGAATTCCTACCATCCTGAGCTGCCTTTGGTACATCTGACAAGTAGGAGAAAAGAAGAGAAATTCCATGTTATAAACTGTCTGTCTGCTCTACAGCAAATGTGTAGGATGAGACAAGACTTCTGATATTGCAGACAGTCACTGTGATATGTAGCCTTTTATATATATAAATATGTATATATACTCAGACATATATATATATATAGGGAGAGAGAGACAGACAGACCTTTGGGATAGCTCTTAGTTTCCATACTAAGTTAATTAATTGTCAGATTACAATTTGTGGGGGTTTTCTACCAAATGTGAACAGTTCTTCTAGTGTGCCTCCTCTGACACCATTGCAAAATAGATTGAAATAGGTACTTGGCACTGTGTTTCCTACACAGGAGCATTAACAGAGACTGTAGTCCTGCCAGGATCAGATCATTATTACTGGGAAAAATATGGAGTGAGGGAAGAAAATTAAATGAGTGCTTCTGCGGAGTGACCTGCTATGATACTATTATCACTTACAGAGATTTTGACCATGCATGAGCAGAACATGATCTGATAGAGCATGCAGGCACCATTTTCCTCATTATTCTGAGCATTTGTCAGGAACCTTTTTTTTCTTTCTTTCTTTCTTTTTTTTTTTTAATTTTTTATTTTTTTATTTTGTGTTTTCTTCTTTCACTGGAGTCTCAGTTCCTTGAAACTTTGAATAAGATAACATTTTGTTTATTGCTTTTTTGCTATTGAATGCTGACTGCATAGGAGTCTGGTCAGTGACAGGATCACTGTATGTGTGGTGAGAATCAGCCGATGGGTAGAAAGGGATGCAGTTCTTGTGCTAGCTTTGGTGGTGAGCAGTTTATTGGGTGACCACAACCTGCCCCAGTTAATTCCCCTGGCTTTTTGACAGCACGTTAAGGCTAACATAGCTATGTTGCTTTTGGCTAAAGCCAAGCTTGAGTGCCTTTAGGCCACCTTCAGTTGTGTCACGTAGACATCTTTTGCATCCATTTATACTGCAGCACTTGGAGAGCCAGAAATAAAGTTTTTCCAATAAAATATTTATGGGAGACAGAGGAAAAGGAATCAGGTGAGATTAGCTCTATGGAGAAGCTAAAGACAAAACCAGGGGAGTCACTTGTGTTTTCTTATTTATTAGTTTTGAGCTCAGAAGGGGCATTCTGGTTGAACAGCCACCCAAATACTGACTTTCCCACATAGCACTGGGCTGTGACCCATGCCATAGTTTGCAACTCATGTCTGCTCTTTTTAGTACGTCTTTTTTTAACAGTAGTTCTCAATTTTATGAGTTCTGTGTGCTTGGCAGGACAGCAGTACAAGGTTTGTGCTACTGGAAAGTATTACAGAGGTTTTGAGGTATTTCAAGGCAAATTAATTCATATCTCATTAAAGACAAATGCATTATGTGCCCTGTCTAGACAAGTAAGAGATTAGGAACTGGAGTGCTACTGCAATTCATATTAACGTAGTAGTTTCCATAAAACAATATTCCATTCTGTGTAATTCTGCCATTTTTCTAATGTGTGTAGGATATAAAACAGGTTTTATGCTTTTTTTTTTCCTTCCTACTCAGCAGTTTTTGCCATCTGCTGCAATAATGGAGACCAGCCCTATGTGAAGCAACTTGTAGAAATTAAAACAAAACCTAGAAGGGGATATGTAAACACACAAGTAAGTTAAGTCTTGTTAAGTCTTAGAAGTGCCAATTGCTAAGAAGTGACAATTCCAGCACCAACAGTGGTTTTGCTAAAGCCCTTCAGATATGGCTGAAATTATCATCTCCCTGGTACAACTGGGTGAGCTCTGGCGCTGCTTGGGAAGGATCTGTAGCTACTGTTTGTGGAGTTTTATTTTAGTCACAGGTTTTTGAAAGGGGAATTGCTTTGCATCAGGAGCTTTTAAAAAACATGTAAGATGGCTCTTTGTTCAGAGGAGATTTTGTAGACTGTGAGAGGTGCTTCCATGCATTTCCAAGGGGAAAGGGGTTCTTCTGCTTGAATCCCACTTACTGTTCTCATGTCAGAGCAGTGACCTTGGCAGAGAACTGCTGCTGAGTCTCTCCACTACAGCTGCCCCTCACCCACAGGGGCATTTTCTGTTCCATGTGCCCTCCCCTCCTCCTATATGTTCAGTGTCTGCCTTTGATAGATGGGTTAATCACCACTGAAAACTTGTATATAAAGTCATGAACAGCGACTTTCTCTGCTTTCTTGGGTTCCAAGCTAAAATGTAAAGAGCCCAGAAGGAAAGCTCATTCCAGACAGTCATTTGCCTCTCCCTGGCAGGCAAATATTAGCCCAAGATATGACTAGTGAAGAGAGTTTTGTTTAAAGTTATCTTTGAAGAAGGACTTTCTGAGAATGTGGAGGTAGGGTGAGTGTGAGTGGGGAGAGGGAATAGACAACCCAAATGTCCATTTTGAAATTAAAATAAATTATTCCATTTTGAAATGTTCTAGAATAGACTTGAGCGTATTTTCTAGTCTACTCTTAGGGTTTTAATTAAGGATTAAGGGAAAAAAGAGCAAAGTGAAATGAGCATGATTTCAATATATACCAGCAAAACCAAGTATTAAAACTGCTACCATAGTGAGGTAAAGAAACCAGCTGAACACTGCCAAAGAAAGTGGGTTTCTGTGTGAAAGTAGGTTAACTCTGTCTGTGTAGTTCTGCTTTCAGAACCTGAACTGAGAAATTCTTTGCTTCTCCTTCTTTGTCCTTATGCGCTCCAAGGGCAGAGGATGATGTGGTCCACGCCACAGAGGGCTGCATTTCACCAGTTAGTACAGTCTGCCAAAATAGCCTGCAATACCTCCAGGCCAAGGGCAGGCTGTGGGCTGGAGGGTGGAGATTGACACATCACACTGAAAGAAAACTTTTTTCTTTCGTGCCTTTCCATGTATATGTGAACATAAAGCCCAAATGGAAGCACTGGTGTCAAAACATGTCACACCAGTTCTGACCTGTACAGTCCTGCACCATCTGTTTCCTTTTCCTGGGAGCTGTGGTCCTGCCACACTTGACTATCACTAACATCAGTCACTCCTTTATTCTCAAATGTGGACACTAACCATTCTTTAGGAAAGCAAATGATAGCTTGGCATAATCTGCCAGAGACAAGAAACCTGAAGTTTTTTCAGCAGCAGTTGTTTTAGCAGTCTATAATACAAGGAACCTTTTCCACGAGTTTCAGTTTCTTGTTGGGTGGGGTTTTTTCCCCTGTTGGTTCTGGAACAGATCCTAACCCCCAAATTGCTTCCAGGTGTTGCAGGATATTCACTGCAGAGTACAATATTATGAGTCCACAGGATGCTGAGTATGTCCTTACAGGTACATATCATGGTATTCTCTGTCCTGGCCTCTGTTTATGGGTCCTAGTATACCTAGTAATAAATAGACAATCCTGCTTTCACTCTATATCATTCTTTAGCATATTCCTTTGCTGCAACATTAAATTAACTGGTATAACACTGAAATGGGTTTCAGAGAGATGTACACCATTATCAGGATAGCTAATTCTGTCTTTACCTGAGCTATCTGCTCAACTTGTGTGTTCTGCTGCCCGTCAGAAGCCAGTACCCCCTCTCCTGTTTATGTAGTTGCTCCTGCAAGGACAAAATATTCTGAGAAATACCTTAGTTTGCAGAATCCCAGGAAAAAATGGATTGTTCAGGATCTGTTGCAACTGATGAAGATGTTCAGATTTGCTCCTTGTCCAGCAGTTGTTGTGTCTCAAGCAGTGGATTATAGAAGATCTGCAGCCCGATTAAATAAATAAAAATAAATTATTAAAAAAAAGATACATGGTTACACATCTGCCAGTAAGAGTTACTGAGTTCTGCATTGAATATGGATTATAATATCTGAGTGAAGGAAGTCAGTTTGAAGTGTGGCACAAAATTTTTTTCACAGAGAACATGTGAAAGGAAGCCCTTTTCGTGCCAGGAAAGAAAACCATGAAGGGATTTTTCCCAACTGGAAACCCTCACAAAATTGGAAGTCTGAACTGGTGGGATACAATTCAGTAAGTGAGGAAAAAGGAGTTTTTTGATGCGGGACTCATTAGCTGGGAGAAGGCAGTGACTGGAGATTTGCAACTTTGGTGTTAGGTGGTTTTAGAGCTAGGAGAGAGTTATTCCATTAGCTTAAAAACAATTGTGGCAAGATTTCTCCTTTGTGGAGAGGGACAGTTGGAAAAAGTGACTACAGCGAGACCTGGCTGTTTGCCTGCAAGGGGATGGAACAGGAATGAAACAGTATAGTCTATTCCGAGTGTGGTTTATACAGAGGGATTCATAACAGAAGCTGACAGAGCTACAAACAGAAAAGTGGCCAAAAAGAGCGTGGCTGCTGAAGAGAAGTGGCTGATTGCTCACTTGGAACCACAAAACCTCCAACATACTATATAACATTTGGATATCTGGATTTTGATCCAACTGATTATGTAGCAACAGAAAAGCAAAAAAAGCAGAACACAGACAGTACTGAAATAATGAAGCTGAAAACATTATGATAATTTATAGCAGCATAGACCTGGTGATACTAATTTCTTAAAATAGCTAAAATGGCTTCTTCTGAATTATAAACATAACCTGAATATCCAGTCATTGACTTGAAAATAATCAGGCCCTAGGCTGTGTTTGGCTTCTGTTCTATGTTCTGGGTGATCAAACTGCTTGCAAACATCTAAGGTGGCCAAAATGGGTAATTCAAACAAGGCATTGCTGCTCTTGCAGAGTAGCCTTGCCTCACACAGGGCAAGAAGCCTCCATAAAGTCTAATCTGGAGAAGATCTGAAGAAAATGAAAAGCTTAGTGGAAACTTTCAGTAAAGGCAAACAGTTGATCTGCTCCAGCAAGTGAGATTAATATCTGCCAAAGAGCAGTCAAGTGGTTACTTCAGAGAATTCAGGGATTTTTGTGTAATTTCCTTCCCTTTCCTTTCCCTTTTTCTCCTTCCCCTTCCTTTCTTTACCTTCTTGACTAATAGCAAAAAAATAACATCAACCTTATGATGGATGGTACAAAGCAGTGATGGGGTACAGGTGACTCAGAACGGTGCAATGATTGATTTTTCTATTGACTAGATTGTTTCCAGTCTGAAAAAAACAACAAAGCATTTTAGAGAACGAGGTCAATCACACAATTTTGAGGAGGTAACCTTAAGATGGGAAAACAGGCCCTCCCTGTGAAGCAGACACATGAGGGGTACACAGACATGTACACTTACTCTCTGTATTACCCTCACTGCCATCCCTGCTGAGTGGTGTTCTGGGAAGAATTCCTGACCAGTTTGTGCATTCCTCCTGTGCAGCAGGAGCGAAAGGGGAACTGTCTCTTCCACAATGCTTGTAGGACCTCTGGTGAGGAAACTGCAGGCTGAGATTGCAATTCAGATTCAGGTTCAGGTGTCCCTCTCCCACGAACACTTCTGTTCAGGCCGTGAAAAGACCCCAGGATTGAAATGCCAGACATGCTCAGGCACCTTTGCTGGCTTGAGGCCTATCCTGGAGTCCAGGCTGGGTAGCAAAGACTGATGCACTAGGGAATGTGGGGCTGCTTTTCCCTAGGATGTTTGGAACTCTTTAGTACTTGTCAATCTTATGTTACTAAATGTAAATTATGTATGCTGAGAGCAGGGGGATGCCAGCTGAGAATCTGCTCCTGCAATATTCGAATAAATTAAGGGAAGGATTTAAAAGTTACATACATAGGTATTTAGACATTTGCAGCTGTGAGGTTGCAGGTGATGGGCTATGGTGGCAGGTACATGAGAGACATGGCATCAGCCAAGAAAAGGAAATCCAGTGGTGTGTTACATCCATGCTTCCCAGAAGTACTGGCTGTGCAGTAGTGCTGCCGCTACCACGAAGCCCCAGGGATGTTGAACATTACCAGTCCTGGAGAAGGAAGAACTGCATTTCTCAGCATAGAAATAATTGCTGACAAAAATACTCAGGCACTGCAAAGGTTGCCTGAGAAGAATTTGTGTGCCCCTTGAAAGGGGAGCAGAGGAACAGTTAAAAGGCAAAGCAAACAAATTCCCCTTTTCCCTGAGGGAGGTCCTTGCCCGTTTAGTGAAGCTGAGCATGCGGGGGAGTTTCTGATGCCGGCACTGATATTGCTGGGGAGAGGAGGGAGGACAGTTTACAGCTACCCGGCCTGAGATCAAGAAAGCTGGTGCAGAAGTGTCTCCCACAGAGCATAAAGATACTTGTGGCTGCGGTAGTGTAGCCTCTTTCCTTCAGTCTTGTCACCCATCTGAAAAAACAACTAATATGTAATAAATCACAACTGTACTCAAATACAGCAGATTTAATACAAATGTCTTCAGTGCCCCCCCAATCAAAAAAAAAAAAAAAACCACAAAAGCACACAAAGCCTGCAGAACGAGGTAATGTCTTCTCTTGAGGTTGCTGGTATTAATATGTATACAAGAAGTGAAACCACCTAACAATTTGAGGCCAGACTATTTAGATAAGCCAGGGAGATAACACTGGTCTCTTACAGAGCTGTGGCTGTATGAAGAATTGAAGCACGTTTTTTTTCTTGGTTCCCAAGTAAGAAGTAGAATCAATCAAGAGCTTCTGGTGTTTCAAGAAGAGATACAGATTTCAGTCACACAGTGGCAAATTACACTTTTGTCCTTTTCTTCAGGAGTGTATTATCGATGAAGACTGTGAAACAGGGAAATATTGCCAGTTCTCCACCTTTGAATACAAATGTCAGCTCTGCAAAACCCAGCATGCAGTAAGTCCTGAGCAAGATGTGATTTTGTGTGACCTGTAGAAACTCAGTGTTGTTGTTACTAATGTCAGCAAGCCCAAACTGATAGAAAAGAAGTGGCAAAGCTTTCTGCATGAGGGTGAAAAAAATGGAGGTGTAGAGTTTTTTGGGTTGTGTGGGGTTTTCCTGCCTGTTAACAAAACTAAGCTTTAAGGTTTCTGTTCTCATATGCTCCAAAATCCACCCTAAGCTCCTCCTGACTCAAGCTTGCCTTGTTGGGTGGCCTAAGGACAGTGTAAACTAACACATTGGAGGTTGCCAGTGGAATGGGCAAAGAGGAAATTCTATGGCAGCTCCTAAGGCTCAGCTGACAGTTGTTTGTTTCCAGCCCTGGATTCACAAAGGGAATTGCAGCAGCCTCCCCTCTTCCCTTCACTGACAAACTGTACAATGCTGTCGTGCAGTGGGGACTGCACAGGGTCCTCTTCTGTTATTTGAATCTGTGAATTCGGGAAGCAGTCAGTTCCTGTCTTTTGAGCTAAAAGATAGATGTACTTAATAGTAGCTATGATTAGATTATCCTCTGTAAGGGACAGATGCCTGAGAAGTTCGGGCTTTTTCTGTGGTCAAAATACAATTTAGAAGCAGCCTGTCGAAAAAGCCCTTTTATTTGACTGTCCCTTTTCAACTAAGTTCTGCTGATGGCCTCTTGTAAAACAAATTCATTCCTCAAAGCATTTGCAAACAGTCCAGTGTACAAGCAACTAAATGTTGCTGTAAAGTCATGTAAAGCCAGTAGGATTCTTATAACCTAAAAGCATCAGGCTGTTCCTGAAATTGTTTAAATGGTTATCTTGATAACTTCAGGGAGCTCTATTGACTTCAGTGGACTGAATGCTTGCTTAAAGTTCTGAAAATGTCCTATGTGTGTCATTGAGAAAGCTTATTTTTCGTATTTTAGAAAATGTTAAACTGATATTTTTTCATGTTAACATGGAATAATTCAAAATTAAGATCGAGATGCCCCTCACCTACACCCCCCTGTAATCCCACCTTTTCAGTCCTCAGCAGAACGCTTGTAGGATAAAGAAAGTAACAATGGGATGCTAGCTACACTTCTGCAGTCCTACTCCTTGCCCTGTTAAGCTCTTCCTGTGGGATTCACTGGAAAAGAAATTCAGATTTGGTATGGCTGCCCAGACAGGGCTTAACATGGGCAGGAAAAAGCTGTGAAAGCACTGACCTGCTAGGAATCTCTAAGATGTTAATCAAACTACCTAAAGAAAGGAACAATGTAACACACCCTGTTCATTAGGTTGATTTATTAGGTGTGTGCAGTTGAAACACGGGGGCAGTTGTCACACAAAGCTATCTTTAGCCAGAGGTTTGTGTTTCTGCTTTTCAAAGAGATTTTTTTTTTCAGAGATTTTTTTCGAAGATTCTTGGTTACCAATGATATCTGGTTTTTATTACAACTGCAAGTGGATTTTAGTAAGACTTTTTTTTTTTTTTTTTTGCTGAGCCCTTTGAAAACAATCCTTCTGAACAAATTGTAAATTCCTGACTGTATTTAGCAATGGAAAAAAATCAGTACTGTTTTCCATCAATAATGTTCCATTTCTTAATTTTTATTTCCCTTGATTGCAGAAGGGAAGGCTCCAGAGAGAACTTAGACCAGTCTTCCAGTACCTAAAGGGACTACAGGAATGCTGGGAGAGGAACTTTTTACAAGGGCATGTAGTGAGAGAACAAGGGGGAACGTCTTCCCACTGACAGAAGGCAGGTTTAGATTAGACAGTAGGAAAAAATTCTTTACTGTGTGGGTGGTGAGGCACTGGAACAGGTTGCCCAGAGAAGTTGTGAATGCCCCATCCCTGGGAGTGTTCAAGGCCAGGTTGGATGGAGCTCTGAGCAACCTGGTCTAGGGAAAGTTGTCCCTGCCCATGGCAGGGGGGTCGGAACTGGATGATCTTTAAGGTGCTGTCCAACCCACACCATGAGGTGTCTGGCTGCTGATCAACGTTCATGTGAATGCTAAAATAAGAATTCAGGTCTTGTAGCACTGCAAGTATGTTAGTGTAAAAGGGGTGCTGCTACTGTGGTGTGGAGGTTCCTGTCTGGCAAAAAGTTCTATGTTTGCTTAAATGGATAACCCCAAGCAGTTCTATTTACCAGGGGGAATATGACACACATATATTAAAAGCACATATATGGAGTTGTCTTCAGGACCAGGGTTAATTCTGTGTTTGGCTGTCTGTGATATAAGCAATTAGTGCTAAAGTGACAGTTTTCTCACGTGGCTTTTCCGTTTGCAAGCCCTGCTCACGGGACGTTGAATGCTGCGGAGACCAGCTTTGCGTGTGGGGCGAGTGCAGGAAATCCACTTCAAAAGGAGAGAACGGCACCATTTGTGAGAACCAACACGACTGCAACCCTGGAATGTGCTGTGCTTTTCAGAAAGGTACAGAGGGGCTTATCCTATTCATTTCCTCACACTATATAATATATAACATATCCCCTCTTTTGCTCGGGGGAAGTCACTAAATCTCTTCAGAATCATTAGGTCATTCTCCCTTTATATAACTTCACCTTTAACTTCATTGTAAAACTTTGATAGAATTAGGAGTGAGAAACAGTCTGATAGGGGTGCACAATGGTGAAAGAAAAGCCTATTGCATACTAGAGATGAGACCAGGATGAGAAGCACAAAAATTTATGTTTCTAAAGGGAAGTCTTACACATTTAAAAGTATTAGAGCTCTGTTGTCAAATTTTCACCCAACAGAGCAAAAATAAGAGAATTTAAAATATACAGAAAAAATTATGAGATTACTGGAAGTGGTTTCTCCTTCCTATCAGCAAGCAGACTGTCCAAATCAGACTGCAGATACATTTCATACTCTTCGAGTTTTATGTGCACCTTCCAGGGCACCACACTGTGCAATACTGACCAGGCAGCCAAGATACACTGAGGAATGATGTCCCAGATTATGTTGTTGCTCCACATGGGGATGTGAAACTTGATTTACAGAAGGAAGGACAGGAGAAGGTCTCAGGCCTGAAATTAATCCCATATCCTGTCTTGTTAGGGTCCAGTTTCTTCTATGTTTTATACCCACAAGTTTCTCACTGCATTTTTCATAATTCACTTTAATTTTGTAGTGACAGGACTCAGTTCCAACCATCTCCCTACATCAGGTAGATACTTCTCTAGCTTTCTTCTTGGTTCTTGCTATGAGCAAGACGTGACCTTGTACCTTCACTGATGGTTGGGGTGCCTGTCCCGCTGTCAGTTTGCTGGTGGATCCGGCTGCCAGGGCATTTTAGGAAAACCAAGGAGATGCTCAGCTTTCCCATGCTAATTTTGACTATTACATAGTGGACCTTCAATGTTATTGAAGTTTTGGTTGGAGCAGTTTTTTCTCCCTTCATCAAGTTCTATCTAAAGCATTTACAGGTTTTGCCAAGCTCTGTCGGAGATTTGTTTGTACTCTGATTCTGAAATAGGACAAGAAGAGCACTTTTAATGCATGCCTTTACTGTCACCATGCAGGACTCTGAATCTGCTTATGCTGCAGAGATGAGTAAATTAGTAGTATGCATCCCACTGGTGTTAGTAGCACCAGGCTGCTCTTTAGATCTTGACTAGAAATTTAGTACAAACCTGTAACTCAGGAAGGAACGACAGATATATAGTTATAGAGAAAAAAATATATTTAATATATATATATGCATATATAAATCAATAGATAAGAATATTGATGAAAATGGATAGAAAACACTTATTAGAACTTAAGATAGAGCTATTGATTAATAGCAGTGAATTTTTATTCTCTATGGTTGTGCACTTTAGCAGGGTTTTTCAGGTTAGGCCTGCCTACTTCAAGGCATTTCTTCATCACCAGAGTACTGCAAAAGGTTGTCCTAAAAAAGATGTGTATTTTTTATATAAAAATAGTAGTAAACTATGGAGTTTTCACTGCTTAATATATAATCTGTTTTGAAATTGGGAACTGATCGGTGACATACATTGAAGTGTATATGTGTATACACACACATACATGTGCATTTTGACCAAGTCTGTTTTAAAGACCTAAATTTTGACTTCCTCTCATATTTTATTCTGCCGTATGAGGAGAACGACGACAAGAGGAGGAAGGGAGGTTGGATAGGAACATCTGGAAATCTAAATTCCAAACCGACACTATAAGTTACTAGCATCAGGAACCCCGAGGATGTAGCCTTCTAAAATAATTTCTTACACAGGATGAAATTCACCCCTGTGCAGAAACAAGGGTGCCAAACCCCAAATGCCATCAGACAGCTTTGTGTGTAGCAGTATTACTGTAATAAATTAAATGTCTGAGTTGTAGTTCTTTTCACCTCATTATTTAGTCTCTGAACAATTGCTCTGCATATTTGTAACTTCTGCAGAGAAATAGCAAAACTAACAGAGTTCTAAAATACAGAGGTATTTCTCTATTCAGATTTTAAACCATTAATGCTACACATTGCAAAACATTCACTGTAAGGTTTTCTTTGGTTTATAATAATCTTTGGAATCTCCAAAGGATGGTCTTGTGCAGTACTGCTGTCTTGACACTCATTCTCTTTGGGAAGAGCAGGAGTTGATCTCGCTCATTAAACATAAACTTCAAATGTCTTACTCCCACCTAGTGGAAAAAACATTAAGTTATGGCTCCCTTATTTGTAAGGGGGACTTGAAAAAGAGGTCAATTCTGTCTTTTTATATCATGCATACATACCTTAGAGATGAGGTCACCTCAGTTTAGCAGACAGCTCCGGACTTCTCATAAACGAGTTTCCTTTGGCACCCAGAGCTGCTGTTCCCTGTGTGCACGCCCTTACCCGAGGAAGGTGAACCCTGCCACGATCCTTCCAACAGACTTCTCAACCTCATCACCTGGGACCTGGAACCCGATGGAGTACTCGAGCAGTGCCCATGTGCAAGTGGCTTGATCTGCCAGCCTCAGAGGTAAAGATCCACAGTGGGTAAACAACCTGCTTAAAAATTCGGAGGGGTCTATTTCTGTGGTAAATGGCTACAGAACTTGCAGAGTCTGCCTCACTAGAGAATGTTTTGACAACTTTTCTCATCAGTAGCATTGAAACTTTCTGCTTTGTCCCACACAGATGTGCCTAATTGAGTTTGGCAACACATTAATCCCATGTGAATTAGGCCTGTGAGTTAATCAGGCTGTTACTGCTTTTTAATCAGTCAGTACTAACAGCTGTTGAGTTATATCATTTCAATTTAATCCTCTGCATACAGTTCTTTGTCCACCAACTTTCTACATTAGACTGAGCTTCTGTTAGATGTTTTCCTTGCTTTCATATATAAGACACATGAAAGATATTTTAAATACAATGCACTATTTCCTGCAGTACTGATCAGCTTTACAGATGGGCACATGTATTGAAGAAAAAGAAAAAATTAATCTATCTTCGTTTGTGCATTCCCCCAGTTCCAAACTAACCCAAGGTGCCGGTTTCTCTACCACTAACTTGTGATCTGCTCGCAGACTTGAAACACTTCAAACTGTGCAGACTTCCTCACTAGCATTGAGTTTCACCAGATAGGAGCTGGCTGTTTTCTGCTTGAAGTTAAAACTTTGCATAGATAATGCCTTTAATCATTCTCTAAAAGGACAGTTATTTGCATAATCAGCAGTTTCACTGGGAGAAGTGAGATCATTTCAGTTTTGCACTAAAAGCATTTTTAGAAAACTTACAAGTGTTCTACGAAATACTCCAACTTTGTTCCTACCCTACCAGCATCATATTAACTTCCAACAAGACAGCATAGCTGGGATAGAGATGTAGATTAATATTTCTCTCCTCTGTGTTCAACTCTTTCTACATTTTTTTCATGCATGAAAAGGAATTGGGTAACATTTTGTTTCATAAACATCCCATCCTTTCAGCACCAACATTCTAGTTAATGTGCCATTAACCTCAGGGAAGGTCTGTCAGCAAATCTCATGTCTAGTTATAAGAAAGGCATTTCAGATGAGGATATATGAACACAGAAATTACTTAGGGTGTGAATGTAACTGAACTGTCCAGCTATAGTCAGAAGAACTTTTAATCTGAATTACTGATTCTGATAACATCTTTTTTAATAAAAGAAACTGTCCATCTCTGCTTGAAATGGCCCTTGACCATTTCATAGTACGAGCAAGTGATAAACACTGAAACTATTAGATTATACCAAAAAGAACACAGGGATAGTCTGTGCACAAATGGAAGTCTTAGAACTCCTAGAGAGCAAAAGAATTCAAAATATACAGAAAATAAGCTTCAGGAACATCTTTATTTATGCTGTTTCCACTGGAAGAGGGTGCAGCTTTCAGCAGCTGCTGAGGGGTTCCTGGCACAAGTAGTGCTCACCTGACATGGACCTGTAGCCCAGTTCCATCCCCTGCAGTGCAAAGAAATAGCAGAGGAACCGTGATCAAGTTCTGTTCCCCTGCCTTCTGACTACAACTATAAATCATCCCTTTCCCTTTCATGGTTGCTGCAAAAAATGTAGGATGTTTGTTTGCAGGGCAAGTGAAGCTGCTTTTCAAAGTGGCTTCACAAAACAGAGAGCAGCAACTGTAGTGATTACACTGCCCGGTGTAGAACCAAATACATGAAGCTCAGAGTTTTCCTCTTAAGCTGGATGACCATATTTCAAACCTAGTATTATGACATGAACAACAAGGTCTAGTCAGCCCCAGAGCCTGCAGAAGGGCCAGGCTGTGCTGAGGGCCACTGCCACCTTGTGTTCCAGGATCAAACATTTCTGTGCTGTTTGGATCTGTTCTAGCTCTCTATGTGGAATTCTCATCTTTAACTCTCCAGCTGTCAAGCATGTAAAAACCCAGATCTTTATGAAATCAGCCAGGATAGATCTATTATGCATTTAACATGTTTTCAGGTGGGGAGGGAACTGTATATGTATAAAGAAAGCAGCAGAACACAAAGTGATGTGGTGTATGACCAGATGTGTTTCTCTTTTTCTAACAGCCACAGCCCTACATCTGTGTGTGAACTGTCTGCCAATGAAACCCGGAATAATGAAAAAGAAGATCCCTTAATCATGGATGAGATGCCATTTCTCAGCTTAATCCCCAGAGATATTCTTTCTGATTATGAAGAAAGCAGTGTCATTCAGGAAGTGCGTAGAGAATTAGAAAGTCTGGAGGCGCAAGCTGGTTTGAAGCCTGAGCCTGACTCAGCTCAGGACCTGGTTTTGGGAGATGAAATTTAAATTCCAAGCACCAGGCAGTTTAGTTAGTCATTATTAGAATTTTTTTGTCTAGTGTCTTGCTTATATAAACCCTAAAACACACACTGCTGGATAGAAGTGCAATAAACAAGGTCTTCAATGAAAATCCTTCTCTGTGCACCAAACCTGCATGTTCCAGCTACTGTTGAATTCATTCAGTCCTTGGACCAAAGCTTCTGTCAAATGAGAACCATATCAGTGTTTCTTCTGGATTAGTTCTTTCCCCGTGTACATCAGAAATAAACTTATTAGTACCTATAGTCATGAAAAAATACACATAAGTGTATTAAGTGACTTTTGAGTATGAACCATCTACTTTGAGCTGTTGTAGTTATTAATTTTATGGAATTTTTTATTTTTCCTTTAGAAAATATGGTCAGTGAAGCTGCAACATCCAGACTGTGGGTGTCACAGTGCCACGGAGCACTCTGTACCACATGAACGTTCCTTCTTGGGGGAGGTTGTTTAAGGACCTGTTGGCTACATTCCATCATCACCTGCCCTTTGTGAGACGCAGAGGCAGTGAACATCAATTCCTTACTTCACTTTAGCAGTAAGACAACTGAAATAGCTTCTTGCACTTAAGAGACTTACACCCAGAGAGCAACCTTTATGGTTTATGCTTTTAATAACTTCATAGGCATAAATCTCTGCATGTTACAAGATGTACTTGTGACCATCTTTAAGAGGTCACTGATTTAAGAAATCGATGGCAAGCCAAGAGTAAAATTCAATCCACCAAACTCCCCAGCTCCCGGCTGTCTCACCAGTTTGCTTCAATGGCTCTTCCACTATTAATGGTTTTCTGGGGTACAGATTTCACCATCTGTTATTCCACATTGGAAAACATGACATGAGGTTCCAGCCAAGTAACTTTTCAAGGTGCTTCTTCCCAAATAACCCCTCCTGCTTATCTCTAATTTGGAACAGTAGAGCACCAACAGGAGCAGCTGTAAGACTGTGCCTGCACATCTTTCACTTCTGCTCTATGAAAGCTTTTCAATAAATTCCTTGGGTACCAGAATTAATGTTAATAGTCATTATCATTATAAACGAGGGCATTTCATCAAAACAGTGTGACTTTCAGTTTAAGGATTCTACAGCCAATTCACACACCAACACATACACGCAGGCACCTGCTCTGAGAGTTCACTGAATGAACCTCTCCTTTCTAACCCTAATAAAATTATTGTACCTTAGAGACAGCCCATCTATACAAAGATAGGGAATTAAATCCATTTAAAAACCACTCAAGAGAGCAGTAATTGTCTGTAAATACCGCCCTCTTAATGATATTATTACTCTCCCTTCAAGTTCTTGATGCTATAATCCCTAGCTCTTATCTATAGATTTTTGCCTCTCTACATGTCTTTGAGTTTGAGGAAAATTCATGACCCATTCGATAATTTTTTTCCTCTCTTCAAAAGCTCCAAGGATCCTTCAGCAGTCTGTGTAAATGGTAAAGGGTAGTTTAACAACATACCCTGCCTAGGGGATGGTGCTCCCTCTCTGCTCCCTTTGCCACCTCACGTACGTTGGGCAAGGGGCAGCACAGCACAAACAGCAGAGGAAGAACGAGGGAGTTCATCTGTGCAGTGCCTGGTTCTCAAGCTGCCAGAGTCCTCAGGATTTCTAGGTTGCTGTGCGCCAGCACGCAAGGCCTGAAGGTTCAGTTGTTGAACATCCTTTTCCCTCTGCATCAGAAATCAGCTGCCAATCATATCTGGAACTTAAAGTTTCACTGGTGAGAAATTCAATTCTGGAAAAGGAAACTCACAGTGGAAGAAAAAAATGGGTGGGAACTTAAATAAGAGAAGCAGACGAGCTATAAACCAACTTCCTGTAACACTCTGTACATGGGGGGGTGTGCACATACACACAAACACACAGCCTTACAGTTCCAGCACTGCCTTGGGAAAGTCTGCATTTCTATGAAATAATTCTATATTTTTTAAAATAAAAAACACAGCATTTAATGATTAAAATAACACAACAGAATGAACAAATGTTTTATTGGCATGTTCATTGTTGTAAACAGCATCTGGCATGAAAAAGTTTACCAAAATCTTTTGATTGTTATAAATTAGGTGGTTTTTCCCAAAAACTATGGAGAATTGTTCTCTATTGATCTTTATGGACCAAAGCAAAAAATTGCTGTTCCTAGGCTTTGCAATGAAATCATGTTGACTGCATCAGTCTTTGCACCACAGCCTGAACTACTAAGTTTGTACATTGAGGTGTTAGAGGTTGCCCCAATATTCAACTACATATAGCTATGGAATCAACTCTGGGAATAATAAACTGACTTTCAGCAGGTGGAGAAGATGCAAACTTGTCATAGTCTTAAACAAAATGTACAAAAAGTAGCAGAACAAAACAAAAACTTAATTAACAAGGGGAAGTACAACCCTAAAGTACCCAGCATCATCAAACATAAAATGAATACAAATTTAAATAGGCAACTATACTTCCAAATGTACACAATGAATGTTGATATGTGGAAAGAAATAGCATGGTAAATAGCTGAACTGCAGTTCTGGTGAATGGATAGGGCAAATTTTATTTACACATTGAACGCAATACACTAGAGCTGCTCATCGCCTTCCGTAACCTATTAAAAAACCCCAGTTGTCCTTACAACAGCACTTCTGCAAACAAACAGTGCCTGCTGGCAGCTTTCTGCAGACACCTCTCAGACCACCTGTTTTATGGAAGAATATTATAAAACCTTGCACTTGCAGCACTTCCACCTCTGGGCCTTTTCTGCCGCCCTTCTAGAACCAGTGTGTTAACATTTACTTCCGACTCTCTGATGAGGTAATGCGTGTATCAGTGAAACAAACAGAGAAAAGGATTCTTTCATGGCCTTTGCACAGCTTTTATTTTTAAGCTATGAGTATCCTGTTTGAGGCTAGTTTCACTAGCTACTATGTGCACACTGTCCTCAAAAAATTTCCACTCTATTCCCTCCCCGCCCACTTTTTTTTTTTTTTAGTTCTAATCTTTTATTTGCACATCCCTTTTAGCTTTACAGTACATTTGACTATAGTGCACAACATGATTCCAAGTCAAGCAGTGACCCGGTGGGGCCCTGCGCTGCCGGCGGGTCACCGCCCGCTGCTGGTGTCAGCACTTTACACCTAATGAATGTCCTGCCGTAACGGCACTACACAGTAGTAGTGAACCTCTTTATTGGAAACAAAAAAAATTCCCCAGGGAAAATGCTATAGCAAGTATCAGTCTTGAGTCAAATCTTTATTTGGTGCTCCATCCAGATAAATTTTTAGTGCTTTTTCTTTACGGGGAGAGTAGGTTACCCGGTGTCCAGTTTTCTGGAGTCTGCTGCTTTCTTTTTTCATCAGTTCATTTCTTTGCTCATCTGTTAATTCCATTAATTCTTCAGTTTTATCCCTAAAATGTAAACATGTTAAAGTTCAGATTAATACACTAATCATAATTAGATTTCTGCCTTTTTTTTTTTCACTTTTTTTTTTCACTTGGAGTAACTTAATAAAACCGCAACTAAGCATAATAGTTCTTAGGGATTGTTTCCCTCTTCTGCAGACACAAACAATCTGTCTAAACCTGCTTTTCCAGCAGACACATTCACCCAGGGGAAGAAACAAGCCCATACTCCTCCATCTCCCTAACTTCTATTCTTTATAGACAGCTATGGCTCTGCTCTGTATTTGCTCTCAGTGCCAAGAGCCAGAAGCAGCGCGTCAGCCAGCCCCTACTAGAAGCTACCAGATGTTCTCCCAAATAATTTTCATCCAGACCGGCATGTTATCAACCAGCTGTTTCCCCAACAACTCACTCACAATCATGAAAAATACCACAGAAGCAATCAGGTTGCCCCACCCACCACGTTTAGAAGAATGACAATATTCAAGTTCTCAGTCTTCAAACCCTGCCTCGGGGCTATTGCCACCAGCTGATCAACGTTTTTCACCTTTAACAGAATTGTTATTCTAAGAGCTTTTTTTCCAAATAAGCCTTACTAATTTCTCAAAGGAATACACTCTGAAAATAAAATCCTCGCTCTCCAAAACATACAGCAAGACATTCATAAACTCCACAAGGGATATTTTAAGATATTAAATCCACACACACACGCATAGCAACTAGTTTTGCATTCAGCAAAATATTTTCAGTGGTTTGGGAGGGACGATTGAGTAAAAGGGTGCAGTGATTGTTTTCTTAAACTTAATAGGTTTTTAGGAAGCTGAGGAGCACAAATATTTCAATTGAATGTTTTAAACCTCTTTTGTTTATGGTAACAGAAGAGTATTTTATGTTCCTGTTGATTACATCATTCCTCAGATCTTACACACAGGTTTTTTGCATGATTTATTATAAAGTAATGAAATACATACCTATAAAATATTACTGCACCATCATCACAAATGTACAGAGGCCAGACATTCAATGTAGATACTTTAGGATTCCAGTCCAAGTCTTGGTGAATCTCTAGTATGGAAATGTCACATGGAAAGGTTCCTCTACCCTGAGAAAAAGCAATTACTCAGTGAATACAATAAAACTCACAATCACACATCTGTGCCATTAGAAAGTAAAAATACACAGAATCTTACTTACCTTTGCAAATTCTATGTTTTCTAAGGGTATTCCACTTATTTCACTCAGCTGTAAAGTGAAGAAAAATGGTGGATTTAATATAATTCCCAAACAACATTACACAGTCTCTACAGAAAGTCAATAGACCTGCCAAATCTAGAAGTCAATTAAAGTATCTGAAAGTCCTCCAATGATCCAAAGCATCAGTACAAAATTACAGAGTACATATTTTTAACATTTCTGAAGTTACCAGTGTGTGTCACAAGTGATGCTTGCTGTGATAGTATTTCATCACACTTCTCTTAATACTGAAGGGGAGACAAAAAAGTTCATAAAAACAATTAATTAATAACATCCACATGCCGAGATATAAAGAGATCAACTGCCTCATGTTAAACCCTCAGGTTCACCAGTCAGCCTTCAGGAGGAAACCAGCATAAATAAAAAATGCTGACAAAAGCAAGACAAACTCAAATGTATTAGCCCTGCAAGTCTCACGTGCAAATTTCTCTTACTATTGATAGGAGTAAAACAATTAAAGCCTCCTGGAGCAAATGCTGCTAAAATTGCTCCCTGCAAATCAGTTCCTAAGAAAACAAACACAGCCAATTCTTTCTTCAGATACAAGTGAGGAGGAAATCTTGAAGGCTGCATGTCAGACCCTGCAGTCATAACTTCATTTCTACCTAAAGAATATAAGAAACCAGTCCATATCTCAATCTGTGTACACACATTAATCTCTTACCAATGCTCAGTGTTCACCGATACCAGCATTTTTGCTGCCCTCAACATCCAAGGTGGCCTTCTAACATCTGGCTATTGCCACATACAAATAAACATTTCACCAGGAGTGGAAGCCTGACTAAATAGTTTCAATACGAGACACTCCTAGTCTAGATTTCTGCTAGGATGGCACAGGCTTGCTCACCTGTTAGAGGGTTCCAGCCTTAAGTACACCACAGCCATATTTCTTTCCAACCAAAACCTAGTTCAATCCACTTGGTAAAGTAACACCACCCCTGAGCAGTTCTCAAATTCAAATATGAAGAGGCTGAAAGCTTTTTTATTTTGGAATTAAAAAATTAGCTTGAAACAATACACAGTGACAACAGCTTAGCTTTTCTTTCACATGTGTTTTTCAAGGATAAGGGACACAGGTAATAAATATTAGGCTGCTTAAAGTTCAGTGTGACTTTTTTTGGTGTACATTCACCTGAATACTTTCATAACAGACCATCATGTGAAATTAAGAAGTAAAGTTGATAATTCAAGTGGTTTTGGTAATAGATTATTTATTCTTGGGGAAAAAATAAATCACCATGTAACAAGATTTTTGTAGCTATAACATCTTTGTGCTTCCTCATAGAGGACATCAATAAGGCTCTTGGTCACCACAGGAAATTTTAATCATGTTACACATTTTACCTTCTCTTTTAATTCTTCAACACTGCTGCTTTCTAGTACTACTTCCTGGAAAGAATCGAGTTTCATCTCTGATGGCCTCCATCGTCTCGACAGAACAGCAAGTTGTGACATGGATTTCATCTTTTCTACTCCTAGCAAAGAAAAAGGAAATTTATTGTACTAACATCACAAAATATCCTATTTTAAATTACGGTTTTTCCATGGCTTACACACTCTAATATGAAAGACTTCCCTACAGATACATACATGAACTAAGTAACACAGTAAGTGTGTTCCAAGTAGCTCACTTGAAAAAAGAGGGAGGGGAAAGGAACTAGAATGTAGTTGAACTTTTCTGTTGTCAGCTCCTTTCAAAGAATTTTTCATAGGCCGAATCTCCTAGAAGCCATGCCATTTGCTCTTCTTTAGGGCACAGTTCTCCATCACACTCAGCCTGGTTATCCATACATTATCCATCCACCTAATCATACGCTGGCCTCCAGGTCTGACATTTGCATGAGGCTTTCCTCAGCAATCTGGTATTTATTCATGTGTTTCACTTCCTTTTTCAAAAGAAGCTTTCCCTGTTTGACTTCCAAATTTCCCACACTAACTCCACACTTGTTATTAAAACCTGTGTTACACCCACCACCTTCCAGAGTTTCAGTATGTGCTGCCTCCAGCCTTTTTATATCAGTTTCAGGTACCAGAGCTCTCGTTGGCTGATTGAGTAATACTGTTTACATTACAATTAGATAAGCAGAAATGATATCCAAGGGCTGATTTTATTCATATTTTCAATTAGTCTATAGTTTTATAATTTAACATGCAGAACTTGTGGCTTAAACATTTGTCTACCCTTACATGCTTGTTTTGCATAAACTAGCACCATTCTGTAAGCTTTTCCCTAAATACTTTCTGCAGCCTTGCCTGTGACTACATCTGTGTCACCTTTCAACACTGACCCACTGTCTGAAGTGAAGATAGTCACCTAGTGCTCCTTGGCATTTATTTCAAGTCTGAAGCAATTACACAAATTTTCTTCAGAGCCAGAGAATAACTGATTTAAATATGTCTGCAACAGTGTTATGCGAACCTATTATGCTAAGAAACTTAAATAAATGCAATTTAGAATAATTTACAGTTACCTGCTTAAGTTCTTCAGCTAAATACTGACAGCAAAGATGAAAGCAATGATGATGCAAACCCAGACTTACAGCAGTTGCCTTGACACTTCTTTGTTAGAACAAAGTACCTGCTGCTCTGGGGTAGCAGTGGGTACATACAATTCAATTTCCATACATTACAGTGGGATCAAGCTGCATCTTCTACAGCTGGATTAAAGCAGCACTTTTTGGGCAGAGCTAGAGTTCTACAAATTATTACAGAACACTGGAAGCCATTTGGCATGTCTATGAACTAGGGAGGCTGCAGTGGTTGAAAGTTGTATCTCCAAGACCTACTCAGTAGAGAAACAGTACAGCAACTAGCTAAAAAGTATTTTAAACTAAAGTTTTAATTGCAGTGTGAGCTGATACATATGTCCATAGAAATCTACAGGCCTCCTGAATCTCCCATGTTCATTTGGCATGCACTGTCACAATTCTGTTAAAAATTAAAAAATACCAGACTTGAACACAGCTGCCAAAGTACTGCTATTAGACCTTTAGCACACACAGCCACAGGAAATCTGCACTTGCACAATCACCCCCAGCTCCATGGGGGCTTTGTTATTCTTAATTATTTTTGCATTCATTTTTTTTTCCTAAAAAAATTCCATTAAAATGTCAGCAATAATCTTTAAAAAAGGAAGAAAAGGGAAAGTATAGTTTCCAATGTCCTATAAAGAAAAATCTCTTTTACTTTCTTCTGACACTATATCATTACCATCAAGTATTTCTAAGAAGACCTCCCAATTGCTTGAAATATTGATATCTTCTTCATAGACATGATAATCCAGAAACACAGTGCCTGGATTCTTCCAGGTTTTCTTTCGTAGGCGAAACCTATAAACACATCACAAAGAAACACTGAGTTTCTATCTGCTCATAAACTCAGCACCACCAGAGATCAAAACTGAGTATTTTCTGACACAACTGGAACACATTAATGCAAGGTTTGGTTAGGTTTATCAGAAAAAAGTTTCACATTCTGAAGCAGTACTGACAGCAGGGTATCTCTACTGGCTTAATGCTGAATCATTCATAAACATAAGGAAAACAAGCCCATGTTCTGCCTGTTCAGTGCAAGAAATGTGTGGGGATTTAAAGGAAGAAAACAGTTCCCAGTTAGAGATTACTCTGTTATGGTAAAGGCAAGAGAGATCAGTGCTGTACACACACACTGTGATGCTGCACGAGCACTCTGCTGCAGTGATCTAAGCTGCATCTAGAGAGCAGGTGGCTTTTTTTATGAATTGATTTACTTAATGTTCTCATTTCTGAAGGAAATTGTCATTTTGAGAGAATACAAGTTATCAGACCTAAAGCTGCAGACATGTTGCACTCAGGCAATTCTATGTAAATGTTATTCCCTATAGAATTCATTCTGCATGAGATGAAAGCCAAGAACTGCTGAATTACTGTTTGCATTCACAGGCTGATTCAAAGATCACAATAACTTATTTCTGTTTCTTTCAATACTTCCTTTGTCCACAAGAGGAAAGAAAAAAATCAGAACACATTTCAAAGTAATATTCAATCAGATAACTTCAATGGCTTGCAGTCTCTTTACCTGTCAATTGTCAAGTCTAGGCCACATTGTTCTCGAAGCTGAGGAAGTAGCTCCTCTTTGGACTGTCGGACAGTCATTCCTTTAGCAAAAACTGCATCTAGAAGAAACTTGCATGGCTGTGAACATAAACAGAAAGAGATTAAAGACAAAATTCTTCTAATACAAAAATGATTTGCCTCTGTGCTCTGTGACCAGTCCCATCCACCTGGCACGATGCAGAACGCTTGTTATAAACAAGGTAGGCAATGACTTCATTAAAATGGGGCACAACTAATTTGTGCAGCAGCAGCCCTTTGGCAGGCCATTCAGACACCCTGAATGCCCCTGCAGAAATACTGCCTTGTGCTGACTGCTAATTACTACCATTACATTCACATTCCAAATGACTGGGGAGGAGCTTTCAAATTAAATAAGCCATATGATAATAAAAATGCTGCTTTCTTGGGTTTCACTGATCAGACAGACCAGAACTCTGGCTCTATGGAAATTACTTTTAAATTTATCTTATTCCCTGCTTTAGCAGTTCAGCTTATTCTCTTAGCCCTTATTAACACATGTTCTGCAGTTTTGTCCCAAAAATAAAATTAAAAGGCAAAGTCAACTTTTAAAGACTTCAATCTATACAGTGACATCACTTCTACACTTTTTGTGTCCCAAGCTCATGAGCTGCATTATTGCAAGAGAGGTATTTTTGTTTCAGGCTTGTCTTACACAGAGAGGACTATTACCCAGCTGACCATTCTGACAAGCACTATCTGCAGCACATGAATGAGACAAATTAGATCAGTTCAACATTAATGAAAACCACAACCATGAGTTGCTTCTTCTTTGGGAAGAATGCTACGTGACTGTCATGCATTTAAGGGAAACAAAGAAACAATTAATTTGTCCTGCATTTACACCATAGAAAAAAGACAGTTGAGAGATACTGTAAATCACTTTCCAATTGTTTACTTGGAACAGCATAAAGAGAAATAACTTCAAACTCCCTTTTTAAATCCAGGAAAACTTGCAAAAAAAAGAATGACTTTGATTTTTTTCACAAGAAAACCTTGGCCAAAGCACACATTAATATTTTCCTGAATCAATCTTGAAATATTCAATACCTTACCTCAGGCTCGTTTACCAAGAGCTGGTAGACTTTGACTCTGTATTCACCTTTCTTAAGGGCTCTTCCGAGTCTAATGGTTATCTAGAAGGCAAAAGGAGTTTCTCTTAGAACTGGTATCAAAATCGGAATTGTATTTTGTAACACACCAAGGCCAAAGTAATTACTTCACCTGGCAAGTCAACAAAAGCTGTAAATTATGTTAAGTTTATCTATATTGTACCAATATATTTTTAATGATTCAAAATAACCTTATTGTCATCAGAAAATGATGAAAGGGTCTCATTCAGCCGAACACTCTCAAACTCTTGATTGCTGGCATAGACTCTAAAGACTTTGAAGTGAGAAGATGGAACTCCAACAAAAGGCTCCAAATGTTGCTTGAAGGCAGACAGTGTAATTCTTTTATCAACATGCACCATCAGCCCTAAACAAAAATAAAGAGAAAAATGGCATGAAAAACCCTGCTACCAAAAACAAAAAAAAGTATTCTTATATGATTTCCATACAGTCAGTTATCACTTGCAGCAAAACAGCACTGAAAAGTCTGAATTACAGTTAATGGTCATGTTCACATTTTATCTGATGGTGTTACTGCAACCTTTAAAAGCTTTGCATATTAATATTAAGTAATATTTGCATATTACATATTAAGTGTTTATGGGCAGATAGACACAGCAGTTCCCAACTGGTTGCAATGAGCAAAGTAGTATTTTCTCCATCCAGTAAGACAAAAACTAAAGAGAATATGATGGAGCAATTGCAGATAATCTTCCTGCAGCTCTCCCTTGCCTCAAGGGAGAGACAGAAGTGCTTTGGTGTTGGGGCTGACCAGGCACATGCCACTCAACCGCTTCCCCCCGCCCCAGCTTTCAGGATTAAAAAGTTAGGTAAATTCTGTGTTCTGGAAGGCCACAGGATATCACAAGGCAAAGTGATAATCTAGACTAAGGGACTTTTTCAGGGAATAATTCTGTAATTAAGAAAAGCCACTGCAGTAACATGAAATTCTGGAAAGTAAAGTGAATAGTTTATCTTTAGAAAATTGTGGTTTTGATATATGCAATTTGTACTACACTACAAACTGTGTAGGGATTATGTAATGTCATGACTCCCTAGAACAAATTCCTATTCACAATATTTAACTGAACAAATAAATTATTTGAATTATATATCTTATTCATGTTGTTATATTAAAAATACATAAAAGCTTCTCCCTCAGGATAATAATTTATACAGTGCACTATGAAAATGTCAAAATTACTGCAAACAAATAATTCCTGAATCCAACTAATCCTACCAAAACAAAACAGGGAAAAATTAAAGCAGTTCAAAATTAGCCCCAGAGATCACTCCAAGCTAAAGGAGTAATTTTTAAAAAACTTTAGTAGATTCAAATAAATTTCTCCATGGTTTAAAAAAATTTATGTTTGTTTACAAAAGAAAAAAAAAATCAGCAAAAGTGATTTTCCTCTTTTTTCTATCATTATTACATCAGGATTTTGGATGGACATGAAAGCCTTTGCCTTTCAAAATATTTATCTTACATTCTGCTCTTCTTTAATTATTATTCTGTTAGTTATAAAACACACGCAGGTGCAGAGCATTGCTTAAATGACTTGTTTTCATGACAATTATATACTACTTATGCTCTTATATTGAACTTGTTTGGACACTTTCATGTCAGCCTTACACTTCACTGTACTTACTGTACTTCAGTCAGTGAAAAGCAATGGTTTATTGAATTGAATTGTCAATATCAAGTGTATTTGAACTTTCTTTACAGCCAAATGACTAGGACTTCTCAGGTTTGTTAGTCTAAATGTAACAGAACTATTGCTCTGTTAACCACAGTAAATAAGTGCATTCTGAAACAGGTGAATCAACAGCAGCAGGAGAAACAATGTTTCTTTCACTGAAGACAAGACAGCTTGCTCTCTAGAGAACACTTTCATTACATGTAAATAAATGTTCATTTTCTTAAAATCAAAAAAGCAAGACACTGTTCAAATATGTAATCACTTATTACAAGATCTAAATCAGGCTAGATTTTTGCTGACCATGACACCACATGCCATCTTTGCACTTTTTTTTAGTTTTCATTTGACATTATAATCAAGTTTTTCAATACTGTCATTATTTTAACACAGCATATGAATTAAATAGTAACAAACAATGGATTATTTTAAGGCACTTAAAAAAGAATACCTACATTTTTGCCCTTCTCCCGAACCTTCATCTGCAGTGTAGGGTTCTGACTTAAAGTACATATATTGTGCTTCTCCTCTGCTCTTGCCACTTTCATCGTACTCACTATCTGTTCCAGAATCTTCCTCTGCAGTGTCCCAGGTTTCCTTCTTCCCCTGATTTGCTTTTGATCGCCTACTACTCGTGATACTGTGAGAATCAAGTCCGTTGGCCAAGGGAAGCGGGGCATTGTCCACATTGCATAACGTGTCACTGCTGTGACTGGAGCTGAGGATGTCACTGTCCACCGAACTCGTGCTCCTGTCGTTATTTACATCTGAATCCGACCGTTCCTCCGACTGGAGATTTTCTGGATCAGAAATCTGAATTTGGTTTTCAAGCTCTCTGTTTTCTGCTGATGCTGAGGAATCTATTTCATTTAAAGGTGACTCAATGTTTTCAAAGTCACTGGCTTCTGTGCTTTTGCTGCTGTCTCCATTATCTCCCTCCTGCTGCTGCTGCTGCTGCAGGGACAAGCTTTTAAGTTTTTCGGTGCTTTCTTCCAGAATTGCCTCTACAGATTTCATATTACCTACAGGTCCTTTAACTCTTTCACAGGCTTCATCCAAGTTGCCTGCACCTCCACTAGATTTCTGATAAACCCCTCTTCTAAACTGAGATCCAGGTGCTTGCTCTGGCAATGAAACATACAGTCTGATTGTGTTTGCATGACGATCCAAAAGCTTCCATAAATGAGAATCCGTGTACGTCACGTGACGATCTAAAGACTCTGAGCTTTCAATAAATACCTGAACATAAAATAACAGTGTTTCGTCACGTAGTGTCATGTTAAATAGAAGTGACAATAGCAAACAGACAAGATTGAGCACATACCCGAAATAACGCCATCAAGAAACATCACCTTTTACAACAGAGTTAAAATACAAGCTTAGAAAAAGGCAGACTAAGGAGTTTGTACTATAATGGTTTAACTTTTCCTTATTTTCATAATCATGTGAGCTATAACCAGACTGACCAGCTGCAGTAAATGCTTATGTTCAGAAGCATATTCATAGATCACCTCATGTGCACCCTTCATCTGTACAGTAGCACTAGCTGTGGTAGCAACGAGCCTCACAGCTCCAGCAGACAGTCTGTCTTCATTTTCTAGCAGAGCATTCTAACAAATTTTTAAACACGTACATGGGTAAGCAGTAGTACAAATTAAACACCTCTCTTCCCTTTGTCAAAAGCCTCTGTTGTAGTGACAACATGGATGGGCTCAAAGTAACTAAATAACAAGTCAATGCCATTGTTTTGCTCATCAATAAGCCAAAGCCTTCCCTAATCTTTCTTCACCCAGAAGACTTGATATTGAGCTTAAACTTCAGAGACAGAGGATGTGCAAAATGTGCTATGTGTTATGACTACTGCAGTAAAAATGACAATGTACAAATTTAACATGAATTGCACGACTATTACTGGAAACATTTATTAGAAGTCTTATTTTAAAAAATAATATAAATTATCTAGGGGAATCTGCATAGTGAAAATTATTGAATTTAAAATAAAGACATACCAAAAACTTGCTTTCAGTTTTGACATTTGTTTTTTTGGAAAGTTTAATACTGAGAGCAGGTACAGTTGTTCAGAAGGTTTAGAAAAATCAGGTAAGTTTCACAGCAATATATCAGTCTGTTCCCTAAGAATGGTTGACCTTTAACAGTCTTTATCATAAGGCTGTTAACCTCACCATCATTTGAACCACTGAGGAACAACCAGATTCTCAGTCCATTCTCTTATGTACACCTGGTTTCATATATAGCCTATAGCATTCATCATCACCACAGCACTGGGCACATAAAACCCCACACAGTACACAGCAAAATACGTGATGGTCATCCATTATCAATTCTATACAGACCATGCCTTTCACAGCACAACAGGCAAGTGTACAAACACATGAAAAATACACAATTTAAAAACCAGAGCACGTACCTTGTTGCTCCTAAAAAAGCCTTCAGCTTTCAGTGTCTTGCTGGAAACGTTCAGGAGACGCAAGTCATTGTAGCAGCGTTCCAACACGACGCGCATTGTTTCAGCGGGCAGGTGCGTGGCCTAAAACACGACACTGACAGTGAGGTAATGGGCATTATGCATAGCTTGAAATACTGACACAGGCATTTCATTTCTCAAGATTTGATATGTAGCAAATGTTAGTTTTTCCAAAAGGTCAGATGACTAGAATGACCTGGCTTTGCAGAGAACTGGCAAATAGTTAATGCCCAGTAATATAAGAAATTAGTCTTATAATTTAGTGTATGAACCAACAGAAAAAAAAGATTCTCAAGCATCAGGTTTTGCACAATGCTCACTTAATTCTTAATTAGACTGAATTCAAAATGCTGGAATTATGTTTTATAACTAATACTATGTAGTTACACCAACCACTGAACTATTTCACACAAAACTGAGGAAGCACGGTGTCTGTCTTCCAGTTCAGTGGAAGCAGTAACATCCCATGGTTTAAGACCATGTAAAAATCAATCTGCATCTTAATAACAAATAGCTGCTGGGATGAAAAAGAGTTTGTACAGAGAATGTGGACAGCTTTGGATGTTAAGTTTCAGTTACAACAGATGAAGTGACATGTTGGTTCAGTTATACAGCAACAGTTCAGTAGTTCTGGACACTCAGAGAGGTTGTTCAAGCTACTAACCAAAAAGAACATGAGCTCGACTCTTGCGCTTTCCCACAAGAGTTATTACTGAGTAAGCTAATAAGTGATATGGCCAGACAGTGGCTAAGCCTGTGCCGAAGCCGGGGTGGAACTCTGGATGGAAGCAAGAAGCAGACTGCTGTTTTTAGCAGGAGTGAGTAGATAGGCAAGCTCAACTCTAACAACTAACTTAACCCTACTGCACAACTCACAGTGTGATCTGCAAAAGGTGCAGGCTCTCATTTTAGATATTTAAATTATGACACATTTTCACAGCCAAGATGAATGAAAACACTGTAATACAAGTCTTTAATAACTGCAAATTACCTTTGAAATGAGCTGTTTAAATTCTGAAACTGTTTGATTCAAATAAGCTCGTACACTTATTGGAGGAGCAACAGATTCACTCTTTAGGTCGACTACATGAACCTTTACCATGACCTCTGTAGGGAATAGGAAAGAAAATAAATCACATATATATAGATACAGAGAAAATTCAACAGGAAAAGAAAACACCAAAATGCTGGTCTGATGTACGGTTAAGGGGTTGCCTTAAATATACACAAACAGTAAGAACTTGAAAAGAAGTCCAGTTTCAAAATTACATTTTCCAATCAAATGTAATGCCAAAAAAGAAAAAAGTTCCAATTTGACAGATTTTAGTATACCTTAGATCTGCTTCAATTAGAAACAAGTTAGCAACACAGCACAGTATGCAGTTCTACGTATGGACTTTGTAAAATGCATTACAACAAGTTTTTCTTCTTTGGTACACCATATTGAAGATCTACGTTTTACAAGTTTTATGTTTGTGCAACATATGATTTTAGTCTATCCTTGTGTATATGTAATTACATGTCTTACCACCAGGTTTATAGCACTGGAAAATCTGGTCAGGTCTTCTTGTTTCCAGCAGTAAGTCAAACATGTACGTTGATTTGACACCTCCCAGCAATAAACCCATTGGTGTGTCCTCTTCTCCTTCGTAAGATCGTTCCAAGTAGTCATGAAACTCATCGTATTTGACAAGACGACAGCATTCCAAAGGAACAGCCTCTTCTAAATCCATCAGCTAAATCATGCACACACAACCCCCCCAAACATTTAATAACAGTTTATTTGTGAATTTAGTTTTTACCTTGTAAGTAGAAATATCTCACTTTGAATTCACTAATTTCAATTTGGTGTTAGGAAACACATACATATACATCATAAATATTATACATACAGACATGCAATATATACACGTTTCCAAAGTCAAAAGAGAAGCCTGCATCAAAATGCAGAAAAGAGGGAATTTTGAGAAGTATGTACACAAGCACATGAAGACACATCCCAGAAATACTTTCAGAGGAACATACTGCCTATCAGTTATACCAAATGGCCTCTTAGAAGCCTGAGGAAAAGTCATATCCCCTGATTGTCTTCCTTGCATCTCAAGGAGATGTTAACACATACCAAATCTGTAACTGCTTTGCTGGTACTCTCCCAGCCAAAGACACATGGCAAGAACCAAAAAGTACAAGTAGGTAAGCAAGAACTGAAATCTTCATCTTCTAGCTGTTTGTGGAAGATAAAGATCAACAGATGCCTTGATGTTCACTGCTATTATTGTACTATCTACACCAAAAGACTCTTGAAAAAATTCTCTTATTATGTATCTAACGTGACATTTTACTGCAATACAAATACAAGTGTTCATAATTCTTTCAACTTGCTGAGGCCAGGGTGAGTCTAACAGCAGCTCTTTGTCTGATTTTAAAAGAAAGGTATGTAAAAAATCATACTGCCTTTTAAAAGGGCAAGCTTTATCGTTCTAATCAGAACTCAGCTGATGGCTACTGACAGAAAACCCGTACAGTAACGGGAGATTAGAACACCTTAAAAAAACACCCCAAAAAACACCAAACACCCAAAGAAACCCAACATATAAAACCTCCCCAGAACCAACCCGCAACAAAAAACACCCATAGCCATGCCCTCCCAAACACTCCCACAGCACTAGAAATTTAAAAGCTTAGGACACACAATAGCAGGAAGATACATCTAACAATTAAACTATCCTGTTATGCATAGCATACCTTATAAGCTATTTCCACAGCTTCCTTCAGTGTCCTGTCCTTATGAACCTCCAATTTGTTCTCCATCATTATTTGTTTTGTAGGATGCATGCAGAACAATTTAATCTATGAAATACAAAGGGAAGAAAAATGATCATGAAGGCATTTGCAAATACCTTTCATATTAAAGCACATTTAAGTTTACAACCCATACTCAAGCAACCTAACATAAAATATATCTTTAGCTCTACTTCAGCTATAGGACAGCTTCCTTTCAGCTGATTACACAACTGAAGATAGAAAATATCAAAAGGCACACAAGGCATCTATGCATATCAATGTTTTTGCAAGCCAGGGTACAACATCTATAACCAGAACATCTGGTAACCACAGGCTCTGAGCAAATCCTCCAAAATGAAATGCACATATGAACAACAAATGTGAAATTCCTTTTCACACAGAGGATGACACATTTAGCAATGCCAGAGAACTTCCTCATAAAACAATCACTGGATTCATAGATAGAGCAGCTGACTGCCATGCTTGTAAGATCACTGAGGTCCTATTTTGTTTGTTACTATTGAATCTCTGGTTGGAAAAAATTCTGCTCTTTCTGCCAACTAACTGTTTAAAATCAGTTTAAGAAACACTATTTCACAAAGAGGTTGCAATATGAAAAGATTTAACAGTACAAAACACCTAACATGCAGCATTACATACTCTTCGGAACTAATTTTGCTGAGATCAAGTGATGTCAGATTAACTAGCTTTGTTTTGGTTTTAATATCAATTCAAATTCACACAGAAGACCTGAACTCAGCAAAAAATCTCTGGTGAATACCTCCAACAGATGCCTCCACTGTGTACAGGTTTCCAATTTAAAAGAATTGTTAGTACAAACACATTTATCACAAAAGAGTCCTTGTATTGTAGTAAAAAAAATACCGTTCTGTAGAAACATTGCTTACTGGCAGTGTATTGTTACTGCTCACCTTGCAAGTGTTGCGCTCAATTTCCCGCTGCCTCTTTTCTTGTTCTTCCAATTCTCTCTCTTTCTGTACCAATTGTTTAATGTGCTCTGGATACTCATGTGCCTCAAGAAACTCTGGCAGTAAAAACAAAGCAATAGTTTTAAAAAAAGACATTTTTTTCCATGGTCAGCAACACGACTTTTATTCCCCCTAATTATACATCAGCAACACAAGAAAATGCTAGCAGAAGTGTAGTATTCCAATACCAGTATGGGAAGCTCTGCTGTTATAAGGAAATACATTAAGACTGATGACTGCACTTGAGCCTGGTTTTACAGTAAAGGTAAATCCTACCCTATTAAGTGAATTAATTGATAATAAAAGTCTCCAGATATCATCAATATAATGATAAAACAAATGTTAGACTTAATGCAGATTAGTGTACTTTATCCCACTGTTTCATAAAAATGAACAAAAATCAAAACACGCAATACTTAATTTTAAAAAAATCAACTTTTGCCAATACAGTTTCCTAACTTACTTGCATTTCTTGTTGGATCCTTCAGTCTATATATCAGCATGTATGCATTTGTGGAGCTGGTGGAGAAAATAACAGATATATGGATTTATGAGACAGAAGGAAATACTGGCTTCAAAAGTTGCTTTTATTTTTTTTTTTCCAGTAAGGAGCTATGTCATATATATCATAGCAATACACTAAAACAGAATTTAAACAAATATATATTATTTTAATGATCTGAAACAGCAATCAGGATACTTCTTACAACTATAGCATCTGCTATTAATTTTAAGCTAACATGTTAAGCACAGGCATTTTGCCCATTATTTGACTACAGTAAAACACTACCAGAAAGAAAATTAATAGTACAGTACTACTAACCTAGCAAAAGCACTGGAATAATAGCCTCTGCTTCCAGAAGATCCACCATATGTTTTCTTAATATCTTCCTGAGTTATCTAAAAATAGAAAAAATAAACTTAACGATTATTTGAGGAACTTGCATTAACTAAGATGCATTTATTTTCACCAGGAAAAACAACATTACACAATTAACATACAATAATAATAATTATTATTATTTTCTAAAAGTGTTTCTGCTTATTTGTTGACTGCTAAAAAACTATTTCAAAGTCATCTGCCCCTTCATTTTACAATGGATGTAAACACTTTTATTTTTAAAGTAGGAACTTCTTAGAGAAACAATATGATTGCAACAGTATCTATGGATACATGTAACACCTGCATCAGCAGGACAGGTTGAAAAGCACAGTCCAGGTTGTAACAGATCTACAATTATGCTTCTCTAAGTAAAAAGTGTTCATGTGTACAGAAGGCAAAATTCTAAATCCTGCCTAGTCTGTGCACGAGTAAAGGCTTTTTTGTGAACCATCCCACCTTCACCATCAAGAAATAACACTCTTTCCCCCACCATGCAAAAACAGATAGATAAATAACCCCCACTAGAAATCAGTTAAACTACTGAGTGAAACATAGGTATATGGCAGGACATTAGGATGAGAAGATAAAACAAAGTAAATGCCTGAAATACCTGCACATAAAACCAGCTTCATTATAAAAGTAAAGTAAATGGCCAGTCTTCGCGAACGAAGAACCGGGGAAGGTCTTTACACCTTCCAGCCTGCACATTGGATTTTTTAGGTGAGTTCCAGTGT
>JAYRBT010000177.1:4967395-4977906 GCA_036023395.1 Myiotriccus ornatus | reverse complement strand
ATGGATTGCCTTATAGGGCTAACGAGCTCCATCTGCCCGGGGAGTGGCCCTGACCAGGAATCAAACCCGGGTCTCGGTGGTGACAGCACCGCGTCCTTAACCACTAGACCACCAGGGGCTCCCTAGCAGCTTCATTATATGTAAGTGAAAAAAGCCACAAAATAAAAAATATAATATGAGTAATAATAATAATATAATATGAGTATAAAAGATAATAAAAATACTATTTTTACCTTGCTAACATGCTGATCATTAAAGCTGTACCACTGGTCATCACTGAAAGATTTTATACAGGCATAATAATGGCCACCAGCAGCACTTCCAGAATGAACCATTACAGAAAAGAGCTCATACAGTAAAGAACTCTGTGGAGAGAAGAAAAAAGTGTGATATGTATCGAGTAAAGCAAAGCTAACCAAACAGTCATTTAAGAGTTTTAAAATGATTACAGGAACCTGAGCATGTAACTGGCTGGATGTTACAAAGTGGATCTCTGTAACAAAAATTAATTACTGCAATAGGCACTGAACAGAATCAGAGCTCTGAGATGCTGAACATTATACAGGAATTTGTAGGTACAAAGTTGAGGTCTATTTGCTACCACCCTTCTCTGCATTCTTGAAGACTGCATTTTGCCACTTAATGTACAGAGCAACCCACACACACACACCATTCAATGCTTATGAGTATCTGCATTATTTTCTCTCACACCACTCTGAGTTTGCTGTCAAACTCTTTTTTTCATAGATAAATGGGTGGAAATACAGGGCACTTAGGACATACCTTCAGTGTTGCATATAAATTAAAATTATAAAACTCAACAATACTGACTCACGAGTGTTACAAGAATATTTTAGGGTATATAGAGGAAACCCTCTTGTAAATGCTTTGCATACCCTTCGTTCACTTTCAAGACATCCAAACCCAAGAGCTAATGACATAGCTTGACAGCTTATTTGCCTCGAGAACAAGTAGTACGAAACAACTGGCCAAAGCTACTGTCAGTACTAGGACATGCCATTTGCATTACAGACACATTACAATATTCTGGTCTTGTTCCAGTCAAGTGACTGGAATTAATTAATTTTTTTCTTTTTCTCCAAGTAACATTGACAGTATTCAGAACACGGATCAAAAAACTCACTCAAATGCTTTAAGACAGATATAAACAGGGACAGATGTGGAGATTAAAATACAAGTCGTCCTCTAATATTTACGAAAGTAACAGCTGAAGCCAAATAGCTTTCTAACAAGTCTGAATAAAACCTATTGGTTAAGTTACAGATGAGTTCACTGAACAACAAATACACGAAGTACACATTGTAGATATTACCACAAAACAAGATTTTTTATTAATTTTGTATTGGCAAGAAAACTCAATCAAGTTTGTTGAAGATCTCTGCCAACCTTTAAGTCCCACAGAAGCACGACTGCTGTCCTAGACTGACTTGCTGATCAATTCCTTCATATTAACTTCAGATGACTGAAGGAATATTTAACATTTAGACCCTTGACCTCATCTATTCAACCGACCAAAACTTTCCCATCTCCTACTAAGCTGCAAGACAATTTTGTAACTAAATCTGGTAGGCCTTTGACAGCTGGCCTCAAAGAGAAAACAGTGCTCACGAGACAAAACAGTCTTCAGTTTGAGGGTCTGCTGCCAAAATGAGTGACCTGAGAATTCTCAATCTGACAAGCTGGGAAGACCTTTATTCTCAGGTGACCTCCAAATCAGTTACATTCTTTTTTTTGCTTTAGTGTCAATTTTTGTAATTTGAATAAAACACACACTCTTGACCTCTCACCTCACCCCCAATATCAGAATTGTATTTTTATCATTTTTGTGGTGGGTGTACCCCAGCCACCAACTGAGCACCCCTTCAGCCACTCCTTCCCCCAAGGGGGATGGTGGAGAGAATCAGGAGAGCACAAGTGAGAAAACTCGTGGTTGTAGACAATGACAGTTTAATAAGTAAAGGTAATAGGAAAAAAGAAAATAATAGTGCATTAAATAAAAGGCATTACTCAGCATCCCCTGCCAGCAGACGAATGCCCAGCCAGTCTCTGAGCAACAGCTACTTTGGAAAGACTCCCGTTTCTACTGCTGAGCATGATGCTACACAGCAGGGAATATGGCAAGGAATACCCCTCTGGTCAAATCAGGTCAGCTGTCCCAGCTATGTTCCCCTTCCAAGCTCTTGCCCACCCTTAGCCCTATGAAACCCCCTTTACAGGGGCAGAATGAGAAACAGAGAAAGGTTCAGCACTTGTACAACGCTGTTCAAGAAAGAGGTGTGGCAACACACTGGTGTGCTATCAACACTTTGTCACAATTCCAAAACAGAGCATCATACACGGTGTTATGAAGGAAATTAACTCCATCTGAATCAAATTCAGAATACAGCACTGTTTAAACACACCTTTTCACTGCCAGCTTTAGTAATCCTTTCTGCTGCACTGTTGCTTTCAAGGCAGATTCCTTCATCGACTCCGTCATCATTAGAAAAATCATTGCTCATCTGATCACTGTGACAACTGCCTTCATTTTCAGCTCCACTATCAGTACAACTCTCAGTTTGGGGAGACTTCTTAAAAATAAAACATACATACTAACATTATACAACATTTAAAGTAACATGGAACAAGAAATAAGTGTTTGTGAAATGAAAAAATTCCAATCTGCAAACCACTGAAATTCCTCAAAAACCTGGAGACCTCTGCAATCCAGCACCAAGAACAGACTTGTTTCTGTTGGTGTCTTCAGTCCACCTCCTTCACCAGCATTTCTGGGGTTTGTGTGCAACACACTTTGAGAGATATCAAATTGTTTAAGTGGCATAATTCATAAAGGTTTGTATGGAGTCAGAAAAGCCTCCCCTCCCCATATGCAGATCAAGGCAGTATTTCTCTTATACAGTGCAAGCTAACAAAGAGACAGAATGTTTTCAGGAATGGAATTAGGAGAATAAATTTAGTCTTCAATGCAGAACACACAGTAGATACTTTTTGGTGAATGTAATCACACGACCTGAATTTTGGTCAAAAGAAGAAGAGTAAAAAGCCAGAAGACAGGTGTGAAAAATAAAATTTTTAAAACCTCATTTCTACAGTATACACTATAGTAAGACTCAGAGGGAAAGAATTCATCATTAATGATTTCTGGACTAACTTCAGCATTCAGAGTCTTGCAACTTTATATCACCTGTTACAACAAACACAGATTCAGACACAGGTTTCAAAATATGTTTGATTGTGCATTTGCAGTATACACAGAGGCCCTGAGATTTGTGTCTTCAAAACACTGGAGATGTAAAAAATCTGAAACAGCTTCTTTATGGAACCAGGAAACCCTACACTGACTAGACAACACGCTTCCTTTGCAGCATAAAAAGAAAAAAATCCACAGGGACAGATTTAAAATCTTCAAATTATAGCACTGCCAGGGCTAAGCAACAGTTTATGTAGATGAGTGATGTTAAAATGGGTTTAAAAGACCAAAATTTTAATTTTCTTAATCAGAAAGTTCAAGAAAGTTAAATAGCTTTCTCTGAAACTGAACACTTTACCTCATCTTCAACGTCAATGAAGACGCTCATGTCTAACTCCTCAGGAAAAGTCATGCGGTCATTGAGTTTAATCCTGTGCATGGTGGTGTAATCGAAGTCAAACCTCTTCAGCTGCAACGTCAGCAGATATGGAAAGTGCAAAAACCGCAGACCCTGAACGAAGCAAAGACAAGATTATGCTCCCGCTATCAGGATTGGTATTTACCAAAACTCATTTTTGCAAATGATTTGGACTGTCTTTACCTTCCTCGCATCACATTTCTTCTTACACCGTTCACAGAAGTACTGATTTGGGCCATCAAGGATCTCAGGCTGAATGAAAGCATGCAGTGCTTCCTCCTAATAACAAAAACATGTTACCCGATTTTTAGAGAATGTTTACTATGTAGGTATAAATCAGAAAGATAAACTGACAGTGAGATTACAAACATGTACCAATACTTCAATTAAATCTACCACCAATATTTGATTGACATAAACTTTGATACAGACACAAGAGTCAGGAAAACATGAAAAGAAATTAACTTCTCTACCCAGCCCAAGGTAAACAGTCAAACCACAATTACTGTTAACTATATCTCATTCAGTATTTGATGAACCCCAATTGTCTGTTTGAATAAACTTACAAAATAAAATTACATTTACTCCTGTTATCTTGCACATCACATTTAGTCATGTCTATAGAGTCAACTGCTGTGAAAACGAGCTTATTTTTCAACCCTGCTTTGTCCCCTGTTCTCCCAGAATTCTGAGATGATTCTTCTGTATTTCTAAAGAAGTTTTTCCCAAGAAATACCATCCAATATTTACAGGGAGAAGAACGAGGTGGGAGGAAAAAATGTTACTCAGTTTCTCAAATGCCCTCCATGAAGACAGCCTTAGTCCCATTCTACAAAGGGTCTTGGAAAACTACATTTGAAGACACTATTTTTAAGTGAAAGGTGAGGAAGGGACTGAGGGAGAATATTTGAGTTTTGCTCTCAAGGAAGTGAGAATCTGATATGGACATCTCCTATAAATGCAGAACTAGCTTCCTAGTGCAAACCTGTAATAATCGGAATTTTGTTCTCTGACAGCTGCCTAGTTTGGGGCAATTCAAAAACCCCAAAAATTCCATCACTAATGCTTACATGCAGGAGCTTAATGATTTCTACTTCACTCCTCTCTACAGCAAACAGGATTCAAAATACAACCAAACTGATCAGATTTGTCTTCCCCACAAATTATCTGCTGCAATGACACTGCACATAAGTTGAATATACTTTAAAACAAACTTGTTTCAAGCAAAATGCACTAAGAATACTAAGATGGGTTCAATGAAGAATTTTACCCTGAGATTTTAAAAGTTAAAACCTATAACCCAGTCAGCTTGCAAGCCAACAGGTTCTGCGTGTCTGAACTCCAAGGGGAGACCAAAAGTTCTCTGTTCACCTATGGAGGTCAAAACAAATTCATCTTGCACATTTAGGCATTTAGTTTAAAGCAAATGTGATCAACAGAAACAATGCTTTTAAAATCATCATCTCAGCTGTTCCCTGAAGCCTGAATAAGTTCAAAGGGGCTTAACTGGGCAGAATAAACTCACCAATCATAACATGGCTGGTGCAGAACTTAAGACTGCTGTCTAAATCATCTTGTTTGGCAAGTCCCACTTTGGGATGAAATCAAGGATAAGCCAAGTTCTTGAAAAAGCCCCAAATTCTTCCCTTCTCCCTTCTTCCTTTCCAAGAACTCAGGCAAGCAGAAAGAAGAACAACAAAGCAGATAACTTACAAAAGCTCTGTTGCTGTTGTAGGAAAAAGGACTTTTAAAACAGGACTGTATTTCAGGTGACAACTATTCACAAACACAAAACATGCCAAACTCAATAGAACAACTGCGCAATGAAGGCAGTCGTGTCAATTTTTGGATACAGCCAGAAAGGCCTTTGAACAGCCCTGAAATCACAGCTCTTGAGCAGAGAGACTCTCTAGACATATGAAAACCTTTTAAGAGTCTGAACTGAATTGCTGTCTATGTTATTACTTCCTAAATGCTACGGAGGCTGAGTTGTTTTTTACTCAAGGACCACAAATAGCTTACATTTGGTAATATTATGCACTGAAATGTGAGGAATGTCACTCTAAATTCTAAGAAAAAAGATCTAGCAAGTTATAACCCTGCTTAAAAAGGCGAAGAAATGGATTACTGCATTTTGACTATTATTCAGAACTATTTAAATGAAAGCAAAAGAAGTTAATAGCCAACACAGAAAACATGAATCAGAAAACATCACATAATGAAATATTAATAATAATCACATAGTAACAGAACTATCTCTTACAAATCAAACATCAGATAAGGCAATATAAATATATTTTGAGTGTAAGAAAAATGTTGCCATTCATGCATCAACATGAATATAAATGGGAATATACAAAGGATGAGACATAAATGATTGTGTAATGCTTATGCAGACTCATGTGATGTGCAATTTAACAAGGAAATACACTCTAAATTTTTACACAAGGCAAAAAGTGATGATGCTTCAGACCCCTGAAAATGCAATGCAGTACTGTTACACTACTCTTGTGGTTTCACTGCTTACCACACATAGTGAGCTGTGCTTTGAAAAGCCTGATTAAAACTCCTGGGAACTCCAATACTTCTGAGCTATATAAATAACCATCTATTTTCACAATCCTTGTGTAAGCAGCATTGCTGTTCCCCACGTTTACTCATTTGTCTCCTATACAATCTTTACACCCATGTTAGTTCTGCTGATGAGGATGTCTCTTAATACAATCCCTATTCTAGTGCAGTTCACTACTTTCTACCCTGACAGTTTACTCAGCAAAACCAGTGACAAAGCTTCTCCACTGCACAGCTATCACACCACACACCCCACTGCTGAGCGGCTCTGCTTCAAGAGTCCATGTGGCCTTTGAAGTTACCTTCAAAGTGGTGACTTGGAGTTACAAAGAACTTCCAACATTCCCTACACACACTTCAAAATATACCATAAATGATCAAGCAATAGATTAGTGTGACAAAAGCCATTTAAACTTCTTTAGAGTTCAAAGAATCAAAAGGACAATATAGACTGAAAGAAACTTCTGGAGAGCACCCCTGCTCAGATCAGGTCCAACTTCAAGCACATTGCTCAGCCAAGTTCTGATTATATCCAGTTTTTAATACTCTATCTAATAAGAGATTTCTATCACTCAGCATATTAAAATGCCAAAAAAACTCAGTTAAAACTAATTATTGTCTGGCTACAGAGGCACTTCAGACAACCTCCTCTTGACAAAAACACATTATGATCTAATGAACAGTTTGACAAGTATCATACTACATTTGTAAATGTGTAAATTTGTAAAAAACAGGAGCAGAAAAACCTCTATGAAAAAATTACACAACAAATAGCATTTAGGTAAAACTGTTCTTGAAAAAAACTAGCAACTAACTGCCATCTCAGATTTTCAGAGCTCACCAGTTTTTCCATGTTCAAAGACCTCACTGTTACCAACTTAGCTTAAAAAAAAAAAGTAAATATCACATCGTCCTTATTCCACCTTCAAAAGTTTGGCAAGGACACCATAAGTAAGTTCACACAGAAGTCCATGCTAATTTCTGCTCAAAAAAGGACTACTTGTTTGCATACTTACACCCTCAAAAGAAAAGCTAGCCAACAACAGATCTTGAAAACTAACAACACTTAACAAAAAACAACTGGACTTGCTACATCTCCAGAATACTTGTGTTATTACTAGTCTTCTGGTATTATGAAACAACTTTCACTGTTTTCTAGTAACATAATTTCAGCATCACTGCCAGTTCCCTGTTGCATCTACTTTTCTCTCAGCTGTTCATCTTGCAAAATTTTAAAGATTTTTTTCTACTGCAAAACATTTCAACGTATGTCTAATGCTGTTAATGTCAGGCATCTATACAGAAGATAGTAATATCTACAAAAATGAGCATGTGAAATGTTGCTCCTATTTACCTCCCTGAAATAAGCTATATATATTTACATCTGTATTTCTACTGACCTCAAGACAAGACTGATTTTTTTGACACCATGCCCTTGAACAATGCAGATAGCACAAGTACTTTTTCAGAAAACATCTTGAGTTACACACTGATACTGTGCCAGAGCTGCCCTAACGAGTTTGCAGCTATGCAGTCTTACAACATGAACTTGGGGGATGGAGTAGGGAATCAGAAAAAAAAAATTCCATATGCAAACCTTAAGACCACACTGAAGAATTTGAGAATTAGTTCACATCAGAAAATAAAGCAAGCATAACATTACCCTTCCCATTCCTTTAATGTTCCCATGTATTGAGAAGTATGACATAAATATTTACAAATAAATCACCATTTCAAGTATCTACATTTTTTGGTAGTACACAATGTCGAACAGTGGGATAATACTCTTTATAAGGTATTCTACAGATTAACCTTACTTAAGGCTCATCCATCTCTTATTAGAAAGTAATGGAAAATCACTTACCTCTAACTAGAGTTCTTTGAAGGTAGTATCCTCCTTAGATCCCCTATCTTGGGTTGTGTCGCCTGCTGCAAGTTCCCTCAGGAGCTGACTAGCAAGGTCTAAAAAGTTTTACATTCCCTTCTATAAGCCCTATTAGCGCATGTGTGAAGTTTTGGATCTCTCATTCATGCCCTTTTACCTACACCTACTAAATCACCATCATCTATGGATCAATGGAGGATACTACCTTCAGAGAATTCCATTTAGAAACAGGCGATTTTTCCCTTCTCCAAAAGCAAGTATCCTCCATATCTCCCCACAGCTGAAGACTACAGAGCTAAAAATTACATCTGTTATAGATAATACAAATGCAGGGAGGAGAATCAACTGATTATAATCAGAATATGAATTAAAAAAGCTCAAAAATTGAAGCAGCAATACAAGTTGCATCCATGTAAGTTTGTGTAACAAAAAATCTTTAAATTATTTTCCTCAGTGTTGTAAACCCAGTAAATGCTGATTTACAGGAGAAATATCAAATACTGTTAAAAGTAATCTGATATTTATGTTCTCATTTGTTCAAGTTTTCTGTGTTTTTATGAATAGATGAAGTTTTTTTTTTAGCATTCCACTATACACTTCACTAAAGAGAAAAATTTTCAATCTGAGAGACATGTACAATGCATTGTTAAATGTGGAATCCAACTACATGAACTGAATAGTCTTCAATACTTTAACAGATCATAAAAACCTCACTACTGAATAAAAATTACAAAACAAAAATTTGGTTTACTGAATATTGGTAGATATTACCTTTAAAAGGTGAAAAGGGAAGCCATCTGTATAAAATATCAATCTGTATCAAGACAGCTTCAATTAGCCAGACAGTTTTTAAAAATTTTCATGTCATCTTCAAAAAGAATTCAAAGGACTTTACTAAGTTGAATCCTTTTTGAGATCAGTGTCCCTCACCTTTACTACTTTTCAAGACTGGTATTTAAAGTATGAAGTACTTTGAACCTACACTGTGGTTTGAACTAATTCTAACAATTCTTAACAGAATTTCTGTCAAGAATGATGGACTAGAAGTGCTTTAAAAATATTGCTATTATACCAAATACGTAAGGAAAAATACTAAATATATAATGAATAAGCCAATTATGCAACAAGTGTTTGTTTAAAACAACCTTTTTGATTTATGCTTCTTTCTCACAACTCCATCCACAGTACAGGCATCCTAAGCCACAACTGTGGAATTTCACAGTTTGAAATTACTTTTTTTTTTCCAGAAGGGTGTAAAAATTAAAACAAAAGGACTTTCACAGATTTCCTAAACTACATATATGCTTGCCAGCATCAGTAAAGCTGGAGCAAAAGTGACCACAAACATTGATGTATGATAGGATTTTCTATCATCATCCCATCGCTTGTTAAAAGCATATGATATTTAAGAAGTGAACTACAAAAGGCACAGCAACAACATGGCAATTAATCTAAAAAATTTTAAATCAACATTCTGCTCTTTTGCTAAGATTTTCAACAACGCTAAGAAAATTTAGCAGATGTGCCAATAAAAAGAACAACCCAAATAAAACTTCGTGATCTCATAAAAATATATCTCGAGTAAATGCTGAAGATTTTATCGGGAAGAAAATAATTGATTACTGCAGCCCTAAGGCAATAAAGTTGCATTTCCCCTCCCCTTATACATGCACCAGTAGGACTCATTGAAGGGCTAAAGAAAAAAAAAAAGAAACCAAACCAAAAAATAAACCAAAAAGCCAAAAAAAAAAAAAATCAAAATCTTCTAGAACTTGCTAGCTGGTTCACTGCACAAAGACGAACACCCCAAGATGGAGTATCTAGGATGATACTTACCACAAAACCAATTATACCACTGTCGCATTATGTATTCTATGTGTGTATGGATGCACTATTAGGCAGCAGAATAGTACACACCACGCTAGCAAACGCCTGGCTGGAGCCGTACGGCCGGATGACCAACGGGATATCCAGGTAAGTGTCAATTCTCCAGCCTTCATAGCCACATTCTAGACACCTGACATAGTCCTTCAGTTTGCCTTGGTACAGTTGATTTATAAGATCAGCCTGAAATAAACAGAGGTTTAAAAAGAATGAACCGTAATGTATTTATTTTCTTTAGTTTTGCAGGAAAATGCCCTTTTATTCATTACGTCTAAATTGCACAGTCACACATTCAAAATACTGTTCCCCAGCAGCACATCAACCCTCTGATTTCCTGTTTTTCCCTGTCCAAAAGATATATCAAATGAGCTTCTCGAACCACATGTGGCAGTTTGGACCTGGCTCCTTGCCAAATGCCCAAACCCACAGCTGCAGCCCCCCCTTCCCCCTCCCTTCTCCCTTTAAGGCAAAGGGAAAAAAAACTATGCAAATTGAAGAACCCAAAGTCAAGCTACTTATATAAAAATATATATATTTATATA
>JAYRBT010000177.1:4939780-4967295 GCA_036023395.1 Myiotriccus ornatus | reverse complement strand
AAATCGTATGGAATACTGGGTACTTGGCCACTTCCTTGGTTACAAACTGGTCACCAGGAAGGCCTAGACCAAAACTACCTTCCCTGTGCCTTCAGAGACAACTGCAGACAGAGAAAAGAGTATTTCCTAATCTATAAATTTCAAAACTAGCCTGCAAAAAGTTGTCCACTTATCAGAATGCACCATGTGCCATGAATATATTCCCAACTTCCTTCTGTATTAGAAGACAGAGCTTGAGCTTCTGGAGCCCATAACAAAGCCTAATAAATACTGACAGCAGTGAGGCTACCACAGGAGTTACACAATCACTTTCTGTGCTTCAAATAAAGACTAAGCATCCAGAGTTCAGAATATTCCACTTTTAACTGGGGAAGGAAAGCATATGCAACACACTCTTGAAGTCATACATTATAGTAGATTAACTATTGCATCAAACAGGAAAACTGGCAATTATCACGGAATTTCAATAAAGTGGTATTTAAAATTCAGTAAATATTTTTTACAACCATCCTTAAAAAAAACAATAAAACCTCACAACAGTACTACCCCACTGAATGAAGGAAGTTTTTACGTGCTTACCTGCTCTGTTTGCTTCCACTTCTGCTCCAAAGCATCAAACATGACTCTACAAAGCTCCTGTACATCATGTTGCTGCCATGCTGTTAGAAATTAGAATTATTCTTAATTAAAACAAGAGATGTTATCAGTCCCAATACTAACTGTAGCCTGAGAATGCTTCCTAAAAAGCTGCCTATTTGTTTAAGTCTGTACCTCCTATTTACTGTTATTCACTACTGGGCCAGGGTTCAGTTCCACAAGCAGCTGCCTCTCAAGTCAGAAAAACAAGCAGCCAGCTTGTTCACAGTGTTTATGCATAAACAAGGACTGTGTATATAAGCAAGAATATTTTAAAAAATTACAGAAATGCTAATGTACACTTATAAAATAAACTGTTTGAGACTTATGCCCCTCTTTGTGCTGATTCTCCAAAACTCAAGTTCCAACTCCTTATCATCATGCGATAAAGGAAAAAATCAATAGGTTATGGGGCAAAATGACACCACACAAGTGTCAAGAAGACAAATAGAGTGATTTATTTAAAGTAGAAAATAATATGGGTAATTTCATAAGTGCAACATGTGCATTAGACATTTGTGATTCAAAACAGAAGCAAGTTTCTCATAAAGAGCTACTTCTTTAGAAACAATTAACAATTGTAATGACAGTTTAACTAAAAAATGTAATGCTTTTAGACTTCAACAGCCTAAAACTCACAGACGACACTTCTTCAAAAATCAGATGCACCACCACAAAGTATCCACTTAGGCTATTTCGTATCCATTGTAAAAAGTGGATTTTATTTTACATTACTCTGGTATTTTCCCCCCAGTAAAGAGCAGTTTAGCCCCCACAGCAGGCAGCAGCTGAAGCAAATCACACAAGCTGCACATCACCTTCACTACTATCCCATCCAAAACTCCGTGTAACATCTGTAGTTTCAATCGCCCTTTTTTTGCTGGTCTGCAGTAAAACAAACAGTCTTTGAAGCTGGTAGGGGATACTCCTCTCAGGGTCCTCTTCAGATTCTTCAAATTCCCACCTATTCACAACACAAGGCATTGGACAATTAAAAACACGCTGAAAACATTACTCAAAAAGGCATTTAAACCAGCATTTCTTACATTTCAAGAGGTCTGCCACGTTACAGAGGTTAATGGCAGTTCTGTTTCATGGGAAAAGCCAAGTGCAACTCCTTGCCACTTCTACACTAAAGGGCAATGCTATTTTCTAAATTTACAGATCCAACACAAACAAATGGAAATTTTGAAGCCATTCACTGCAAAGACATGAACTGCACTTAGTATTGAATTTAACTTCAAGTCTGCTGTTTTCAAGATTCTTTAAAAAGCTTGTCCATGACACAACCAGTAACTTATAGTTTACTAAAATCTGAAACTTTTAAGCAGACATAATTTATACGTCGATCCAGCTTGACTTCAATTATGCTTTTCAGTGCCTAAAAAAGCAAATTTTGACAAGAGAAGTTCCAAAGGGCCTCCTACCAATATACAGCAGCACAAATTTTAGAGCAGTTTTTGACTCTATATACTCACTTATACAATGCGTTTCTAAATTCAGGAGTCATGAAAAGTGTTTGTAGAAGGCTGTTCAAGTAGCAAGTCATTGCTTGATTTACTAGCCCCACATAACCTAAAAATATAAGAATAATGAGATGGAAATAATGTAAAAAGATGGGAAATCACTTTAAAACATTTGACAAGAAAACAATTTTGTGACAATGTTTAAGAACTGCATTCATCTGTTGTTATTTATTGTTACTTACACTATAAAAATTGAGGGAATGTTACATTTGCTCATTTCTAAGAGCAATAGAGGGTAATAGTTAACATAACAGAAATAATTCCCCTGAATGAGATGAAGCCATTTTAGTGATCACAATAACAGCCAATACTTAATGCTGAATACTGCACTAATACCTACTGGATGTAGGTAACTACAAATATTTTAATAGTAGATTTAAATATTTTTACAGAATAAACTAGAATTTGCTAAGAAAAAATTGTGTACTAGCTTACTTATCACCTGATGACAACTAAAAGTATCCAAGTAATCATGTAAATATAATCTGTATCTGCACTGTTTGGACTATCGTCTCAGAATCAGAAATGAATAAAAAAATAAATCTCTGAAGTGCCCACACAACAATACTGTTCTACAACCTTCCTCCTTAATACTTAAATAAAACACCTAATTTAACTACTAAAATTCAGTTTCATTTTTATTAGCTGAAAATGAAATTATTTACTTGTATTAATCTAAACTGCAATTTTAGGATTTTCTCCAAAATATGCAATATTAGCAACTATCGATAAGCAAGGAGCATATACCGAAAGACAGTGTAATAAAGAAACTAAATATGCCTATTTTTACAGTGAAGCTCTTACTAACTACTAAAACAGAGGAATCATCTCAGTGCCATACTAGTAATGAAAAGGCAGCTACTCCACAACATAGGCATTTTCTTTGAAGACACTGAGTCAGAACACATGTATTTTATTTATCACTCTATATAAATCACCTTTTCAGTTATATTACTGAAATTTTATATCAAAAATTAAAAATATTTTATCAAAATATTATATAAAAAATGTATGTGGCAGATAAACTTCCCTATTTATCAAAAAATCCTCAGCAGGCATGAATTGGAGTAATATGAAAGTCATCTTTGTGCCTGCTCACTGAATTTCCTGTGAGAGTTTGTCTCATTGCAGCTCTAACTTGCTGTCTCCTGCTGCACGGTCAAGGCTTCCCAGGATCTGCCCTGGCACTGCCCTTCCACAGGGAGTCCCTGATTGCTGCAGGGGATGGTCCATGAACCTCCTGGGGAGGTGCAGGCAGAGAAAGTGCAACCAATGGCTACAGTAGGAAGACTTCAGTTCATGTACCAAGTACAGAGATCTGGCAAGAGCCCCTCAAGTGCTCATTAAGCTGTGAGTGAACACATGGCTTGAGCTGAACTTTTTGCTAAAACAACCCTGACCACTCAACTAGTGATGCAGGAGCACAGGAATACTTCAAAGTTAGGTCCCTGACAGAGTTTGAGTTGCACTGTCCCGAGTAAGAAAAGGATGGGATACAGTTCTTCTGTTTCTAAAGTGATATGAGAATATCACAGAAAACATGATAGAAAACATAGTAGTGATGTGGGTTTTGTTTTAAATCAACTGCATTTATTAAAAAAAAAAAATAATCTTGAAGTGCTATTTGAAAATGTGCTAAGAAAATTACAACTTAGCATTGCCTTTTCAAGAGAGAACAGCATACCTGTCTCTGATTTGCTCAGCACTGAAGAGTAAGAATAGCTTTGACTGACATAGTCATTGGTACATCCAACAGAGCCTTCTCTTGGAAGAGGGCCTATAAATCTCTCTTGTGCGCTCTCATCTGTTGTACCTGCCTCCTCCTGAAAACAAACACAACCATTTGATGCACAAGTTAGACAATACATTTTTACTGAAGCACCTACAAGTTTGATTTCCTAGCCATGAGAGAGAAATAAATTTTGCTAAGGACATCACACAAATTTTTCAAAATTGCAGATACACAGTGTAACTTCAGTTCTGCCCTCCAAATTCTCAATCCCTTGAGAATAGTTCTTTGTGTTGGTGGAAGCAAATGCCCTTTAGAATACCGTATAATCAAATACAGCATTAGAATGCATATAACAAGCAAGTTTGCAATTTAGGATCTCTTATGTCTCAAGTTTTCTGCACTGAAATACAGAATAAGTTTTCCAGATGTAAAAATTTCAATCCAATATTCTTTCAGAATCATCCTTGAACTCTGACCTTGGGCACAAGTATTTACATGTGGGTTCTTTTTCCCTTTTTCAGATAATAAACTCCATAACAAAGACTGAGTAAGCCAACATTGCACTGATGTAAGAGCTGAGTAATAAATCTTAACCTATCACTAGTCTCTCTAATCCCTGATTTAAATAAATTGCAGCTGTGTGAATCACATATTTGAGAAATAAGAAACTTCAAAACTTTTGTTATGGCAAACAGTTGCTTCTAGCAACACTGACAACTCTTCTTTTTATGTATATAAATATAAATTTATTTATTTATTTATTTTTCCATAAAGGTAAATGTGGAAGCAGGTAACTGCTGTTGATACAGGACTGCTGCTTCTGAGAATTCTGTCAGAGTGGCCTAATATAGGATCAGGTATAGGATTAAATATGTGTTGTTAAAATTCATCTCTGAGCACATCAATGATTAATTAATTATATATCCTCGGAAAACTACTTGCAGCAAAGCATTACATAAATATTTAACAAGCATGAACAAAAGGGACAGCAAATCATTACTACTGGAATTGGTCCTACTCAGGAGAAACCCACAAGCGTAAAACACTAGTCTAACAGTCTGTTGGGAAGGTTCCCAAAGAAGCTTATTATATTTTATTTCATTTTCTGCCCTCACAAGAGCAATACAAAGCACATACACCTCTCTCCCCCCATCCCTGTAGCTTCTGTAGCTGAGTGAAGGTTTTACTTACCGGCACTGTATGAGGCTGCTCACCGTCTTTGTCTGTTAAATGCAGAAAGTTCTTCTTCCCTGGCTCAAAACCAGCATCAAGAATAGTTTTGTCACTGTTCTGATCTATTGGGGTCTGCTAAAAAAGAGCAAAACAAAAAAACACTTTTCTTTAAGAGATCTATATGCAGTTAAGAGATTGCTTGATGGTTGGCTGTACTGACAAGGTAAGATTACATGAAAGTAAATAATCATTCACTCAACAAAATATACTCATCATTATTACTGAAATAACTTGGGAACAGTTTAAGAAATAGCAGAGTTTAATGCTTAGAAGTTGGTTATGCAAGTTGACTCTATGCAAGAGTCAAGTCACTGTCTAGAAGTTTCTTGCAAACATCACAATATCCAGTGTCCTCTATAGCTTGCAGACACTCTTTTCTTTGAAAGAAATAAAAACTACTTTCAGCAGGAATAAACATGACATGCAATAAACTAACATCTATTTCTTAACAAATCTTCCAAAGTTTTCTAGGTGCATCTACAGAAATCATATTAACTAAAACCAGCACTGATTTACAGTAGAGCATATGAGTTATATTAATCATATTTTTTGTATATAATACATTGAAATAGGTAGAGGAAATGTGGGGAGTCACTATACGACATACACATTGAGAAGAAAACGTTTCTCAAGCAAGACCACAGGAAACAGACATTAATTATCATGGGTATTACTATTAAAAGCACATACTGATTATGAAAACTAACATTACATCTGAAGGATCTTATTAGTTTTTGTTTAATGATTAAACACATGTATCATCAAAGAGCACACTTTGAGACTAAAATTCAGCCAAAGCAAGACAGTGGTGTCACTCTGCTCTGGTGCACCTACCACAAAATTCTACAGGAATTGAATGAGCCCTGAGATTGAAATGTTTGCTCCCGAGAGGAAAGAAAAAGCGCTTTTGCTGTACCGTGTCAGTGACATTGTCTCCATTGCCCCACATCAAATCAAAGGATCCATTCACGTAGCCCACTTTGGAAGCCACGTCTTCAAACAGCCTTTTCACTGGTGTGGAGGCTGGAAGGTTCAAGGTAACACGCTCGTTCACTGTCTTGGAGTTTGTGGTATCCTGTATTATACACAGCACCCTGGGCTCCTCAGCAGCACTTTCTGCCTGAAATGACAGCACATAATTCATGAGTAAAGTTAAGAACATTTTGGAGTTTAATTGAAAAAATCAAAACAAGGCTACACCAATAAAATGTTATATATACTTTTACAACCTAAGGGTCCTAAAACTGGACTTCATTTTTGAAGTAGGCATAAGAAAATCAAAGATCCTTTTGAAAAACACACAAAATCAAGCTCCATTTCTATAGAAAGAGAAGGAATCTGTTTGGGTGTAGAGAAATTGTTGAAGTTCCACACAGAATTTCAGCCAGCAAGCAGATACAAGACTGCTTCAAATCAGGAACAGACTTTCAAATCATCACTTCCAGCTTGTATTTTGCTTTGACATGATCATAAATCCTGCTGAGGAAGAATATACCTTTTTGACTTTTAGGAATGTAATGCAGAAAACTTGCAAGTTTTCAAATAATCCTGGAAGCTGACCATTAAACAAAAAGTTTCATAATCAAGTCACCAACTTCCTACTAAATCTACTACTGTCTGAGTCACAGGAGATATTGTTCTGCCTGAACAGAGTAAGAAAATTAGCATTGTCCAATGGCTACTGGACAAACTAAAGAGAGTTTAAACAGAAACTTCAGTATATCTGAAATCAGAAAAGTAACAATGTTGAATGAAAGTTGCAATGGAACAATGATAAAGTTTTATGGACCCAGGTAAGCCAAGAAAAATGGCATTTTCCCAACAGTGGAAACCCAGGAAGTCAAAGATCTAAGTACAATCAATTAATTCTCTCAATTGCAGAACAAGGAATAGCTAATATTTAAACACACATCACACAAGAAAGGATCAGGTCAGCAAAAGGAATAATTAGTCCCCAATGACTCAGCCTTTTCAAGCTGTAACACGCAGAAAGCATTAGTGGTGCATGTCAGAGTGCCCAAATCTCAGTCCATGGCTAAAAGGCCACATCATCTAATAAGGCAAAAAGACACATGCAGTGCTATCACAATTTTCAGTGGATAAGGACAATAAAGGGCAATAACTGTGCTCATGCTAAAAGTGTCAGCCACATCACAACCATCTTCTAGAGAATAAGGAACTACAAAGAAGATCTGAACAACTTCAGCATCCCTTGTATTTCTACACAACCAGCCTCACAACGCAGATGACCACCACCAACCCTTATGAGAGCTCTTACATCACCAAACCTTTTGAAAAGGAACATGGACATTTTAGCTGATGCTGCATGCCTTCATTTTACAAAATTCCAAGATCTGCCGGCAGAGTTCATGCAACCATAAAATAAAATGTTAGCTGACTGCAGCATCGACTCCTATCAGTGTCAGAAAGAAGTTGTTAGAGAAAAGCAAACAAAACCACCCTCACCCCCAATCTGACTATGAGGTTATTTTGCTCTTTTTATTGTGATTGGGGTTTAGAGCTCAATTTCTCAAAGTTTATCAAATGTAATATTCTATCTGGAAACTCTCATTAACTGCACACTCAAAAAGATTCAAGGCATCATTTCCAGCAAATCTGCAACATTTGATTTTCATAAATTTCATCTTCACTAGAGAATTTTATGTTTATGAATTACTTTCCAAGAAGACAGACAAAACTATTCCTGAAACATTAACCATACATTAAGAAGGAAACAATTTGGAAGTCGAAGTAATTTTGACATATTATATCCTCACTTTTATCTACAGCACCCACAGAGAGACACAGGGCTGTACTTTAGACTAAAATTAAATTTCACCAGTGATTACTTCTCCTGGGCTGTCTTCTTTAAATTTTCCAGCCCAGCATCCTTTTTCTTTTTTTTTTTTTTCTTTTTCCCAGCTAAACAAGCACCACACAATTTGTCTCTTTCACTGTGTGGTTAGAAAAGGGAAGATAAAGCTTGGTCATTCAGTGGTGTTTTCTTGATTTTTTCTGGAGAAGATGAGCAGCAGCTAAAACCCAACAAACTGGAAAGATGGACCTACACCAGATCCCTCAGGAATGGTAAAGGTTTGCTCTGGGTGGAAGCTCACCCTCCGCTATAGGACAGTGCAGAGAGGTTTAAGAAACATTTGCTACTATCCATACAGGTTCATCTAGGAAAATCGAAGTTAATTTGGATTTAATTATTCCCACACTAATCTTGTACTGAACCTACAGCTTGACAGGCTACTGTATATGAGCATATCAGGAAGTTCTCCACTGGAGACTCAATTCCTTGTCCTCCTGCCTTTACATAACCAACACTAACTCCCCTCCTCTCTGCAGAAGTAACTCAAATTCAACTCTTCCCACTCACACTTTCTCTGCTACCTTTGGTAGTGAATCAGTTGTGACTCACATTAGAGTTGTTACTGAAAATAATTAGACACGCAGAATCTGACGGCTGGAAATAACATTAAGGGAACAAATTATAGAAGATTACAGAAGATTTGCTGGTTGGGTTGCTGGATGTTCCATGTCACACAAATCCTCTCTTCCTTGTTCACAGATGTAATTCTGACAGACTGAACTGGTTTAACTCAGTGTTAGTACAGCAAAGTCATCATTCATTCCTGCTGCCACTGCTTCAAGTTGTTCATAGTAAATAGATAAAGCAAAAATAACCTCAGTTCGTCTCTGCTCACAGCAAGCGACCACATACCGCATCCGAACTATCAGACCATGCAACACCTTGTTTGTGGCAACTTCACTGCAAAAAGAGTGCGAAGGGCAATACTTGCCAGTGATAGATCCCCAAACCATTTTGACAGGCTGCTGTTAAACTGAGTCCACAACATAAACACAAAATTTAATTTCAGTAATTACATAATCTGTTATGACAGCTAGAGAATTCCTTTCTTTCTTTTTTTTTTAATGTAAAGCTAGAGAGAGCCAAAACCCCACACACCAGCATAACAAGCATATAAACACATACTCAGTTGGAAGCATCTGCTGTGACTGGCTACGTACATCATCTTTGTATTCAAGAACATGCACAAAGAATTTAACGTCAACAGGTCATGCTCATGTTAAAATAAAAGCTCCAGCATCATGCTTTTATTATGGTTCTTGGTTATCATTTTATAAAGTTGATTTAATCTGTCTACCTGTGAAAATTTCTTCTTCATTTCAGCAAAGATACTTTGTCTGCAACTCCAAAACATATCCTATAGCATATGAAAACAAAATTAACAAGTCATAATACTTCAAAGTTGTCAATTGACTTTTATTTTGCATAACATCAGTTTTACAGTATAAGTAAAATATTACTGAGTTTCAAAGCACCATTCACAAAATATTTTTAGAAGAAATAGACTATTTTAATATTTAAATTATCATAGCAGCAACATTACAGAAAATGCCATTTAAGTTGTAATACACAACAGACCACATTTCATAAAGTAAGCAGTGAATGGATAAGAAAATGTAAACAACAATTCAAGGTACAAATTCGTATTAACAAGTTCCTTGATTATCTTTAAAAAGCCCTCCAGACACAGGTGAACATTCTACCTGAAATGGTTCAAGCATAGGATTAGCATATAACCCTGTAATTTGGTTTATTATTGCATGCATAAATTATGAAGCTATCCAGTTTCATATGAAACTCTTCTTTCATGCCTGAATTATTTCCTGCAGGAAAGTTTTTATTAAAATGAACTCATTTTGAAGTATGCAACTGAAGGCAGAAAAGAGATGACGTTGCTGACTTTATTCCTAACACTCTTAAAGTAACCCTGCCTTAGTATCTCTGTGGTACCATTAAAAATGCAAAACCAAACACGACCTGTACACAACTGTTTTCTTACTGCAAACATCAAATTAACCAGTTTCTGAATCCAAAGCATTTTCCCAGTAAGGAAAAACAGGAAGTGAGAATGAAGATGCTAATAACATCACTGTTCTTTCTCCAAACTTCTTCAACTGTGCCCTCAGTAAAGATTATCAAAACAAAAAACACCGACATGATCTTTACTGACGTGCCCTATTTGCCCCACCAAATGACCTACAAAACCAGCCCAAATTAGACTCCTGCATTTAACTTCTCAGCAGGGTGACACATAAAGCAAGATTTTTTTTTCTTTGTGTACAGAGCTGAAGATCTAGTTTTAATATTCCAAGATTAGTAATTGCTTTGTCCAGAAGTTTCCTTACACACTAGTTTGTAATTTCAGATTTGAGAGGTTTTAAGAATTAAAAAAACCCTCAAAAAACAAAAACCAACAACAACAACAAAATCAGAAAACAATCATCACACAACTGAAATATTTAGCTGCTTACTAGTTTTACCTGCTCTCAGTTAGAAGTTACATACATTTTGCTAAAATGATTCAGAAGTTTAATCGAGTTTCAGAACCACAATTTTGAAACTGCTGATTTATAGCATTCTGATTATTATCAAGCACAATGCCCTGTGTCATAAGACTTAATTAAGTCTTAGAATTTTCCTCCTAATCAGAGACTCCAAAGAGCCCTGGCTTTAGCCTGAATTCCTCCTCTCCAGAGACAGGCAGCCAAGTCTGGTATACATAGGGGCACATGTAAAGTGTGATGTGCTCTTTGACTATGTTGCAGTGGAGGGCGGAAGGGGCAAGACAGGCACATCTACAGGTTGCTTCTTTTATAAAAATGCTCCTATGCTGCATTCTCAGCTCCTGTTTTCTCAGCTAAGGACCGCTGGAAGATTTTCAAGAGCTATTTCACTAAACAAATTCCACAGAACAGATCAAACAAATCAAATTTACAAATTACACTGTTTACGTGATGTTCGGGAATTTTAGAAGTAACTAAGAGCCTTGAGCTGCTCTGACAAGACAAATCATAAAATCACAGAATCATTTAAATAGGAAAAGACCTCCAAAATCATCGAGTCCAATCTTTGACTGATCACTGCCTTGTCAACTAGACCATGGCACTCAGTGCACGTCCAATCATTTCTTGAACCCCTCCAGAGATGGTGACTCCACTACCTCCCTGGGCAATTTGTTCCAGTGCTTAACAACCCATCCTGTGCAGACATTGCTCCCAATGTCCAGCCTGAACCTCCCCTGGTGCAGCTTCAGGCTGTGTCCTATTGTACTGTTGGTGGTTGTCTGGGAGAAGGGGCCAACCCCCACCTCACACAACCTCCTTTCAGGGAGTTGTAGAGAGTGGTAAGGTCATCCCTGAGCCTCCTCTTCTCCAAGTTAAACACCCCCAGCTCCCTTAGATGCTTCTCACAGGAGTTGTGCTCCAGACCCTTCACCAGTTCTGTTGCCCTTCTCTGGACTCACTCCAGCATCTCAATCTCCTTCCTGAATAGAGGGGCCCAGAACTGGACACAGCAATGCCAAGTACAGGGGACAATCACTGCCCTGGTCCTGCTGGACACACTATTCCTGATCAAGGTCAGGGTGCCACTGGCCTTCTTGGCCACCTTCAGCTGCTGTCAACCAGCACCCTCAGATCCTTTCCCACTGGGTCACTTTCCAGCCACTCTTCCCCATGCCTGTAGCACTGGAGGGGACTGCTGTAACCCAAGCACAGGACCTGGCACTTGGCCTTGTTAAAAATCACACAGATGTGTCAATCTTCCAAATGCAGCATTCTCTACTTTTCAATGAAAGCATTCACTCTAACACTCTATAAATACACTAGTTCAAATCTACATTTACGAGAAAGCTCCTCTCACCATGGAAATTTATGGTTTAAAGTACAATTAAGGTAACAAAGGTCATTCTATACAGTTGCTTAATTTTACCCTGATAAAAATTACTCTGAAAGTCACCAAACCAATTATTTATTACACCTCACAAAAAATGATAACCATAATAACTACATAGTTCAAGGGTTTCAAGTTAACATACACGTGGTATTCACAGGCACATACAGAAATACTCTGCTGACTTTTCCTCAGAAGAAATAAGTGCAACTCCTCAGGCAGTGAGCACATCCATTCAGTACTTGTGAGAAATCCTCAAAGCTCGATGCTGCTACTTTGCCATATCATGACATAGTACACCAGTGGCTTAGTGAAACGAGTTGCAGACCCTCAGCTGCATAAGCATCTACAAGGCAAATGCAGATGTGGCTACTTAGGGCTACAGTTTAGGAAACCATCCTATGATTGCTGTGGCACAGAAATCTTGTCAAGCTAATATTTTGGTCAATAAATACTTGAAACTGTAATTTCAAATGCTAACCTATTGAAACACTGATACTTTCATTCCAAGTCACTGTCTTGCTGAGTGGATATCCAGTGGGATCAAGTGCACTCTCAGCAGGTTTGCCAGATGACATCAAGCTGTGGGGTGTGGCTGACATGCTGGAGGGAAGAGATGCCATTCAGAGGGACCCTGACAGGCTGGAGGGCCTGTGAACCTCGTGAAGTTCAGCAAAGCAAAGTGCAAGGTCCCACACCTGGGCCAGGGCAATCCCAGACACATCTAGAGGCTGGGTGGAGAATGGATGAGAGTAGCTCTCTGAAGGAGGACTTGGGGGTGATGGTTGAAGAAAAACTCACTATGACCCACCAAAGCACTCGCAGCCCAGAAATCCAAACGTATCCCGGGCTGCATCAAAAGGAGCTGGGTCAGCAGGTCACGGGAAGGGATTCTGCCCCTCTACTCTGATCTGCTCAGACCTCACCTTAAGTATTGCATCCAGCTATGGGGTCCCCAGCACAGGAAGACATGGACCCATGGGAGTCCAGAGGAGGACCAGGAAGTTGTTAAGGGGACTAGAACACCTTCCCTGTGAAGACAGGCTGAGAGAGCTGGGGATGTTCAGCCTGGAGAAGAGAAGGTTGTGTGGAGACCTCATGGCAACCTTCCAGTATCTGAAGGGGACCTACAAGAAAACTGGAGAGGGACTCCTCCTCAGGAATGTAGTGACAGAACAAGGAGTAAAGGGTTCAAACCAAAAGAGGGAAAAATTTGCTCAGATATATGACAAATTCTTTACTGTGAGGGTCGTGAGGCACCAGAACAGGTTGCCCAGTGTTCAAGACTAGGTTGGATGGGGCTTTGAGCAACCTGGTGTAATGGGAGGTGTCCCTGCCCATGGCAGAGGGGCTGGAACTATGTCATCTTTAAGGTCCCTTCCAACCTAACCATTCCATAATTCTATGACCTTTTACATTTTTCCATTTCTAGAAAGGAGGTGACATTGACAAACCCTCATGTAGAAGATTTATGACTATTAGACCAGACTTAAAAAAGACTTTCTATAATAAAAACGTGCAATCAACACCCTGGTCTGACCTGGGTGGATGTTATAGTGCTGTGCTACACAAGCATTTCCTCCATGTATCTTTTTAAACAATATTTCATCTTTGTTACGTGAAAGATCTGTTTCTGCAAGATGCAAAGCACAAAGCATTTTGTTGCACTGAAGTAATTCAAGCTGTAATTCTGTATATACTAACAAAGGCAGACTTGTTATTATTGCCATCTGCAACACAGACACTTGCTTTGACCATATAGGTTCTGTATTTGTTGAAAACAGAGGAACAAAAAAATAGAGTGTTACTAGACCTGTCACAACAATATTCAAATGCAGAACTGCAGTGGTTTAACACTGTATTTAGATGTGGCTTGATATTTTTCAGCTTTGAATGACTGAGTTAATTAAATTCTATTGCAGCATTTTACTATCCTTATGAAGACAAACCATACATTCTATTTTTCAAACAACAGAAGATTCTCATGAGATTTTAACTCCTGCTTCAGTTCTTTTACAAATTCATTTTCAGATTGAAAGTGAAACTTAAAGCTTAGCTCAAATTTTGTGCAGATTCTACCCAATATTTCCAAATTCCAGTACTTCCAACAGATAAAAATAGACAGTAAGTAAAATCACAAGTTTCAGGTCAGGAGTTTATCTAACAGATGTATGAAGTTTGACTGCCAAATAAAGTTAATGGTCTATTGAGACTTGAAATGATCACCAGTAGAGAAGATGTTACATATACACACTATAAATAATTCTTACCAATCACTGCAATATAGAGGAAAGACAAAGAGATCAGTAGCAAGCAGCAAAGGCAGACATCCTGCTTACATTCACAAAATTACTTGCATGATTAAGCATAAGACAGCAATTCTCATGTAGCTGCAGCACCTAAAGACTACCACATGAAGTGCACACAAGTGACAGCTGCCTGTCACATTACTGCTGGGAAAACTTTAGGACACACATTCCAAGTCTGTGTAACTGACTGGGTGCACATTTCCGGCATTCACCAGCATAAGTGAAATCTGGTACCCTCAATCCCAAAAAAAGTAGTCTGCATTTGTACCTTTCACATCTAAAGTAACATACAAAAACATTCAGGTGTTAACTACAGTTCAACTGAACAGAACCTTATTTCAACTCTCTTTCTCAGTGATGACAAACTACTATCAAATCAATTCCTTGAGAACCCAGAACCATAACTCAGGAATTCCTTCACCTAGTCCAAGAGGTGTAACCCGTTCAACACCACACTGGATACATGCTGACAGCACCGCGTCTGCACAAAACCTTTCAAATGTACAGCAAGTAAGGGCAGAATAATCACAGAGCGCCAGGGTACCATTTCCACCCAAAACCTGCTTTTTTTTTATCCCAGCCCATTTTGAACCATAGTCCTTACAATCCATAACTCCCTTCTCCCCTCAACAGAGCTAGTCACACTCCTCCATGCTTTTTCCAAGCCCAACAAATCTCTTTTTAGAGGCCAGCTTCCCTGATACAGCCAGGTGAGCAGGGTCACTTTCCTGGAAAGCAAACACAGGATGATAAAGGTCCTCGGAATGAGGGAAGCATTGAGCAGGTGGACTCAGACTCACATTTGGCTTTGTTTTTGAGGAAAGAAGCAACTTCTTCAAAGACAGATTACCTAATTCTGTCAGAGCCCTGTGAGTTGTTACTCAACACAGGTGCCTCACTGCAGCCTATCTGAGTTAATGAGGGAACAATGCACTTACAATCCTGAACTTACAAATGCCTGAACCAAAACATACTTTACAAAGAAGCGTTTTATAGCACACTTGTGGCAAACTGAATATGCTTTATAAAATACTAATTCCAGATCTCAAAAGGAGTAATTTTGAACGGTTAACCTGATAGAATGTTTCCTGACACACACACAAAATAAAAAAAAGAATCTGAACCTTTAGACACACTCATTTAATTTTGAATTAGACTTTGTGGTATCAGGTTTGTGAGTCCTTGAATAACATACTTTATCCTCAGCTTCAAATTCTTCATTATACCTAGAGAGACTTCAGATCAAATCCAAAACAATGTTTTGAAGCTAGTAAAACTAAACAGAGGATTCCAGTCCCATGACAAGTAAGGACAAAAAATTACTTCACAATGAGCCTAAACTACCATCAAAATTCAAAAGTATATATCCTATATATAGGTAATTATTGAACCTTCAGCCCCTCCTTGTTTTTTTCCCCCCTCCACAGGATGCGATATGAAGCCCTTTCACTCTATCCACTTGACTAGGAACAAGACTGAAAAACAGAAAGGAAAACTACCAAAAGACTCTGTAGCAGGACAGGCCGGAACAGAGACAGTTTTCTACACAGAAGCCTCTAAGGTGCTATAGTTCAGATTTGTGACTAAAAAAGTGCTGATTACACAATAAAGTTTTGTCTCTTGCTGAAGAGTGTTTGCACAGCATCAACACCTCCTGCGAGTCTTACTCTGCTCCCCCAGGGAACAGACTGGGGCTGTGCCAGAGGCTGGGAGGGGCCACCACCGGGCAGGTGACCCAAACTAAGCTAACAGATATTCCATGCCATGTATTGCCATGCTCAACATCAAAAGGGCAAAGAGGAAGTTTAGTTAGGCTCCATCTTTGCATGGAAATTGGCTGGGTCTTGATCTACCTGTAGAACATAGTGAGTGATTGTCTCTATACCCCTTGTTTTTGGGTCTTCTCCCCAAGTTTTCTTGCTTATACTCTTCCTTTCCTCTTCCTTTGTCCAGCTGAGGGTGGGAAGGGAGCAAGCAGCTCCATGCTGCTTAGCTGCCTAGCAAGGTTAACACACAACAGGGAGATATTATATATGTTCTTGAAAATTACATTATTGGTTTAATTTGTCATGACTCAAATGTGTCTTTATTTTTTGTTTATGTCTTTATCCTCATTGTTTATCAACTTTTAATACCCACTCACTTTTAATGGATCACAAAGACTTCAAGTAACTTCCCATCCGTACAATTACAGTTTAAGAGTCTTCAAAGACAGTGAAAGGAAAAGAGAATCAACAAAAATGACAAAATATTTTTGAAAGTTGTCAATAGAGTAAAAATCAATAGAGACAAAAAACCCCCACGCAGCTAGCCCAATGATGTGCCCCATTACAAAGCCTGATCTCTGATTTCAACCTTGTGAACTCTCATCTACTTCAGTTCACACAAACTGTTTCACTGAACACATTTGCAGCATTATGACCGTGGTTACATTGTTTCCCCTCCACTTCAATCTATGGCACTCAGCTATGCTTTCCTACCATAGTATTTGATACACTTCAGAAGAACAAAACTGGTGCCTGAATGAGATACCTCATTAGGAACACTGCAATTAAAAAAATTAAAATAATACCCTCACACAATAATATGAGCACATTCCACCTATTTTGGAAACTCAATTATGTAAAACTTGGATGAACTGACGGTGCACTAGTGGCATTTCACACACACACAGCAGCCTAAAACCTTCAAACACAGCAAAGCTTCATTACACAAGTAGCTAAAGCAGGAACAGTTGAAACTACTGCCAGAGGAAGCAGTCTTGCTCCCACCTGCTTCCTTCCACCCCAACACTCTCCCTTTCTTGTGCTGGTACAAATGGTCATGCAGGTACATGCTGAGCAGGCTCTGATAGCTAAGCCTTCCTAAAATTAATGATTTCTGGTTGTTTTTTTCACTGGGTTAGCTTTAATCTCAGTCAGGCCTCCAACTTCTAACCAGAATCCTTAACTCTCCTGGTAAAGGACTAAGTTATATAACAGTAGCAAGAGAGTAGTAAAAGGAGTATTTTAAATGCATGTATTATATGTAGTAGTGCTTAAATTACTAAATAACAACACTACCTGAACAGCAAAAAGTGTCATTACTGCATCAATCCCATGGCTTCTCTCCTCGTGCCATGCTCGCTGTTTCCCAGTCTGCCGTAGGTACAGGATAACTGCTGCAGATCCCAGAAGGAAGCTGGACTGAGCCCAATGTCCCTGGCTAAGTGAACCCTACAAATGCTTTGCCAAAGGGGATGACCTGATGCAGAGAAAAGGTACAAAATAAATTCTGTAGCAGGCCTCTTTGATTTTGTTCCCTTTGGAAAATGGGGGATACATGTTTTACTCTCTTCTCTGCCTCATGTAGCTTATGGATTCCTTTATTTTCAAAGACCACCTCCTCAGAAATGCTTCTTTAGAAACAAAATTGTAGTTAAAACCAATTAAAGCTTTGCCACCTCACTGAAGCAGAGTTGCACACCAGCTGTCAACTAGACAAATAATTTTTGTAATACATATACCCTTCAAAGGCCAGTACTTCCAACTTTCTAAATATGTCCAAAAATAACCCTTTGCCTCAGAAGTAAAGAGCGTGTTATGAGGCTACTGGTTACCTTTGAGAGTTTGCTCCTACTGTTGTGTATTACTGGGTCATTTGTAAAAAATACTTGTAAAAGAGTAGAAATGACAATGAAAAAAGCTGTGATGGGACCAGAAATAAGTACATGCCTGGAGGGCATTCCAGAGACTGTAGAAAAGGCTATAGTGTGAGGGGACACATATCTGGGGAGAGCTGAACTAGAGACCAAAACATCCACTTCTCAGTTTCACAGAAGCTATTTTTCATATTTTAAAAGACTTTAAATATGTCTTACTAAGGACATCCTGAAGAACCAGTCTTCTTACACTTATCTCCTAATAGTGTTTTAAATATGGTAAATTAAGGTGATCCACAATTAATTGCTTCCCTTAAAAAAAAAAAAACAAAAAACAAAAGGTAGCAACTCTCAATAACAAAAGAGTGCAACTATTTCCTGCTCATGTCTATAGATCACACAAGAACTCTAATATAGATTCCTGTTAACAAAATAAGGGGTTATAGAGAATAGCTTTAAAATCAAAACAGTTTTCTCTTAACTACTGGACATTTTGAGTATTTCACTCTCTGATTCTTAAAGGTTAGAATTTTAACTGATGTTATTTTCTTTCATCCTATGATCCTGAATTGTTTAACTTGCAAGGGTTTTGTAACCACACTAAAATAATTGTGAGATTTAAATGTAAATTAAGTTCTCTACACTTGCAAACTATCGGGCAGCCTCTCTAAATCATTACAGTATAACCTTTACATTCCAATCTGAAACAGCCTCATCTTTATACAGCTTCCTTTGCATCTTCCCCCTACCTTCTTAACCACCATGCTCCTTGTTTTTCCTTCAAAAAAGATAAACCTGACAAAAGGGGCTGCAAGAACATTATGAGATCCTTACTACACTCTCACTTATTGCAACATTTGTTTCTGATAGAGAGTCAATGAAGTAGGATGGACTTGCCCTCCATTTCTTCCAACATGGAATCACCATGAATTTATGGAAACATTTTCCTGTGCTAAATATTCTAAAGGACTTTCTGCTGGATTGAATTACAGAGGCTACATTTGCATAAAAGCAAATTAAAAGTCTGACCAAAACTAAAAAAGAGCTTTTCCTTTTTAGACAATTTTGAAATGAAGGTTTACTTCCCTCCAAAATCATCAACAGTCATGTATGCTAAAAAACTTAAATCCTGTACAGTTCAGAGATTACAACATGACTACAGGCATAGTTTTTAACTCTTTAATAACTTTCTAAATTTAAACTGCCCAGCTGCTGGGGTAAGAAAAAGAGAAGATGAACAGTGAGGTGTGTTAGCAGGGATTCTTGGATTCTTGTGCAGCTCTCCAGCTACACAAGGGGATGTGCAGAGTGAAGGGGGACAGTTGAGAATGTCAGCACCCAGGAAGCCTGGGCATAAACTCTACCTGCCACCACTGCCACAAAGGGCTCCAGGGAGAACATGGAACTCTGGAGCACAGCGTCTCCACAGAAGGAATAGATATGACAATGTATATATGAGAAAGGACCTAGATGATATATTAGCTGATGAAAATACTTTATTTACAAAAACGGGGTACTGCACAGAAAGTGTCTCTGATACTTTTTTCTTTTCCTTTCCTTCACTGTTACTGATCTCAGCACAATACCTACACAAATCAGTCAGCACACCTGCCTTCCATTCCTTTAGCTCTGACAAAATTCCTCATGTTACTGAGGCAGCTTTCATCACACAGGATTATTGAAAAGCTACACCTGAACTGCAGCACAATAACCAGTTCTAAGCTATCTACAGAACTGCCAACCTAAAATAATCTGTTGGCGCTTTTCAGAAGCACCTAAAGTATCCTTGTGATCCCGATCTCAAACATCATATTGAATCAAGTGATCTGTACCAATTTTACCCTGCGGTATTTTTAGAACATGCCCAACATCCTGTTTAGAAGTTGCAAGAGCATTTGCTCAGAGCAAGCTGAAGCCATACCAAATATTGAAAAAAATCAAAGAAAATACTACACATTTCGCAGTGCCTGAAACGGCTCAAGTTGGTTGTAATTTGATCACAAGTTTACAATAATCAGTTATTTAGTTACTAGTGGTTTCATTTTCAAAATATTTTGTTCAAGACAAGAAAAAATAAAATGCTAAATAGACAGCTCACCTGAAGGTATATCATATTAATTCTCAAAGGGTAAAGTATAAAATATCACCTTAAGCATTCACAAAGGAATCAAAAACTTTTCCAAATTGAATAAAAAGGCTGAATATGTACACATAACTCAACCACTCAGTTTTCTAGAGACATAATTTTCACAGTTTCTTACACAAACCCAACATATTTGCAAATACAACAGAAAGAGTAAAGCTGCGCCTGGATATACAAAATGTTTTTAGATAATTTAGTGCATTACAGTACCAACAATAATGTATGGGGGGAAACATCTAAAATAATACCCCCCCCCCCCGTTTAATTCTGACAAGACTAAAATACGTAATTCAAAGGTGACACAAATTACAGGTCTATTTCTCTAAGTGTCCACAGCTTCTAATCTTATATTAATGTCAACACATTCTATCAGCAAAAAGAGGTTGGTTAATAATGATTTCCATCAGTATTTGTGTGTTGGTTCAACTAACATTTTAAAACTATGATGCAGGGCTGCATTGATTGAGTTCACAGGTTTTAAAAACAAGAGAAAATAGAACTAGTGGACTTTAGTTCATAACGGACACAAAGCACCAGAAACCTTTCTGCTGTATTGTGTTGAAAGTTTGAGCTCAAAGGAGTGTAGAATGTAACACTGACAAATCTCTGCAGTATTCTTTGCCTTCCAGTAACTACTTCACAGCTTAGGAAAAACTTCATGACTAGTTTGAGCAGCAGTGCGAAGCTGAACAGCAAAAAAGAATTAAGGATTATACTTCTACTACTGTACGCATTTGATTTAGAAACTTTAATCACCAGTGACGCACAAAACACAGAGAAAACGGCTTTTATGGTTTGTGGTGATGTTCAAAATGTATTACTGCAGGAAAAAACAAAGTGGTATGTTATTTAGTTGTCAGATTGTTCTACTGAGTAGTAACTCAGCCAGCAGCATTTACAGACTGAGGCTCCAGCAGCAAGTATTACCTAACAGGTAGTTGGAACCTCTCAGGCAAAAACTCTTCATCAGATGATCTCGAGGTGCTGTCAGTTAATTATCCTGATCATCTTTCTAGATCGTAGATTAGATACCCAGATGTACATAGCAAGGCAAAGTAAACTGTGACGGGGAAGCCCAGTGGCTGAACAAAGCAGGGAAAGCTTTTGCATTCTACTCTCAAACCTTATCCACCAAACTAAATCACTACCTGAAAATCATTCACAAAGTGGCTGTTTTCGAGGAACAAATTACTTGGTAGAATTCTGTGTGGATATTCTGTTTCCTAAATTTGATTTCCAAAATAGCTGTTCATGAAGCAGTCAGTTTCTCCATGTGTCACAACCACACCTTTATGTTGTACAGTGGAGCACATGAGAGGGAAAGCAAGAAAAACTGATAAATTATGCAAGCTGTAACCACTTGTAGAATCTCTTAATACATGGGAACGAAAAAACAAGGATGTCATCATCACTGAAAAGAACAGCATCCCTTTAGTGAACAGAATTGCAAAATATCTTAATCAGATTGCCCCTCTTCTAATGAGGAAGTCAAAACGATATCCATCAGGAAACATATTTGATTTGTTCAATGCAGAAGATTAAAATGGATTCATTAGTGTAGGGATGAAAAGACTCACATTAGTTTAGCTGAGAGAGAACTCACACTACTTTGCTTGATTTAATGGCAGCAAGTACAAAGCACATATATATATATTTATTCTGACAGGTGTACTTTGGATAGTTCATGCTGGAACATGTTGAGAAAGTATCTGCACAACATTTATTTAATCAGTGGCACAGACACTTCAAAAATCTCATAGCACAACAGACTTCTTATATTCCAACCAATATTCACTAAGTTCTGATCCATCTTGATTTTCAAGATAAGTCTTACTAAAGTTCACTTATATTACCAGTAAACACATACAGGCACTTTCCTCACCAACTGCATAGCTGACAATATTTTATTGCTTTCTATTTCAAGTAGATTTTCCCAAAATAAGTTTCAAGTTAACTTTTCCTGTAAGAAACAGTGAAAGCCACAGATGTGTCTTCCCTTCTGATAGTACCATTTTGTTCTTTCCATTCTTATCTTACTTATACTATTCCCCCTCCTTTCCCAGGGTTACTGTTTCACTAGATAAAGGGGGTAAAAATTGACAACTATTAATACTGCAGTTTTTAAAAAATACGCTCAGATTTTACTACCAGGATGCAGCAATGTTCTGTATGTTACTCAATGTCTTCTGTTTCTTGGATATAAAATAAAACTAAAGTGAATTATTTATCCTTCAGATGAAGAAGGCAGAGGAATTGAGGATTGGAAGAAAAAGGAACATGGACCAGTTCACACTGAACCCCACATGTAGTGATCAGGGATTCTCACTGCCCACACCATAAGGAATTACTGGTCACACAATTACAGAAACAGTTGGGAAAGCATTAGGCAGCAGTAGGGATGCAAGAACAAATGTACGAAATGCCTGCATAGCCTGGGCAAAAATCTTAATATAAAAAGAAATGCCAACAATGGCTTATTAGAAACTGCTTTAATCCATCTGTTCCCATGGAAAAAAGAACTTTATGCCAAAGTTATGAGCAAGAGAAAATAACAAGGCCCTGACTACCCGGACATCAGAGATGCAGCTGAAGCCATGCCATGTCCCAAAAGAAAAGTTTTCATAGGAGACTAATAAAAGATATTCTAAGTGCAGCAGTGAAACTACTAGCACCTTGTATACATGAAAATATGCTAGTACTCCTTACAAAAGCTAATGAAAAAATCCATACAACAGACTTCAAAACCAGCAAGCTGAGCTCCTGTTAGCACAAACAAAAATACGGATACAAACACAAACTGAAGACTTAAAATCAACCTAACCTAACACTTGCCTTTCCATTCCAACACACAGAGGCTGGTAACGTTATAGACACCTCCTGCTACTTATGCACCAAGGCATCACCTGTAGACATGAACAAAAATCCTTTTCCCCTTCACTCCTTTAGATGATTAGTCATTCCCTAAATCAGCCTAAAACAAACAACATTATGTTTCTTCTTGCTCTTTTACACTGGAATGTAAAGGAAACCATGGTTGTGTCCTCATCTTTAGCAGACACTGGTTCACAGCCCAGCTTAATCTGTGAAACAGCACAAGGAAGTGATAAAAGGGATACCACTCAGCCCACTGGGAAGGGACAAAAATCGTGAACTATAATCCTTTATCCATCCCTAAAGAGCAGAACTGAAACTCCAAACGATCTGCTTTGCCTCCAGCTGCTGTTAATGGCACAATAGGAATATTTGGAAGAAGGCTGTTGAGACCTGGAGAATTCTGTTTACCCATAATTCCCAGTGTTCTCCGCAATGAGACTATTAATGGATCTCAGAAGGACTTAATGTGAATATTATGGCATAACATTTGTTAAAACTTCATATCACTAAAATAAAAATGAGGATATAATGAAAAACATTGGAAAAGTTAAAGACAAACTTCTATTACAACACATGTATATATATATCTATAAATAAAACCAGATAGACTTAACACAAGTAGTTCATCTGTTTTCTTGCTCAATTTGATTTTATTAATATTCTGTTCAGTTTCATTTACTTAAAAAATGCACAAGGACACAATAAAGAACTTGAGAAAACTTGCTGAGAAAAAGCAACTCACTCTAGCATTATCAATGTACAAAGTTTATAGATTTCACAGTTTGTTTAAGATATCCATATCTATAATCACATATATTCATCTTCCTTTACCCACACTTCCCTCCCTACAGACAAAAGTGCATTCAAAATCCTAGTCCAATGAGTCAGTTAAAAATACACATCTGATTCATACATATATTCTGAATACAACCCTAAAGCCAAGGGGGATACTATTAATACACAGAACTAAAGAAACAGCCTCAACTAGCTGCTTTTATTAAATACCTTGTCTGTTACAATTAACTACAGCTACTGTCACAATGTTTCTCCTGCCGTTTTCCTTTGCCTCTAAGTTGGTTTGTTTCTAAAACGAAATATTTAAGTAGAGAAGCTACTGTATCTTCTATACCTGGTTTTATATTTTTGGAGATTTTATTTAAAAGTTAATATTTAAACATACCAGCTACTACACTCCATCCCTTACTTGAAGTTTCTGGAGATTTCTGTTTCCTACAGAAAGACTAAATGTAGTCCTTTAAACATCGGTATTTTAAGAAAGAAAACAAGAGGTGAAGCTACCTTTGTCCTACATACATACTTGTACAATTGCACGGACAAAAAATTTTTTTCTAAAAGTCAATATTGTTATTTGTTTCACAGATGTGCTCAAGGATACCACTTAAGGACCAAGATCTCATTTTGCTAAACTCCACGAAATCGAAGTCCTTGCCCGGCAAATTCTTCCTCAAGAACACACGACAGAACAGGTAAACCTAACGCTGACATTTAAGAAAAAAAAACAACAGGAAGGGTTTGAGTAATTTACCAGAATAGCAAAACTATCAGAAAAGTTGGCTGAATGTGTAAAGCTACCTGCTCAGGAAACAAAGTTTCTGCTGATAGCGCTCTAGGAGCAGCTGTTTCCAAACATTCCATGCCATCACACGCACTCCTTCCCCTGCACAGAATCGCTCCGCTTGACACGTGTCATTTGCCTATCGCTGCGGGACAGAGCCTTCGCCTTCCTCTTTCACTCAGCCCCTTATCTTTACCCCGTGGCCAAAAACAAGCCTTCCCCCTTTCCCTCTCAGCAGAGGGGAGACGAGGGGCTCAGAATAAAGCAGACAACCCGCTGCTCAGCCCGCTCCCCGCGGCACCCCCCGCGGGCGCTCCGGGGAGGGTCGGGGCGGCCCCGCAGGTCGGCGGCGGCCCCTCGGCATCGCCGGCCCCTTCCCCTGGGCCGAGCCCGCCGGGCCCGCTCCCAGCTCTGCCCTGAGCGCAGGGCCCTGCCCGCCCGGCGGGAGGGGCCGCGCTGCCCCCGGCCCCGTGACACGGCCCGGCCCCGCCGCGCAGGCCGGGCCCGCATGCCGGGCACGGACAGGTGCAGCCCTCGGGCCGCCCGGGCCCTGCGCTCGGCCCCGGCCTCCTCCTCCTCCTCCCCTCTCGCCAGCCTCTTCCCTCCCGCTCCCGCACAAAGACGGGCCGCGCACGGGCACGGCGGGGCCGGCCCGGGCCTCCTCCGCCCCCTCCGCGGCCGGCGCCGGCGCCCCGGGTCTGCCTCCCGCCCGCCCGCCGCAGGGGCCGCCGCCCGCCTCACCTCCTTGGGGACGAGCTGGTTCTCCTCGCTCGGCACCATGGCCGCTGGCGCGGCGCGGAGCCCGCAGCAAGCTGAGCCGAGCGCCGTCGTCAGCAGCAGCGGGAGGCGGGGGGACGCCCGCGGCTCATCCTCCTCCTCCTCCTCTTCCTTCTTCTCCTCCTCCTCCTCTTCTTCTTCTTCTTCCTCTTCCTCCTCCTCCTCCTCCGCTCCCGCGGGCAGCGCCGCGGCCCCGCCCCGCCGCCAATCCATGGCCAAAATGGCCGCCGGCACGGCACGGCTCTCGCGAGAGCCGCCCCGCCCCGGGCTCGCCGCCCTCAGCGCCTCCGTGTGGGCCGCGGCTGCTCCGGGCCCCGGTGTGGGCTCCGGGTCCGTCTCCGGTGCCTCGCCCAGAGCCTCGCCCAGCACCGGGCGCGCCCGGCCGAGCCGCGCGGTTGTTGGCTGAGCACGAGGGCCGGCGCAGGAGCCGCGGCGCGGAGCCCCCGCGGGCAGAGCCGCCCCGGGGCCGGCAGTGGCGCTCGGCCCCGCCGCCCCCCTCGCGGTACCGCGGCGCGGGGGTGAACGGGCGGAACGGGCTGCCAGGGAGTGCTGGACTCACCCTCCCTGGAGGCGTTTGGGGAAAGACTGGACGTAGCACTTGGTCTGGTTGACACGGTGGTTGTCCGGTCATTATTCCAGAGGTCTTTTCCAGCCCCCGTGGATTCTGTGATTCCGCGAAAATGGAGTAGCAGGCGGGGAACGGGCAGGGAGCGCGCCCAGGTCGCTGCCCCAGGTGCGGCACGGGGCTAAGAGGGGTAGATTTTTATCCATGACAGTCTTAAACACATCTGTTTTTCGTGCCGCCTGAGACACACTAAAGGCCGAGTAAAAATCATGAGAGTGACTAAAACAGTAGTAGAAAAGTAATTATTGCCTACTTCAGTGCAAAATAGTTTGTAAGTGAAAAGCATTCTACTTGCCTAATGAAGAAGAATGGTGTATGGTAGTTGTACGTTTCTGTACAACTATTTTTCCTATTATTTTAGTGTCCTCTTGTGGAAAAATGCAGTACTGAGAGTAGTTTTTGGTTTTGTTTCAAAGAAACTTTGTGTTTTGGGGTAACTTTTGAAACCCATTGTACTGGAAGTTACTGGTGGTGTGAAGATTTAATAAAATTAAATGATCTATCCTCCCTTGTCATGTTTGAAGTATGTAACTTCTCAGGTTCCTTTTCATCACCCTACTTTCTGAGAGTGAGGTGGAACCTTTTGGAGACAGGATATGTTATTAGTATAGTATTTTAGCACTTAGAAAAAAAGGCTTCAAATTGGTCATTTCTGTGAATAACATCAGTGGTTTTATTTTCGTCTTTGAAGTATACTGTGGAAAATGCTGTTTCTGGCTTTTTTGTTGTTTTGTTTTATTTATTTCTGCTTCTTGAACTAAGCACAGAAATCCTCTCATTGAAAGACTTGGAGCAGTTTTTAAGTATATTTCTAACTTGTCTGTGTGTTTTTTAATGGGCTCTAGTTATTTATATAGTAAAGGTCAGGAAGTTCTTTAAGACAGGAGCTCTTGCCCTCTAGCTTTGAAATATGTTGCACCTGAAAGCCTTAGACCTTTGAGCTCTAATATGATGAAATTAAGCATCAAGGGAGTCTCTTGTGAATGTTACTTTATGTTAAACAAGGGGTTGCATAGAGCTACCCCTCTGCAAAAGGAACAAATATGTAAAATAGTTTGGTTTTCTGATAGGAAAAAGGGTATGTATTTAATAAACCCAGGTCTTTTTGAAAAGAGATGCTTTATTAATGGTTATCAGCTGTGTCATTTTCTTAAAATTTTGGGGATTTAGTTGGGGGGGGTGTTTCTGTTTGGGGTTTTTTGTTTGGGATTTATGTTTGGGGCTTCTTTTGAGAGGGACTTCTATAAGTGTCTTAGTGTGAGAAAAGGTATAATTACAGAAGGAATGAAAAGTTATGTCAATTGTAGATAATTTGAAGGAGCACAGCTTCCTGGTGATTTCCTATTGCCCATTGGTGTCCAAAGATCCATGAGGTCAGTGAGCAAGTCCTTGTGTTGAAGAGCCAGAACAGAGCCGAGCTTGCAGTACAAGGTGGTACAATCATGAGAACGCTGTCTGGGAACCTCCAACTTTGATATGTGACTGACTGGCCTGGTTTTACTTCCCCCTACTCCCATTTTGGGGGTCCCCCCTCCCCCGCTGTTGGGGCCTTAGCAGTTTTACACGAGTATGCTGAGTTCTGAAGAGGCCGGGAGGTGAGGAGAAGGTAAACAAGAGCAAGTTTACAGCTACAGGAATGTGGAAGTCAGCAGAAAACAGAGTGGGAAAAACAGCGATA
>JAYRBT010000177.1:4928009-4939680 GCA_036023395.1 Myiotriccus ornatus | reverse complement strand
GATTATATATTGTGTGGCCTTCTGATAATAAAGCGGATTCGAACTTGCATCTTATAGATGTGTCGTTCTTCCCGCTCGCTCGAATGCCCGCAGCACCCCGCCCCCCCAAACCTCTCAAAATTGGGGGATTCTTCCTCTGTTCTGTAAGGAATTCAGAATTTAGAAACAAGAAGTTTTCAGAGTTGTTACTTTTGAAAGTTCTTCTGACTCTCTGAATTGTTATGTGTTATGTTCTTAGGGTTTTGGTTTTTGTGGGGGGTTTTTTTGGGTTTTTTGGTTTTGTTTTGTTTTGCTGTCATTTGAGCTTGACAAGAGAAAAAGCTGCAGGATTCAATGACTTCATTGAAATATATTGTTCTGTTGGAATAAAGAGGTAGCTACCACAGATATGTGCCTACTAGATAAGAATCAGAAGTTTGTTTTTTAAAGAAATACTCTTTAGATCCTCCTGCCAACCTTTAAAACTGTGCAAACATCCAGTGTAGCATGTGTACATGAAACATCTTTAATGGAGTAATAATCTCTGGTTAATAATTAAATCTCGGAGAGCTTTTGTAATTTGTGGATGCTACAGTGTTTAATCTCTTCAATTGAGACTTCTTAAAGAGGAATATTTAGCATTTGAGTTTCATGAAGGGAATCTTAGCCCTATGTAAAGGCTGATTTAATAGACCAGAGGTTTAACTTGTTATCAGTGTGAAGAATGGAGTAAACTTGATGCTGGATTTGCAGGCACAGGTAGATTTTTCTGGCTGTTGACTGTCAAACTCTTGCTCAGAGATGCCTTGATGAGAGTCACAATTGCTGAAGTGTGTCAGTTTTCAGCTAATACAGCACTTATCACACCAGTGTATGCATCAGAAGAATTGAAATATAGTTATACAATGTTGGTGTGCTAAAGCAAATAGCAGGCCTCCATTATAAAAGTTGATGAACTTGTAAATTAGTTTCTGGGAACAAGATACCTTCCCTCCTCTGCAGCCTTTTTAAAGTTTATGCTTTAATCATTTCGCCTTCTCTGTAAAGAAAACAAAATCACTGAATCCTGTCCCAATGTCCATATCCAAGGTTTGATAAGTAATGAAAAAAGTTTGAAAAAGGTTTTAAAAACTAAATGGAGTGCTGTCATCTGGTTCTTTCATATGTGCAGTTAGGTCCTGCAAACTGATGTTTTTCCCACATTATTATCCCCCCTGTTTGAAAGGGAAAGCCTATGTAAAGAGGACTGTGTGGACTAATACCACTGATTTGGGATGTCCTCTCTGAAAAACTCGGTTTTGATTTTTCAGATAGGCTGTTGGTGGGAGATTCGTCTCCTGTTTCAGAGGCAGAGCCAACATTGCAGCGCTTGTTTTTTTTTTTCTGTATTGTTCTGTTGAAAACAATCAACCAGCCAAAACCACGAAAAACCAACCAACCAAAGCAAAACAGAACCCTCAGTAAAAACTCCCAAAACTGACGTTTGCAGCCCTTGGCGGGCTGTTGACAAATTATCAAAATGGCAAAGCAGTGCTGTATTTGCCAGCGGTAGAAATGTAGCCAGTGCTGAGGCAGAGTTCTTTCAGAGCTCGTCTGCACTGTCAGCACTTTAAGAAAAACCAGCTCAAGGCCTCTCCCCTTTTCAATCTTTAGCAAGTCCACATCTACTGATAGAAAAAGAGATGTGTGAAAGTTCAGGATATCACAGTCCAGCAGTTCATTGCACTGCTGGTTACTTTGCTATTTGAGCAAGTAACTTTTCCCCAGTTGCACAGCAGATTTTGAAGCATTTCTCTGAAAATCTGCAATCAACTGCACACCCAGTGCTTTCCATAAGGACAGGAAAAAAAAAATCAGTAAATTTGGCCCTTATGTGGATGGAGGGAAGAAGAGAGAATTATTAGGGATAACAAATAGAATTAGTGAAAGGTAAAGAAGAGAAAATTATATAGTTCTAAAATTATATAGTTCTGCATCTTTAAATGTGCTTTTTACTAGGTATTAATTTCTTTGGTCGTAGCTCCCTGAGTATGAAACAGACCAGTAAAAGGCTGGTCTAATTTAAAAATTAAGATATATTAAAAAAGATTATTTTCAATTATTCTGTACCTGTTAGGAGGCTTTCATATTTTAACATTTTAGACTGTTTCTTGAATGTGTTAAGCACTGGAATCAAGTTATTAATTTGAGGATAGGGAATTATTAAGTGATTTTCTATGATCTGTGCCTTAAAATTCCCCAGAGATTATAGACTTCCATGTCTAAAGTAGTGTATGCAGAATTTTAGGAAAAAAGCTCATTTGTGTTCAGTGCTAAACACTGTGTTCTGCTGTTCTTAAACAGTGTTTTCTGCCATAATCTTTATGAACATAGAAGTGCTTTTCTCTCCTCTGACATGGTATTTCATGCCAAGATCTTTTTAATGGAAACCAGTAGGGGATTATTTTAATTAATTGTAAATCAGCAGCCAAGATTCATTAACATTTTTGTTAAAGATTCTCTTATTACTCTGATTTCAAGATCCTGAGTGTTCAGATATTAGCTTAGGAAGTTAGTTTTCTTTTCCATGATAGCATTAATCTTATGTATGAATTCCTGAAAGAGTTTGGAGCTCAAATTAGTTGTAAAGAGAAATAAAAATACTGCAGAGAGTTTTGCAGGACCATGGATTCCTTTATTAACGTTGAATTCTTTTTCCAGCTTGACTTACAATTTTCAGCATTGTGTACTTATAACTACAGAGCAGTTTCTGGCATTAGCAGCCTAAACAAAGCACAGTTCCAGGGCATTTGACCTCTTGATGCACTTGTCAAAACCTTCCTGGTGTAGCTGGGAGTGAAACACTCAGCAGCAGGCCAACTTCCACTTCGTGTGGGGACAGTTTGGAAGCAGATGTGGGTTTGTGACATCCAAGCAGATCTCACGTGGAGTTTGCTGGCTTAGCCTCGTGGCCAGGCTGTGACTGCTCCATCTGAAATGTGTGCAGTAGCTTGGAAAGGTGCAGACTGGTGGAGTGCATGCATCCTTTCTGGAATATGGGCTTGGGTCCTATCTAATCCCCTTCTCTGAGTCTGGAGGGTGATGGGGGGAAAGAATCTCTGTGCACAGCAACACAGCAAAGGCTTTCCTATGGAAAAGCAGGAAGATAGGAGTGTTGCCTTGAATCAGCCGTGGTGTGGCAATGTCAGTCACCAACATGGTTCAGTTACTTTGAAGGTTCAAAAAAGCTCGCAGTCACATAGCCAGTGTATTTCAAAACACTGAATTAACACTGCCCGTGAGGAATTGCTGCTGGAGACTGGCCCTAGGAGTGCAAAAGCAGCGCTAAATAAGACTCTGTAATGTGCAAAAGTAATAGAGTAGCTTAGGTTCAGCCTGCTCTCAGTATTCAGGAGCTCTCAGCATGGACAGTTGAGGTATTTATAGCTGCCCTTGGGTCCTGGGGAGTTAAATAGTTCAGGTTTGCGTGAGGGGTTCCCACTGACCCTTCAGATTAGGTCTGGTGACGTTTAATATTACAAGCAAGTGCTAATTATACTGCTTACAGCTCTTTGGGCAAGCAGGAAGTGGTTTCCCATCCTCAGCATGCCCTAGCACATAGAGAACATTCCATCCTCCCAGGTTTAAGTTCCTAGGTGGCCTTCGCCTGGATGAAATATGTTTTCTTTACCTTTTCTTTGTAAGGTGTCATGATTATCAGCGTAAAGAGGTAGCTTACAGCTGCCTGGGCCCCACCCCATCTCCTCCCTGAGGGGAGGGAGGAAAGGGCAGCAGTTGGTGTCTTTTAAATGTCTCAAGGCTCATGGTGTGGAGTACCAGGGCAGTACCTGCAACAGGGTCTGTGCCCTGGGCTGCCCCATGGTGTGGTCTGTCCTTGGGCTCTCTGTACTGCCCAGCAGTGGAGACCTGCCAACTTTCTCTACTGGCCAGGGGTGGAAAGCAGGAGGGGGCTGTCACCCATCTCCCCATTTCTACATGAATGGTGCTCACTGACAGTGCCTGGCACAGCTCTCTGCTTCACTCTGTGCTTTCACTAATAAATTTCTTCCACTGATGATGGGAGGAACTCTGTATTTTGAGGAGTATTGAGGTAGAGCTGGTTATTTTATAACTGGTTTAGGATCACTGAGGGAACGGGAGTTGCTCTTCATCTGCAGTCATTCCTGGTGCCAGGGCTCTCTCCTGTCAATCCCGGGAGAGCCATGTGTCTGCAGTGCTGTAGCTGCTTGCTCCTGGTCTGTGCCCCCACACTGGCAGGGGCTCAGGGTGGCCTGTGGTGAGACCTTTCTAAAGCAGCTTTTAGGCTGCTTGTGCAGAGCTGGTGGGAGGCTTGGTCTAAAACCCGCTGTGGCCCCGTAGTTCTCCGAGCTCAACCTTGTCCTCGTTTTGCAAGAGGCTGTGTCTGGATCATATGCAGCCTTCCCAGGCTGTAAGGGCTGCTCTGCTGTGGGGCTTGCTGAGCTCTTTCTTACGTTAATTAATGTAGCTTTACCTTTGGCAGCAGCAAAGGGAGCTGCCAGAGGTCTTACATAGCATTTAAAATGTCAGCTGCCGGTCTAGAGCAGCTGCCAGCGCTGGAGCTCTGGCAGCAGGAATGCTGTCACAGGACAAATGTGGGGAATGTCAGTGTGGACACAGCGTGAGTCAGGCAGGGCAGGGACTTGTGTACAGAGTATCCTGACATTGGTATAATGCCCTTTGAAATCTCCCAGCAAGTTGTCTCCTGTCTTGCTTGGGTCATATATAAGGAAATGCTGCTCTTGACTGTTGTGGTTTGTATTCAGACCTGACTGTAAGTAGTTGTCAGTGCGTGGGGTCTGCAATGATAAAGTAATCCTGTAGGACTGGGAGTCTCTCTTCTGGGTGAAAGAGTGAGGCAAAGCACTGGTGGTGAGAGTCTTAAGAAAGAATGTAGTTTCTAAAATCAGTAATTTTTGGTCACATGTATCTCAATTTTAATTCTTTTTAGTGGACTTTTTCTTTTAAATGTTTGGAACTTATCTGTTGACTGAACTGAATTAACATGGGAAAAATAATAAAATAAATTGTAACTACTGTCCTTGCTTGTCATTATTGCCTTTGTGAATAGATGTGTCTGGAGAGCAGTTGTGTTTCCTCAGTATTTTGATTAGAAGGCTTGACTGAAGACATTTGTGTGAATTTGAATCTTTTATTTGCTGTCAGTGTGGGAAGTAAATTTCTTTTTATACTGTTACTTTTTTGCAGTGAGTTGTGCCAGCTGTTATAAGTTAGATGAATACCCATTTGCCTCTCAGCTGTGATTTAAATCAGGCTTGTGAATTGGGCCTGTTAGATGTAAGCAGGTCTACCAGAGGTGTCCACATAGGTAGAGATGAATTCCAGATCATTTGTACTGAATCCAGATCCTTTCATGAGACTTTAACTTTTCAACAGAGGGTTCTTTTACATGCTGGTGTTAAAGAAGGGCTCATTGGGGTTTTTTGTTTGGCTGGTTAGTAATGTGGGATGCATCCATGGAATGCAGGGGTGTGTGAATCAGAAGGGTCTCGCTGCCAGCCTCGTAGATGTAATGATAGGCTGGGTGCTGCAATATCCACCACAGTGTTTTACGTATGGGATTAATCTATGCCCTTCCTTGTGCTGGAAATGTGTGCCTTTCATGCCCTGTGCCTTTGCATATACGCTGGGTTTGTGTTCCTGGTGGTAACAAAAGATTTACATTAAGCAGCCCAAACCAGTTTTGAATACTAACAGGCATATAGAGCTGTGCTTTTGATACCACCAGTAATGGAAATACTTACTGGAAACGAAATTCCAGACTTGCTGTTGGGAATGCTGTAGAGTCACCCAAAAAACATCCATAAACTTTTTGATATTCTAGGTTTGCTTCTACATACAAGGAAACTTGCATATACAATAAACCCCCCATCCTGCTCTGCATCCCAGATCGGGGTTATATGGCAGATTTTTTTTTTAAGTCTAAGAGGGTTTCTGAAATGGGGAAAGTGAAAGGCTCAGATCATCGGGGGGTTATTGTTAGTACTGCCCCAGAAGTTATAAATGAAGATCACCCAGTCAGTCATATTTGTCTTTTGGATTTTTTTATCTGTTCTGACCTCTGAATTTGAGGGAAAATAAAAGCCTGACCATAACGTACTTTTCTAAATGCAATTTTTTTTGCTAATACCCTGACCATTCTTTAGTCTGTTCTTCCTTATGGCTACCCCTTCAGCCTTTTCCTTCAGAGACAGGCTGAAATTACAGTGGCCTGTCTTTTGTTAATCTGCTTTTTGTATTCCCATGTAATTTATTTTCATGTCTTTGAAATTATTCAGGATGGCACTAATGTGATATACGTGTTTTAGCCATGAAGAGGTTAATGAAGCTTTAACTGCCTCATAATACCATTCATGTTCTTGGCAGCCTTGGGGATGGGAGTTATTGCCTGCAGTCATGTACAAGAACTATTATCCTCTTTGATTGCCATATTTCTGTACAGCCAAACTAGATTTAACAGGATTTTTAGGGGGGTCCTTTTGCATGTTCCTCAGCAGAAATAACGATTTTCTAGTGCCCCTTTTGAAAATTGAAAGGGCAGCTTTCAGTAAACAGGTAATGAAACCAAGAATTCCTATGTAAAATGAATAAAAATTACGTTCATGAAAAGGAGTTTTAAGGATGTTTTTGTGATTTAATTTTTGGAAGTAAGTTTGTGGTATATGAAACCATTCTCAAAGCCTCGCTGCTGGTTTGATTCTGGCCCTTTGGCTGCTTAAACCATGGCTTTACCTTAGGGTGAAGTCACTAGCTTTTTTTTTTCTTTTTAATTGAGGAAGGAGAAAAACCGAATGCAGTAAGAATTAAAGTGGACATGCAATTTTTTAAAAGCTCCGATGGAAGTGATTATTTATGGAAATTTCAGAGTAATTACTGGTTACTAGTGCTGCGCTGGCTATTTAAAATCCATCATGTGACTGAGAATGATGCCACTCAGTGCGCTTGAATTGCTTAATGACTTTTCTAGACAATGTTGTGTTGTAAAACAGTAATTAGGCAAGATATTGTTTCAGACACGGAGTTGGTTTGGTACTAATATGCAGTATGAAGAAATCATGTTAAAACCGTAATACCCAGGGGACATTCACAGGCAGGACTAAAGAGCCAGAGATGAAGTAAAAAAGCAAGGCACTTTCTTCTGCAGTACTCACTTCATCTGTGTAAAGTCTGGAGGTGTGAGAAGTTTGATTTTGAATACGTGCTTATGCTGGGTCCTGTTGTTCCATGACTATTTGCTTCAGTACATTTCAGGAGTCTGTAACTTTGAGTTTAAATACTGAGATGTTCAGGTTATCTGAGTGCTGCTGTACCCTCGAATCTTGGGAATGGCTGAGATTTATGAGTTTGAACTCTCCGCTTACATTTCATTAGTTATTTTGTGTTTTCTTACATTTTTAAGAGGGAAGGGGTTTTACTTACTAGCATTACCTATTTCTACTTAGCAAACATAATCTGTCACAGCTGAAATAGCAGAACTTAGAGTTCTGTATCAAGTATGCCAATCTTGAGATAGAGTATCGATGAGTGCACGTATTTTGAATGCAGAGAAGGACGCCTCTGGTTTTCAAACCTGAGAGTAGCTTAGGCAGTCTCTTCTACTGTAAACTGGATGTGTCTGTACATTAGAAGAAGTTAGATGTTAGAATCCTCTTGTGAGTTGTTAACTGCAGCTCAATGTCCTTTCTTCGTGGGATTTATAACCTTAAGTTGCTGGGTTTTTTTAAATGACATTTTCTTGAGAGCACCACTGGACCTTCCTCTATCACTGTGCTAAGAGGGTTGATGTGAGCAGCTTAACATCTCTTTGGGTCTGCAGAGAGACTATTTTTATTTTAATGGTGTGCTCTAACAGTGTATTAGCAATGTTTCCTTGTGCTTAGGGATGGTTATGTCATCAGAAAGCACATGAGAAGAATATGGAAATTTCAAGTGTGGGAACAGCATAAGTGCATGGAAACATTAGAGTTTACCATGCACGATGCAAGTCATGACATTTAAAATTTTGCGTGTTACTATACATACTAGATTTTTTTCCACATTAATTTCAAGACTTCTCTCTTTTCCTGAGCTCTTCAAATTAAACCTGAAAGAAGGAAATAAAACTTGCTTTATTTGTGTAAATGTGAAGTTTAGCATGATAGTAAAGAACTGCCCAGAAAAGGACGTAACAAAGTGAAAGGCAAATCCAAAAGGTTTGGAAAATAATGGGAGAGGAAGGGAAAAGTGGAGAAAATTAAATCTAATCTCTACAAAATGAAAGAGAATTTGTGTGCATGGGGGGATACAGGGATAGCCATGATGCTGATCACAAAAGGAACATCTTTAAAAGAATAAGCATGCTACTGTCCAGCTGTTGTTTTTTGTTGTTTTGTTTCTGTATCCAGAGACATTCTGGGAAGAACCAAAACATTCCCCCATGTGCCTTTATAGGACAGAAGGCAAAAGCAATGGATAAAGCTAATTCCTGATACTGCAGTAGATGCTGATAATTAAGAAACTTTTGGATAAAAAGAACTATTACAAAAATGCTAAAACATTATTATTAAGTGCACAAAACCATCTCTGCTTCCTTTCTTTATCACAAAAGTCTTGTTGCTGAGAAAACTGAACCTAATGTCCCGTATCCCAGAGGCAGCTGTAGGTGTGAGACACCTTGCAAACGGGAGGTCCGTAACTCTGCTGGGAGCTGTTTTGGGGGTGGAATTAGAGTGAGTTCGAGGAGAGCAGGAAATTGCATAAGGACGTCTCTGTTGGTTGTTTATGAGTAGCCAGTGCTGCTGGAATAAACAGCTGTACGGCAGCACAGTGTCCCTTTTGTCACCCGGCCCAGCAGGACTGCAAATGAAAACCTAAAAGCTCAGGCCTTGCATTCAGTGGAGGAAACCTTTGGGATAAGGGAGCTTGTCACAGAACTTTGGAAACTGAAGCAATGGGCAGTAGTTTTGATCGTAGACAAGAGCTTTTTAAATCCAGAAGTTGTTTTTGTCAGTAATGCTCAGTAAACAAAACTTTAATAGGGAAACATAGAAGTTGAAACTGTTCCCCCACACCCCCAAACCACCTCCTACCTCTCTTCCCCTGTGCTGGAGAGGTATTTTACAGTTTTCTCAGGGGTCTTGGAACAGAGAAACCTGTGGTGAACAGATTTCAGGTTTCTCACTGCGGTGTGACAGTGAGATGGGGAAGAGAAATTCAACAAGAGAGTGTGCAATGCAAACAGAGACCTTTCTCAGCTCTTCACCCTTAGCCTTCTCTCCTTTAAGTAGGGAAGTATCTGCAGACTGACTCAGTGACCAGACCTCAGTTTGCCTTGCAGAACTAAAACAAGTGATAACGAGTTCTTTCCTCACTAGAAGCTAGTGGTGACATTTTCACGTGTTTTCTAAGCATATGTAAACATTTGGGTCCACTGAACATCTTTCTGCGGGTGTGGAGTATTTTCACAGGAAAGGGAAAATCGTGATTTCACCAAGTCACAGATATTTAATGAGGTAAACTGTGCTCAGATACTGCTTAATTAATCCTGTTTCTATACAGTGAAAGGTGATTCAGATGCTGAGTTTTCCAGAACATCAGACATGAATCCAGTGCCAGAAAACAGGGTGGGAAAAAAAAGAAAACCCACCAGGAATTTAATAAGACTGAAACATCTTTGTTGTTCCACTGCTGAGCAAACTAAAAGGAATGTATTTGCATGGATTCAGTGGTAGTTGTTAAGGCTGATTTATTTCAGTATAGTAGAATGCAGTGAACGGGTTTTAAAGAAGTGTGTTCTTGTATTGAAATTATTACACCTCTAGCAGAGATAAAGAATACCTGATTTACCTTACTGAGGTCTGTATTCTCCCTGAGCTTTCTGTACGATGATGTCCATGGGCCTCTCTGCTCCATTCTACAACACCAGCCTGTTAAGATGTGTTACAAGACTATAGCTTTTTGTAATTTCTGAGATGGGAATAGTTTAATTAGGTTCTTAGCTGAATAACTGAAGTTTAGTGGCCATGTTTCAATGTTAATGTTCTGTAACTGGAAAGAAAGGTCAGCTAAACAGGAAGGGTTTTTTCAGCATCATAAAAGGACCTTTATGCTCTTCTTTTATGACATTTTAGGAAGTGTCCTTGATACCACGATGTGTGCATCTTGGGTATCATTGAAGTCCTTCAATAACTCAGGGCAGGTTATATTTAGACTGGTTTTAAAATGTATTTATTTTCAAGGACTGCCTAGAAAGTCTGTGTTTCTGTGTAGTTAGTAGTGTTTTGACTTTGGTTTTGGGAAAGGGGAATAAGAGAGCAGAAAGTTGAAGTGAATAAGACTTTGTTGGATTTTGGTCTAGCAAATTTAAAGATGTTTAAAGTATGACAAAGAAATGTTGTGTGTCCTTGCTATTAAAAAAAATAAAATTAGCACTAGTCCAAAAATAATAAAAAGATTATGAAAGTATTTTACTTGTCTTGTTAATATCTTATTTTTATGGCAAATTAATTTATTTTTCATCAAAAGAATTCTTACTTGATTTTGGTTTAAACAATGCAGCTATTTAAATAAAGCTCTAATTTAGTGGTGCTTGCATATTTTCTAGAGAGCTCTATATTACTTTGAAATTCAGAATTTCATTTATATGCAGGGAAAGCGATCATTTTCCTTCATCTAGCAATCTGCAGAACCCATATATTCTTTTTTAAACTTTCAGATGTAATCTTCTTTAATATTTTAAGACGTAGCTCCCAACAGAACAGTGGAAAGCTGGTCTTCTCTTAACTTTGCCCACTCTTTTCTAGGTCTTGGTGAAATACTCAAGCTGCTTTACTTTTCCCTGTGTGAAGATTTCTTTATTCAGATAATAAGGCAATTGTGTCTTCTAGACTGGCTTCTACTGGGTTTGAAAGTGCAAATAAATATTCAAGGAAGATATTAAATGCACTTTGCTCAATGTGTGCAATACAGTAATTTCAGATCGCTATTTGTGTAGATGTCAGATTCAATGTTGCCAATGAAAGGAAAACCACGTGTTTTCTCAGATGTTGGGAATAGATGGGAAGACGTTGTATTCCTACAGAGGGATCCAGAGAAAGAATCAATGGGAAGTGCAGCTTCATTGCTCTGGTTTTGTGATCTCTATCAGATTTTGTCTGCCTGTTCCATTCATCGGGTTGAGGCAAATTACCTGTTCCTTGAGCTATTGCTGATCTGTCTGCAGTATGTAGAAGGAATATGAAATACCTGGGATAGCACAGTCACCAAGACCAAAATGGAAGCTTCTGTAACGATTATTTATTACAAACTTGCTGCCTCGAGGAAACTGAATTTTTTATTTTTCATTTTTTTTCTGCACAGATACATGATAAACCTTTTATTATTTAAAATGCTACCTGAAGTAGCAAGGCCAGACTGATTGGGGTTGACTTCCTTCATTGAACAACAGTGAAAGAGAAATTTGTTAAGCAGATGGGCATGAACAGGTTCGGTTAAGTACTGATGGCAGAAGCATTCCTAATTAAACAGGCAAGGTGAGGCTAATATGCAGGAAATAGAGAAGGCAAGAGTTGTTGTTTTTTTTTTAATTTGGGAAAGTTACTGTCCCGGTTTAAATGAGACAAGGTCTTTTGCTGAGGATGAGTTATAAGAAAAAGATCCGAACTCCTTCCTCTAA
>JAYRBT010000177.1:4909040-4927909 GCA_036023395.1 Myiotriccus ornatus | reverse complement strand
AAAAAACAAAACCAAAGGTAAAGTTCCTTATCTGCCCTGTTCCTAGGCAACTAATAGTTCGACCATTAGCCAGCCCCAGCTAGGTCTTTTGTCTTGCTAAAACTCTGATGGCCAGGGGGAAGGGAGAAAATTCTGTAGCTGTCTAGCTAAAACCACGACAGTTACTATCACAGTGCAAAAAATGGGCTGTCAGTCTTACATTTCTACACTTCTGCTCCCTTCCACTATGTCAACTTGTCTGCTTGCTAGTTTTGGTCTGCTTTTCATAGAGTTCTTATGTAGAGATGGTGTTTTGTTTCTTGTGTAGTAACATTCTCAGAGTAGAAATTCTTTCTTTTTTCAGTTAACATACTGAAACTTGGGATGTTTAGGTATTTCTGTAATGAGTTTAATAACTTTGAGGATTATTCCTCTGTTTTTGTCAGTAGACATGAAGCTATTCCTCAAAAGCCTGATCGATGCTCCAGCCTTGTGAAAAGTACTGCCTTATTTATCCTTTATTTTTTTATAGAGCCTTTGCAATGAATTTGATAGCACTTTGAAGGGAGCAGTCAGAAGGGTAAGATCTCAGTTTAACACCAAAGGCTTCAGCATGAAGTCACTGAGGTGTTTTCTCCCAATTCTGGTGGGACTGAACTAGAGTATTATAAACAATTAGCAAAGTATGGAGAGTAGTTCAAGTAAAGATCATTTAGTCAAGTAATTAATGTTTTTGATCAGCCTAGTGGTCAAAAAAAATCATCTTTTTTACCTTTTTCTTATATTATTTTCTTCATGTTGTTTTTGTTAAATCTCTTTTGGGGCAGATATTGTTCTTTTAAGCAATGATACTGGTTGTGTATGGCATTGACAATTGTGGACATGATCAAGGAAAATATCTCTTAAAACCTTATTTTAGGTAAGTAATCACTCTTTACTTGATGTTTGCAGTACACTGAGCTATAACTGCAAGGTGAAACACTTAGTATTTTAAATTAATTTTTTGAGGGAGGACCAACTGTGTCCTGAATAGGTCAGAATCCTTAGCTGTTAATTCAGGAAATAATTTCTTTTCTACATTCCTTATGATACTCGTATAAACAGTGAAAAATAGTTTCGACATGTATAATACATCAGATAATGGATGTATAGAAAGTTGCTACTACAGAATTCTCTTGATGTACTCTGAATCTGTTGGAACAAGATGTGTCATATTTAGTCATGGGTTTGGCTGAGCAGGGGGCTATATCTCAAGTCATATGGATATTTTGAATCACTGAATTACGTTACTCAAAAATTATTAGAAAATTATCTTGCTAAACAGTTTTGTGGTAAGAATTCCTCTGGTTTCAGAAAGTGATCTTTTATTTGCTGATAGAAGTTTTGAGTAAAGAAGTGCAGTTAGAATAAAACCCAGCCAGATAAAATCTGAATATTCATCATGGATGCAGATACTGGTGATATTGTCTCACTGGAGGTTCGGTGGATACTTGGCTGAACTCAGCCTGTGGATACTTTTGTAGATCTCTCCCATGAACATGTAGCCATGACTGACACTCCTTCCAAAGAAGAAAGAGAGAAAGGCTTTGAAGAAAAAAAAAAAGTATTTTGTAACACTGGAAACAGCTTTTTTTTTTCAGCCCCTTTGCACTTCAAACAGAGTTGTGAATGTTCACTGCTTGCCAAGAAAAGATGGTTCCGACATGAGAATTTATGTAGGAAGCTCAGATCAGCTCAGAGGAGCTCAGGGATTCAGACCTCTTAGTTCTTTTTCTGGTGCTCAAGCTCGTGGGGTTGTTTGGAGCAGAGTTTGGGCCGTCCATGCTGTCAGAGCTGTTCCTGGCCCATCTGGGTGGCTGCTGCTTGGGGCTGGTGGGGAACCCAGGGCTGCAGGGGCAGCGTGGGGGCACAGTGACCTCCAGACTGTTGTCACTGAGTCCTCCACTGGGCATTTTCTGACTTTGGAGATGTTCTTAGATGGTCAGTTAGATGAGCTTTAAGGCCTTTGATATTTTGAAGAAAAAACAGTGTGTATATACCAGGAGCCACAACTTGGGCTGTTATAAAACTGATGTAAAGATAGTGAAGCTGACATTGCTGGTTTCGACTGTACCATAATAGGTATATTTATTTTTTTTTTAGTGTGTCCTGTATCCACAGAAAATCTGCAAAAAAAAAAAAAAAATTCAGAAAAAACAAATCCTATCTATTAAATCACTAGCTTTGAATTTGTTTTTAAGTTCCTTATCCTTTAATGGGCTCTATTATGAAGTTCCTACTGCTACTATCTCTTCCTTTGCAAGACTTCTGCAGCTCCCGACCACTTCTAAAGAAGGAATTCCCAGCAGAAGGCTAATTGGTCAGCTCAGCTCTATGAATTTGTACAGCGTAACAGAAATCTTACACTTCATAAAAAATCTCACCCTTGCCAATGTGTCCTCTGCATTAAACAGTTCTAGTGCATCTGATTTTTTAATAGGTTCAAGACAGCAAAGTAAGATCAGATGGGTAAGAGAGGGGAAATATGTGAGGGCAGACTAATGTTCTGAGAGGAGATATAGAGGTGAAACACTTTAAAATCAAAGCCCCATAACCTTACAGGGTCATTTCAATGCTGATAATGTAAAGTTGCTTTCCAAGTGAAATACACACACCTCCTGAGTCAATTTTTTTAAGAGTTCTCAAACTCCAGCAAAGAAGAAAAATCTAAATTTGTCAGCTGGGTAACCAGTAGCAGGAAATATAATGAGCAGGGTTTGTTTGTGAATGTGGGTCACATCATCCTTTCTCCCTCTCTTTACCTGCTCTTTCCTTAGGCCATAAACATTTTCAGATTTTGGAGCATATTTACAGGAGTTGACCTGGTGATGAAGCATCAAAGGATTCAGAGGCTGTTACCCCCAAATCCATGAGAGCTTTGCAGATGGAAGAGAAATACATCATCTCATCTCTCCTTAAACAATTTGTTTTAGGCAGTGGTTTCAGATTAAATAAATAACCAAGTACACAGTTTAGAGACTCCAGACCCCTAAGTATATTGAATTAAAAATTCAGGGATGCTGTTGTAGTGAATGGAAGGCAATGTGTTTTACAGAGAAGCAGGCAGAATATCTCTTGATTCATTGTACCTAGAAGTAATTACTAAGAGCGGATCTTGCTGGTAATTCAAGCAACAAAAACATTTTCCATATATATAGGGCCAGATTTTCTGCTTGACAGTTTCCCAGTGAAGAACTCTTTTTTGGGAAGCCTAGGGTAGAATTTCCCCCTTCTCTGCCTGTCCTTCTGCAGGAGCAGGGGAGTAGGAAAAGGTATTCTTGGCTCACACTGTGTATGCTGGGGTGCTGATGCAAACTAAGAAATACATATAGTTTTCAACTAGTAAGTGCTGAAATGCCTGATGGTTGAGGCTGTAGTCCTTTCCTTGAGAGATACCAATACCCAGAGCACAAGGGTGGTTTACTCTGTTTTTCCAAGGAATAAATGAAGACCCAGAGCTGTAATAGACTGAGCAAGAATAAAATCTAACAGTATGCAGCGATGATGGACACCGGCAGTCCTCAGTCTACTCAGCAGTTGCTTCAACTGCAAAGTAACAGATTCATTTTAGAAACACCTGCAAGGAATTATTTGTAATAACTCCTGGTAATATAACAAATTTGCATGTTGGGAGAGTGGAGAGGTCACTGTCTGTAGCTACAGCTCTAAACCCAAATAGCCTGAAGCTGTTTCTGCTGTGAGGGGTTTGCAGGAAGACATGAATTTTGCAGCCAGGAAGAGCAGGTGATTTTTTTTCTAGCAACAGGAAATCTTTAGGCATGCCAATAGAATTAATGTTCGGAGCTTTTTCAGTATTCCCAGGTGAAAGCTGAATGTGTATGCAGACTCCATGGCATGTGGTCATCAGAATACTATAAATTTTCCTGTTCCTTTCACAAAATGAAACACGATAAAATTTTATTTTCTGCATTACACATTATAAAAATGGAAATAGAAGACTGAAATATTTCATTCACAAAGGTGAAGTGGACATATTTCAATCATATTAAAGCTACTTTTTCTTATTTTTCAAAACAGATTCCTGCTGAGGATGTGCCGACTTGAGGTGACATTTTCAGCTGTAAAAGCATTATTGGAAAATTTCACTCTAGATTTAATAGCAGCCCATGCTACTAAATTCAATCCAGCTGTAAGTGGTTGTAATTCTTGTCTTGAAATCTGGTGTGTGTGCACTGGTATGAGTATATAGAGAATTATAATGTAGAGAATTAGAAAAACAAAAAATATTTGAATTAGAGCAAGAATAACAATGGCCTGGGTTTTTTGTCAGCAACCTGCATTCTGTACCTTGATCCATAATATCACAGATGGATGGATGGATGGATCTGGCCATGCAAAATGCTCTCTTTTTTAAATTTTTTTTTTATTAAATTGCTTGGGTTTTCCAATCTAGCAATACAAGATACCAACTGCATAGGGGAAGTTAAAAGAAAGAGAGTGGGATTCACCACCTTTAAGCACGGACTGCATGAGGTTCCTCTGGAAATACCAGTTGACTTAGTTTTGAATTTACCACTGCAGCATTGGATGTTCTGCTTGCTCCTCAAGGTAGCAAGTTCCTGGACAGTATTGCTTATCGTTTCCACTCTGTTTTCAAAGACCTGTGTTTGTGGAGGGGGAGCAAATGTCCAGTTCACATCCCTGGTGATTCCTTACCCCTGTGTCTCGTACCTTCCCAGCACTCAGGATAAATCTGTTAAGTGAAAACGCTGACTGAAGCTTTTCCCTCGCGAGATGGCAGCATTGCTTCAGGGAATAAGGCTGCCTACACCACTCGGGAGGTCTTGGGAGTTTTTAGTATTTCTGTTTTATCCAGTCAGCGAGAGAAACTCTGACAGGTGTGCTCATTTGTGTCACCTGAACTTACGTGTCAGCATCATGTTGTTCAGGAGGCGGGATGAGCTTCACTCATTTGCTGCGGCGTTTGCAGGCCTTGTGAGGAAAATAAGTTGCTGTAATGAGTTTTGTGAATTGTATTGAAACTGTATCATTATTTTCCTTCTTTGTCATTATTATAGTGACTCTAGTTAATAATGCAGTTGCATTTCTGAGATTTCAGCTGCAAAATTTGATTGTTTCAAATGCACTAAGCAGAAATACCTTACAGGAATCTTAATTTCATATTCTTACATGTTTTTCTTTGTGTCCACTGAGTGTTTTCATTCTTTCAGGTCTTGATCTTACTCTCTCTGAAGTCAATGGCTGAGTAACAATTTTAGAGTAAGTCCTGTAAGGGGATAGGAACAGCTAATAAGAAATGTGAATAAAGTAGTTTTTTATTATTTTTTGTATTTTGTTCCCTATATAATTAATCAGGTATAATGCAAGAGCTGCTGTTTGACCCATTAGAAGCATCAACCTTGAGTTACCTCTGGGCATTACCTTTATTTTATTTCAGGGCAGCACTGATTGACTTCTAAAGGAATTACACAAGTTTATTTCTGATTCTAAAAACAGGTCTACCAATTAGGCCTTACCCATAAGGAATAAAAAGCTTGGAAGTACAGGGATCCTCACTGTGCTGTCTTGGATGAGGTGCAGCTTCCCAAAAATATAGATGTGTATTTTTTGCTTTAATTATCATTTTGCCTGTGATTTTGATTTTAAAATCAAAAGCATGAGTTGTTAGCTGAAGAATAATATTGTCTAATTCCTGTGGTTGTTTTATAACTCTCTTGAGATCTTCCACTTGGCAAAAATGCTAACAAGACCATTTTCATTTTTGAATCAGGAAAGCATTTTCCATGATTGCCTGGAGATACGTCTTTTTTATACTTATAGTACTGAAAGAGATGTACTTTGCTATCCTGAGTATTCTTTCAAGGAAATATTGACTAGTATGCTATAATACTTCAACAAGAAAAGATTTAAAGTCTTGTATTATAATTTTCTTGGAGATTTTTATGCTGAGCAGAAAAAAATCCAAACAGCTTACTTTTAATTTCTGAAAATTCAAAATGCTTAAGATATGGTTTTACTGACAAATAGCCACTTTGTTTGCACTTGTAGGACTAAGGCAGGTTTAGTCTGCAAGTTCAACTTTCTACTGACAGCCCAAGACGTCTGACTTATCTCAAAATTCATATATTTCAGCTTAAATTCAGTATTTAATTTCTTCTTTAATGTACCTGGAGATTTTTATTGAAGCAGTTCTTCTCATCTTCAGCAATTCACAGTATGGCCTCCCAAACACAAACTTAACCATTCGCATCATTTATGTTTGGGGCTTTGAACACGTTTTCTAAAATTGCTGAGGGAAAAATGATATAAATGATATCAGGAGGATGAAGTCAGGCCTGTGTGTGATAAAAAATGCTGAAATCTGTTCTTTCCTTCCTACTCTAGCATAGATTCCAAGAAAAACAAACGAAATGTTACCTGGTGGTATCTTCGTTTGCAGAGGCTGCTGTTCTCCACTTTATTCTGGGATGTTGTAAGAACTGAACTGGGACACACAGACAGCAGCATGTGAGAGCTTCAGAAGGGTAGGTTCAGACACTGGAGGTTGTTTTGGCTCTTGCAGGTCAGCACACCTCCATCATTGCAGCTCTCTTTGGTTCAAAGAGAGGGAGTGGGACGGTAACCTCCTGCTCACACGAAGCCTGTGACAGTCTCCAGGAGCCTCCTCACTCATTCATCCTGGCAGTCAGACAAGTCTGGCATTCAAAGGGAATTGAAAGACATTCTGCTTCAGAGAGGAAGATAATTCAAGGGCCAGCCTGTGGCAGAAAATTAAGAGAGATTGTTTAAGGAAACTAAATAATTGAGGTTATTGGTGATGAAATGCTCTACTGATCCCATTCAAATCCAACCCACACTGTTAAAAGTCAGAAGCTGTTCTTTCAGTAGACAGTATGAAACAAATTTCTCCTCTTCCTAGTGGATGAGAATTCTTGTTCTAAATGGGTTTCACTGGTTTTATCAGCAGTGATCATATTTGTGGTCCTTTAATCTAGAAGTATTGATGTTAATGTTTAAGTCAATTTATTTTTTTTTTAGAAGGCATTTAGAATGTATTTGGCTTTTAGCATGTTTTTCTGGGCTATTTAGAAGCACATTTGAAATAAATGGGAGAATGAGGTACTTTTAACCTTTATAGTGGCACTTGTAAAACAACCCCACAGCTGTAACTTTTTCGGGGGTCTTAATTCCATAAGCATTTTTCTCCACCTGACTCACAGAGAAATAGAAGATTTCATTCTAAGGAGTTGAAAGTCAGTACTTTTCACACATGCTTAATACAAAGCACAATCAGAAAGAATAGAGATAATGTTATTCCTCTGAGTATTCAGAGAACATAATAGAAAAGCAGGTAACAAGGACAATATGAATCTCAGATAGTTTAAGGAAATGCTGAATTTTGATTTTATACTAGTTTTTAGTGTGGTCTATTTATTTTCATTACTGAAATATTACTAATCCAAGTTTGTATTAGGATACATGTGAGCAATTTTCATAGAATATATTGGTATTTGTTTGCCACTCTTGAAAGCCATGTTGCATGACTAAAAATTATCAGGAGTAACATACAAATAATTGGGAGCATCTCCTTTTTCAATACCTCACTTCAGTCATGAAAGATACTGTTGAATGTGACCAGTTTCCAAAATTTAATTCTAACTCAGAAACACTGAAATGTTTCATTTCGAATTCCCATCCCATTTTACTTCTCCATGCTTTATGGATTTATGTTGGCATTACAAAGGTAAGAAGGGCTGAACATTTAAATTTTGCTTGGTTCATATCCTAATGAAGGAGCACCATTAGAAAGTAGGTTATTCAAAAGTCTACATTATGTTGGAATATTCATAAAAATGCTTTTCAGTAGCTGAGTGCTGCTCAGAATCATTGGATGGGTCTGCATTTGGCTTCTATTTTACTTCAAACAAGAGATATTGAAATCCCAAACTTTTAATTAACAATTATTTATTATTTAATTATGAGTTTCTGAACTTTATATAATACAAATGTGTCAAAAGAAAACTTGCTCTGAAAAGGATAAGTAGACATATGGCCTAAATGTCATTAATACTTTTGTTCAAAAACGTAATTAGAGGAACATATGTTGCATTGTGAATAACAGTGTTTCTACTAATAAGGGAAAGGATTTATTAGAAGTAGCCTTTGGGCCAGATTCCATTTTCTCTTTCTGCCAACAGATGTGGAATAAACTTAAAGCAGAAAAATAGCAAGAAAACCCGAGCTATTGCTCCCAAAGACTTCATACTGGCATGTTTGAGATTAGTGGTTGTTCTTTTTGGTGTATATAAATTTTTAAGGGGTAATGTATGTGGTAACTACAACACTTATTACGTAGTCCTAAGCATTGTCTATTGTATTGGCTTCTCTGGAAAGTAGCACCATAAATAATTTTTATGCTTTACTCAGTATTGCTAAGAAATTTGGTAATATTCTGCCATTTGGAGGTTGGGGAGAATTAAATAAAACCTAAAAGCAGTAGTATAAGGTAAAATGCTAGGCTGTTAATGTAGAGGAATATGTAAATTAATTCTGCTTGTAAGTCCTCAGATCTTTGGGGTGCTTATTCAGGAATAACTCATGACAAATTAAGCAAAACAGAGGTTTGTAGACTGTGGAAGAGTTTTTCAGGAACTGTGAGCTGGTGTTGATACAGCAGCATTCAACCTTCCTAACAGACTAACTTTCCTTACGTACATGCCTTGCTGTGTCAGAGCTGTAAAAACAGACGTAATTTTAAGGTTACCAGTGATAGATTTTATATAATTTAAAAAATATATTAAAATTATGTGTCCTAAAATTATATGTGAAATATTTAGTTAGAGTTCATCACAATTGACAGGTGAAAGATGTTGGTGCGTGCATTCAGTTGCATGGTTGAAGAAGATGTATAAAAGAGAAGGAAAACCAGATTATGAATAATAGTAAATTGAGAGAGACTGGAGAAGAAGCTGAAGGGTTTTAGAATAAAAAGGAAGGTAAACTAATAGTTGTGATGGAGTTTACAGATGAAAATGAATCCTGGAGAAAGGCAGATTGAAGGCAGAAGTGTCTGAATGAATCTTGAGTAATGGAAAGAGTGGACAGAATATATGAGAATATGTGATTTGAAATTTAGGAAGCTTTCAGTCTTTAAAATGTAAACTTAACGGAGAGAAGTCTTAACATCTCATAATCCAATCAGGGTGTTTAGGGTCCCATACAGTCCTAGCAAAGAGCAGATTATTTTGCTTTATTTGCATGCAGGCCGATGTGGAAAATACATAGTAAGGAACTGCAGGAGGGTTCTCAGCAGATTTGGAGCAGGAATAGCAGCTGTACATTTGAATGCAATGGTCTAATTGTTTATGGCTGGGCTGTTGCAGAAATCCAAGATTATAAATATACCTGTCATGAAAGATACTTGCAATGAATTTTCTCATAGGTAGCAAAATTGAGATAAACCACCTGACAGTTAAGGATAAGTAGGCTAAAAAAGAATGTGCATTGCAGTGTTCCAGGGGCAGTTGTTTCTTTGTTTCTTTCTCAAATCCCTGTGCAAGAATAAAAGCTGAAAAGTAGAACGAGTTGGAGTGTTTGCAGCAAAAGGTGCAATCAGAAGACAAAAGGTTGGTTGTGTCCTGCACTAAATAGGGGCGGCTGTTAGGTTCCACCATTATCAATAGCAAACTTAAGTGGTCAGATGTTATTGAAAGCTACTGAATCTAAAACAAAGTGTAGGCTCTGAAAATGTCTCTGCAAGACACAAATCTGTGCTGCATATGCAGGAAGAGCTTTTGTAATTCTAGTCTCAGGAGGGGAAGAAAGAAAGAAAGCCCTGTACAACTGATATATATTGGTGGGTGACCTTCATACTGGCAACAACAAAAGTTAGCAGGCAGCAAGTTTTGTGGAGAATATTTGAAGTAAGATTGAAAGAACAGTCAACTGAGGAACAGAAACCTTGACTGTATTGTAAAAACAAGCACTGACACCTGCTGTGAACCTAAATCCTTTAATTGTCGTTTTCTGAAAGATAAAGACTCCCCAAACCAGGCAGTATCCAAAATAAGTCCCAGTATAATAGTCCAGGGTAAGCAAGTGCCTCTCATTTGCAAATTGACGTAAGATTTTTGAAAGCCATTGCTCAGGAGCATTAGGTGCATGATACAGTGTAGGTTTGTAACAATCTCTGTAATATGCTAATCTGGTGCTAAGAAAATAATTGGTATAAGAGGGCTGTAGCACAATTATGATTTCTCTCGAATGAGTAACATGCAGTGGTGAAAGGTATGTATGGTATTAGCTCAGAGATCGCTGGAGGAAATGTCCAATACCTTTTGCAATGGTATTTGCATATAATAACCTGAAATTAGGTCTTCATACTGACATAGTGAGTTAAGATTTACTAGCAGGGTCCTGACATAAGGCACTTGATATTTTTATTGTATCCAAAATGGAGTTTAGTCATATAGTGTTTCTGGAGACAGTTTCCATGTGTTTTCCATGTTATTCTGTTCAGCTCTGAAATGTGCTGCTCAATGGCATTGAATTTAGTTGTTCTGCTTTGTTCATTAGCAGGTGAGGAAACACACCTTCTTATTAACCAGAAATGCAGTGGTGCAACCAAAAATAAACTTAGTTCTTTCAAATTTGTTTCAAGAAGAATAAAGACTTCGCAGATTACATTCTGCCTTCGTGGCAAATCTTATCTCTAACTGTAGGTGTGTGGGATGGTATTTGTAAAGCATTTGAAATGATCACGGAAGGGACTTTGAAGAAAATGCCATGTGGATTGCACAGAGTTTAGGTTCCTAACTGTGGAGACAGTAGCTTAACAAAGCTTGGGTGAGTACTTCTGGTTTGGGTCAGACCAGCTGCAATACATTGTTTAAACAGACTGTAAAAACAGCCTTTCTAAATCTGAGCACTGTGATGATTCCAACGAGCTCACTGAAACAAGTTATTTTTGGCAGGAAAGAAAGAAGATAGGACTTGGTATCTGCACTGAAAACCTAATTTTGTGTTTATTTAGGGAACAGGAAATGAGAAGCAGCATTACAGCTGAGGATAAAGCTAGCATAAAACATTGAGGATGAAAAAGCTAAGATAAAACTGACTTCTTTAGGGTGAGAAATGAAGCTGATAGATGTATTTGGTTGACCTGGTGGGGAAGGCATAATTGGAAAGTTTGGGGTTATTTGGATTAGACTGATGTCTGAAAATGGCAACCAGTGATGTTCTTAAGGGGGGAGAGGGAGCTTTTTTTTAACTCTTACACAAATTTTCTACACAAAACATCTTGCACGTTCTGAGGTCCCTTTTTAAAGCACTTTTCCAGATAACATTTATAGTCCTGACACCTTGTGTGAAGCCACGTGTGAAATTTTGATGGTAATTAAATGCCCCATGTTACTTTAGAAAACAATGATAATTCAGTTTATAAATTTCTACTATTCTGTGCTACTGAATGTTCTTACATTAATCCATTAGTAAGGATGAAAGAGCTGTGATTCTGTGCTCCATGAAATGCTTTTATGGCTAGTTCAACACCACTACCAAATTTGTAAACAGGAGAACTGAAGTTATGAAAATAACTTTGAAGTAGAGCAAAAGGTTAAAGAACATGGGGTTGGAAAATGCATCCTGACAAATTTAAGGAAGGAGTTATATTCAAGGCTAGGATGTTCTTGAGTATTTTAAATGGATTAGAAAGAGTTGTTAAACTGAGCGTCTCTCTTGTTTCAGTCAATTATATTAGTTGAGGATTGCTACTAAGTACCTGAAGGGTTGAAGAAGAATTCTTTCCTGTCTCTTCCCTCATACATTCTGATTTTTTCGTCATTACATTTGTTGGGGTTTTTTAATTTTTCCTTACTTGGAACTAAAGATGAGAGTCTGAACATGCTATACTGCCATTCCTATAGGAAATCCTAATGATCCTGTTTATGTTTTCCACCCATGCTTGGGAATGCCATCTGGCATGCAGTTGCTAGATTTGAGGGGAGTAAGGAATTCTCCTCTCCCTCACCCCCTCATCCTTGTTTACACTGGCACAGGCTGTTGGGATCTTTATTTTTCTCTGCTTTCCATACTTTATGGAGTAAAGTTCTCTTCCTGGGCTTAGTTCAGCTGCTTCACTGTTGCTCCCTGACATAACAAGACCTTCAGTGGTGCTAAATACACTTGCTCTTTATTTCTGTGTGATGTCTGAAGGGGTTTTTTATCTTTTATACTAAAGATATACATTACAGGCTGTGAGAGTTTTTCAACTGCTATGTGTGTATATATGGGCAGAATGGGTGTTGATTTTATATTTTAATCTAACATCTACTAAATATGTTTAGGACTTCAGGGTGATCAAGGTAGTCCCTCCCATCGTTTACACCCCTGCTCTGCTAGGAAATGTCTCTGATACATTCACAGAAGCAGCAAAATCAATATTGTACTTTAACCCTGAATGTATTTAGAATTTTGCTTTGAAAAATCCATCATTTTAGACTATTTCTTTGCTATGCAGTACTGTAGGTTGTATATCCTCAATCTGGTTTATGTGACTGCTCCACAGTAATAGAGTCAAACTGTTAAAAGTCTGATTTCTCAGGGGAAGATCTAGACTTCAGAGAAAAAATGCAAGAGGATCTGTGATTCTAGAAGCATTGTCTAAAAGGTGTTCAAAATCTAATAATCCTAGCACTTTTACTTTTTAACAAGATCAGAGCACTCCTAGCCTTTCAGATACCTTTCTGTGGGACTCACAAAGCAAATATTAATATGCAAATGTGATGGCTTTAAGCTAATTGAATATTAATTACCTTTGGAATATGCTGCTATTGAGATGTTTGAACATTGAGGACAATGAACATTATAAAAGTGAGAAGAATGACTCATGAGTTAGAACAGAGTTTGTGTGACTATTGATGAATAGCTTAAAGTCATATTAATTTTGTAATGGCTTCTGTCAGTACAGAGGTAATTTTTGAGGTGTAAGTTAGTATTAGGGTGTTGGATAGGAGGTTGCAAAACACTATGATAGGTCAATACCAGCTCTGCCAGTGTTGCTACTTTCAAGAATACTGTCCTTTACTCAGACATGGGGGAATGCAAGGATTTTTTGTGCTCTCTGTTCATTAATTCTCTTTATAAAGAAAGTAATAAATGGTATGATCTGTTAAACTTCTGATGTGCAGCTGTATTCATTCAGAGACTGTGCTGGGACAGGAAATAGGAGAGACCACTTCTGTCATGCAGCTCCGAACAGGATGCAAGGGTGGATTTATTTGTGTGTGACATGAAATCCTAACTCTGCCCTGGTTTCCTGCAGCCACTGTGTGGGACCTGGAACCTGAGGAGAACCTGTGCTGCAGCACTAAAAATGTCTCAGTTCCAAAAGTTAAATGAGAGAATGAGGCTCAGCTGATCATCAGCAAATATGAACCTGCTGCTTAGTAAATAGGGGTCTTTAGTGACTTTTCCACTAAAAGCAATAAACAGTGACATGTTTCCAGCCTGAGGAAACAGGACAAAATGTTGCAGATCAGGTATAATTAATTTCTCTTTAATTAAGTCACAGAGTAATTTCTGTTGAAAGGGGTGCCTGGAATCTGAGAACTAGCAAGCTCCTCTGTAAAGAACTGTCAGATGTAAGGAGAGAGCTGTAAACGTGAGTGATTGCAGAGTGATCTAGTGTGAAGATAACTGCCCGTCACTGGCTAGCAGGGAAGTGGCCCAGAGGGACCATCCTCATGTAAAATACATGTACACAGGAGGCTTCAGAGCAGTAATATATTTGCTAAGAGAAAACTGTTGCATCACTCATCTATTAGGTGAGTCAGATCCATTGGTGAGTGCCAGCAGGAAAGAAAGGAACTAGAAACACTCAGGACCTGAGGAACTGAATGAGCAGCTGAAAGGAAAGAGCCCATTTATATGAGAAGCAGTTGCATCAACTAACACCTGCACTGACAGATGATTGGGACCAAATCCATGGGTCTGATGTGAGAGCACAGACAGCAGAGGGAAGGGCAAAGCAGCACTGCAGCCCCATAACCTGGGAGCGTGAAGACCACCTGAGGCAGCGCACAGGGAGACAGAAGTTGCTTTCTTCAGTCTCATCAGAAGAGATGGATTAGGGGCAGGACAGAGTCAAACATCTCTCAGCCATTTCCCTAGCAAACCAGAGAAGTTGTTTTATCTGACTTATCTACTGAAAAACCACACCTGAGAATGAATAGAAGCATTACTTTAAACATATTTGAACTAAATCACTGCAATACATTTTGAACATACAGCTTGCAGCAAGTGTAGATTCCCTGTGTGGATGCAGTTCTTGAACCTGTATATTGCTTTTATCTTTGATGATGCAACATTAAAAAGAAATGGGATACCATAGAAATATTTTTTGTAATAAATGAGTACATCTGAAGTATAAGATAAAGGTGGAAGATATGTGAGGACTCAGCAAGAAGACTCATAGAAAAAATGCTTAGCAGATGTGTAGTGTTCACTATGGTATGACACAGACATTTTCCTTCTTTCCTGTTTCAAAATATATGAGTTAAAAAGCATATGCTGAATCAGGTAAGAATAAAGTGTTAGTGCTATGCAGCTGTCCTTGCTGAAGGATAGCCTTTATCTCATATAATTACATTTACAGTTGTGTTATAATAGAGCTGTGTACTAATGGGATGATTTGGCCATAAATCCAAAAGCCATATTGAGGCCATTAGAATGTTGAGGGTGTCTGGTGCAAGCCTCCCTGGTGCACTTTCTGGTCACCATCTGGAGGGAAGCCAACTAGATGCAAATCACCTTTTGTGGGAAAATAAGAGCCTAATCTGTGTAAGGGTCACACTCCAATGTAAAATATGTATGGATTTATCAATGGGAGTCATTACCAACATACCTTTCTGCTGCTCTTTGCTGCATTGTGTGTGCCAGCTCAAGTGGAAAATCAAGTGACAGATTAATGCTATGCATTTGCAAAACCCCTTTGAGAGGAGCAGACACTGTTGCCCATAAATTTAAGCCTTTTAAGAGGTTAAGATGGGTGAAGGTGAAACAAATATTATTGTACTTCACAGTGTACTCCTGCACTCTACAAGGCTTGATTCTCTTCCCCCTTGAAGTCAATTGTGAGGCTTGAATTGACATTAATGGGAGCAGTCTCAGCCTGCTCCTGATCTAGAGAGGGGCTGCCCAAAGACAGCATTTCCTTTAAGTGCAGAAAGACTTTTTTTTAAAAAAAGAAGAAACAAACAAACAATGAAAAAACAACACAAACAACCTACGTGTTATTTGCAAAGTGTGGTATTGAAATCTGTACTCGTATTTTAAAGGGGGCTGGGGAGAGGGTTGTTGATATTCCGTCTATTCCTGCAAGAGAAGTCATTTAGCGGGGAGGGGTGAGTTTTGATAGCAGGCCTTGGTGCACTGTTACCATGGTGAGTTGCAAACAATTCCTCTCTGGATTCTGGTGGTTTTGTGCATTTGCTAAAGTTAACACTGTTACCAAGTGAATTATTTAGTTCGGAATCCCTGGCTTATAATTTGTTGGTTGCAGAATTCTGGGACTAAAGTTTCAGTCTCTGAATCGTTGGCTCCTGATAAAGCACTTTGAGGTGGTTTCCTATGCCTAAATAAGCATCCCCTGAAAGGTGTGAACTGTACCAAGCACAGGAAATGGAAAAGAGCCCCTGGCATTTCGTGAGATTTTTAAGTGTTCCTGAGTGTTTGCCAAGGCTCATTCAAAGTAAATGGATGGGTTACTTTCTAATAGTTCATGGGCAGTCACCCACAGAAGAAAAACTTCTGAAGAAATCATGAGTGCTTCACTTGCTTTACTTACCTAAATGAATTTTTGGAAAGGGACCTGTTTTTGCTAGAAACAGATTATTAGGATCTGAGCTGAAGGGCATTAATCCACAAAGATGCAATTAAATGTAGGAAACAGGAGCTGTTCATACAAGGAAAAAAGTGGAAGCGAAGAACTATAATGTTTATCTGTTCTAGGACTGGAAGCAGGCTGACAGAACAAAAATCTAATTTGCAAAACAGCTGGTCACACCCAGAGTCTGGGTTAATGTACGAACTTTAATCCCTAAGGGAAATACGGAAGTTATCCCTGGAGCCAGCTATCCAGACTGGCTGGATATCCAGCCTGTGAGTGCAGTGGAGTTGCAAATAGTAGTGAACTTCATAGAGCTGTTTATTTCTGGTTTATTGGTGATGGATTTTTTTGCTGTCCTTACAGATGCAAGAATAATTAACGTGTCATTCTGCTCATTACGCAGGATGTTATGTGCCATTTGGACTTGGAGAAGTGCTGAATTTGAGACAGATCCATGGAAGGATGTACTGTGCCCCCTTTGCCTGGTCACTCCTTGGCAGTGTGGAAAAAAATGAGTTCTGCCTCAAATGTTTGTATGGCACAGGTTGGAAATGAATTAACAACACTCTGCAGTAACTGATTGTTTAGGGCTTGAAAGTGAGAAGAAAACAGCAGTTTGTGGCTGGATAGGCACTTGATATGGTGAGGAAGCAGATATGTAAGTGAAATAATACATCCTTACTGTATAGAACATTGTCTGGAGAGATGGCTCTTTAATTATATGTCCTACATAACTGTAGGACAAGGAAGTCCTGAATTCAGATTTCTATTTGTTTACATAATATAGAACGGTGTTGGGTTTTTTCTTACTTTTTTCTAGGCAAAAGTGCACTTTCCTTCCACAGTCAAATATTTAGGATATTATAAAAAACTTCTCAGCAATGCATAGTTGTTTGCATTAAATGGGATGATGTAACGAATGTTGACTTGGAATTACAGCCAGCATGGTAATGAAATAAAGCCCCATTAGATTTAAGTAATTTGCAAATTGAGGTTGTTATCACATAAATAATGGTGTCCCTGGCTGTTGTGAGGAAAGTGTCATATCAGTCAATCAAGTAGGAAAAAAGACTTTTAAAGAAATATAAGCTAGCATGGATGTTAAATTATGGATTAATTCCGTACATACATAGCGGTAAATTCCCACTAGTAGACAGTTGTCAAGGTTGCCTAGAAAACTTTGCTGCATTTATTTTCAATGTGATAATTCTCCTGCTGTTGTTCTACATCAATGAAAGCTCTAAGTAATTATTTTTTGTGTAAATTCCGACAACACATCGGTTTATCACAATGCTTGTGTTACTCATATATACTTATAATTAACTACAAGTTATTCAGTTGCTAAATAGGTGCATGTATTGATCAGTTTCTAGGTCAGTTTTAACTTTCTTAACTAGTGCCTTTCAAAAGAGTAGGCATAAAAAAATCATGTTCGAAAGAAAATTCATCCAGTGTATCACTGGAGTTTTAGTAAATGAGTATTTTTACCTGAAGGAGGTGTAGGAGAATCAAAAGGCATCACAAATCTCTGTGAACCAAGTGTTTCACCCTCCCTGTATAATCCTCATTGTGTTCTGCTGTGGAGCTTTGAGCCAGTGTTTTATTGCCACTGGGTTTCCTGTGACAGAAGATTTGACCAGGGTGTATAACTATAGAGCATCTGGTGTATTTCTTTACCTTCCTTAATTAAAATCAGATCTATTTGTTAGAAAACATCACAGAAAACCTAGAGGCACCAAAAGGGAGCCTCCAGTACAGAAACTCACTGCAGACCTCTGGAAACGTTGAAGCTCAAAACAATGAAAATCTCTGCAGTTATGGCAAAGCAGAATATCAAAGGACAGCAAAGTCACCCTGACAGGTCAGTAATTTAAAGTAGCTATAAATAAACCCTGAATTATCCAATTGTGCCAACTGGGGTCAGGTAAAGTGTTTTATTTTCCAAATAGAAATTTATTCCATAAATTGGTTGATTAAATATATCATTCAAACATCTTCTCAAACAAGAAATACTTACCTACTCTTTTTCTCTTTCAGTAGCTGACTTCTGAAGATTTTCAGTTCTGTCTACGTTTTCCCCCAAGTATGACATTGTATTAATGGTAAAAAATTTGTTTGAATGAGAGTGCTACAAAACTGTCTGATCACTGAGTATGGGTGCCATAAAAGCTTTCTTCTAAAGCACCAGTCTCCCCATAACTGTAGAAATGCTCATATGAGTTTGTTACCCTTGACTTCTCCCTGCCTCTCTGTCTGTGGACTCACTTAGGCCTCCAAACAGTGTGTTTAAAATGCTGCTAAATCAGAACACCTCTTTGTGAGAGTCTTTACAGATGTGACAGTGGGCTGTAATCCTTTTTCTCAGTAAGGATATTCCATTGCAGAGCTGTCTGTGAGTTACTGGTGGGCGGTTTAACATTACCTCTTCTTTTTATAGGATGAAGTCAGACGTCTGGCACTGACTGGGTGTCCCCTGCAAGGCTGTGCTCCATTCCAGTTGTTCTGTGTAGCTGGCTGTAAACAGGACATGATTTTTTCCCCATCACACACCTTTTCTCTTGGCACTGAATGCTATAGCCGAGATGTGCAGGTGGAAAAGGAATTTGCTTATTGCCAAAGGAAGCTCCAAAGCAGAAAAATGCTGAGATAGGTGATTCACAGGGAGGTTGTTTTGGATTTGTTTGTTTTGCCCAAAGGGCTGCCATCGTCATGTGAGGGTACAGGGCTGTACCTTGTGCTGTACCCTGTCCTGGGGGCATCAGGCAAAGCATCACCAGATGGTTGAGGAAGGGGATTGTCCCTCTCTGCTCTGCCGTGTTGAGGCCTCACCTTGAAATTGTGGCAGTTTTGGTCGCCACTATGTAAGAAAGACGTGAAGCCATCAGAGAGTGTCCAAAGGGGGGCAATGAAGATGGTGAAGGGCCTTGAGGGGAAGCCGTGTGAGGAGCAGCTGAGGGCACTTGGTGTGTTCAGCTGGAGAGGA
>JAYRBT010000177.1:4887070-4902763 GCA_036023395.1 Myiotriccus ornatus | reverse complement strand
AAATTATTAAACAGTGACTGTTATTTGTTCCACTCTGGAAGCATTGTTACAGGAATGCATCCTCATTGTTCTAGAGCTGAGGGACTGCAACATTGTGAGAATATTTTTACAGTGCCAAAATAGGCAAATATCAATAAAATCTTTAGACTTTTTTTTTCTGCTTCTTACATGCCCAAAGATTATTCATAGCACTGTCATTAATGTAAATCCTTGAATAAAGTTTGGCTCAGAGTAACTCTAGTTTTGATTCAATAAAACATTTTCAGGCTTCTGTGCCGGAGTTAAGATTGTGCTTATTAAGTATTTTGCTGATTAGAAGCCAGTGTATTCTTCGGTTCTTAAGATAGCCTAAATAGTCTTGCTATCAAGATTTCTGTTGTGTCTAATACCAGTAGGAACTATTTCTGCTAAACCAGTATCAGGTGTTCTGAGAGTTAGAAAATGGTACAGAAGGACTCTGCCATGTCCAGAAAATCTTTGACACGAAGATAAGTTTGTGACACTGTCACTGATGCTAATGGTGACATCAGCAGAGAGAGACAGGCTAAAATGAAAATAAAGGGGAGGTTTGTCTCTTTTAGAGTGCTGTGTGTCCAGGGCATCAAAAAAACTTCTAGAAATATCAATAGCTGCCTTTTTGGAAAAATGCTTAAATGTGTATTTGATTCTGAACACAGTGTTACTGCCAGCTTCCCTGCCTTTCTGAAGTGAGACCAAGAAAACTCCTGTGCAAGTCATTGAGACAGGAAGATGGTGTCTTGAAAATACTTTTACTTTGCAATTGATAACTGGACATAAATTGACCACAACAGTCCAAGGCATAAAGGTTTGACATCATTACACATATTTTTACTCAGTATTCAAGGTCAGATCAGTCCCATTTTAAAAAAATATTTATGAATTATTTTAAAAATGCTTTAATATATGGAAAATTTTACCCCTTATAAATGTGAAAATCAAGTTGTGTCGGTGGGGGGTTGTTTGTTTAATAGCACTTTGTTTCTAGAGGCCTGTGGGCCACTCTAGGGCAAATAAAAGAAGTTAGGTGTCAACACAGTCTCTTACAGGACCTGATTCAAGGTGTATTCAAGGCAGTGGGAGGCCTTCTAGCCTTGGGAGTTCAGAGGCTCCACGCTGTTCTGGGACTTCTTTCAGGTTTAAATGTGAGAACGTGTTTATTTACCGGAAGAAAAGAGAACTTTGAGAATAACTGGAGGCAAATTCAGACATATATAGAAATAGGTAGTGCCCTGTTTTCAGTGTAACTGAATGCAAGATGGACTTCATAAGGTTTCTGGACTGTTCAAGTTATGACATTGCAGTCAAGTTACTTTTTAATTAAAAATTTAATGTACTTAAAACTCATTGGGTGAGATCTGAAAATTTATGACTCTTTAGGCTGAAGCATATTTTAGTCACTGATCTCTGGAACAAATTCTCTTGTAAATAAAAGATTGCAGTGATACATTATGAAGGCAGAAAAACTTATTGCCATGGCACCTCACTACTGAAAGTTAAATAATCTTTTGGTTTTACTAAAATTGGTTTTTCCCTAGTCAAAGGAAATGTGTGAAGAACTTTCCATTGGATCACAGAGTACAGTCAGGGAATGGTTCTCTGGGATATGAAGTGCTGGAAAAGCATTCTGGATGCAAGCAAGCAAGGAAGGTTCCTCAGTTAACCTCTGGATGTTAGGAGCCAGTGCCCAGGATTTGCTGCATCAGAGACAAGGTAAGCTTTGAGGAAGGACAGAACAGAGGAACAATAGTGCTGTGTGTTGGCTTAATTCTAATTGTCCAGCTGTTTTGTCTTTAGAAATCAAGAACAGGATTTTAAGGACAGGCAGAAAGGGGGAATTTCTCTTATGTAATCTATCTTCCTTCCACCATGGCCATACATGTCAAGAAAATCCACCATGTTCAGTGGATTTATTAGGAAAAAATAATCCAGATATTGAAACCTCTCTGTCTCCAGGTCTCAGAGAGGCCAGACATGAAGGTGGGAGAGCTAGAATAACAGCTGTTAAAATAAGATGGGGAGAGATAAAATTCTGAAGCTGCCTCTGAGAAGTCTGGTTCAATGTCCTGTGTTGCTTGTCCAGCCCAGATCGAATTTACTGTTCATATTGATTATAGAAGTCAATCAGCATCCTGTATGTCTGTGTAATGTAATACCTAATTTCTAAATGAAGGCTTGCTTTTCTACATACACCTGCAGGTGTACAGATGCACTTTAGGTGCATGGTGATGGCTGATGTCCCAGTTTACAAATGGGAAGTCTCCGGTATTTATTTTTTACCTCTATTATTAAAGAAGAATTACAGGAGATGGGGATAGACTTTTTAATAGTCGGGATGTTGAGGCAGGATGAGGGACAGTAGTTTTAAATGAAAAGAGAGTAGATTCATGCTAGATATATGAAAGAATTAATTATTTGTTTTACAAGAAAGGTGGTGAAACACTGAAACAGGTTTCCCAGGTATGTGGTGGATGCCCATCCCCAGAAACAGTCAGGGGCAGGTTGGGATGGGGTTCTGAGCAACCTAGTCTAGTTGAACATGTCCCTGTTCATTGCAGGCATGTTGCTCTAGATGAGGTTTAAAGGTCCCTTCCAGCCCAAACCATTCTATGAGTCTCAGGTAAGCCCCACAGTTACACTTCGAAGTGTGTAGCTGCTGGAAAAGTTGTTTGGCTGTTCCTGCAGTGTAAAGGCTCAGCAGTAAGTCAAGGATTTTAAGAACTGGGGCATAACTAGTGTGAACCTGTAGGCCTTCCACATGGGAGAAGTTTTACTGTGGTGTGAGTTAGCAGAACTTAAATCTCCAAAATACAGTACGTTTGTGCACAAATACCTGCAGCTGTAACTCAGGTGAGCTAGGTAAGCGCCTCCAAGAGGAAACAGAAGAAAAGCAAGTTCTTGGTGCTAGTGCATAGATTAATTTTGTTTTCCAGAAGTCATTAATTGCACTTTATTATCAGGTGGTCCATGTTTGCTTCGTGTTCATATTTGTACTATGTTTGTGTGCAGTGAAAAAAGCCTTAGTATCAGATTTTCGATGTGTAATGCTAATAAGTCCTCTGAGAAAAAAACATTATAAGTTTACATCATGTTGGTTAACATGATTTTGAAGGCAGAAATAGGTCTTGGGAATTACTTGTAAAAATTGGAGGTGGGGATGTTTGTTAGTAAAACTTCCCTTCCTGTGGGTATTGAAATATTGGTGTATGGGCTGGGGTATTCCAGTAAATTTTAGTGAGCCTGAAAGTCAGCAGCTCAGTGTTGTGTGATGTGCTCGCAATGAATCTTGTCATCTGTAAATCCAAGTTCGTTCTTCTAAAGGTCAAAACTGCCAGGACTCATCGGTGCACCTGGTATTATCTGTCATTATTTCCATTGGCATTGAAAGAGGATACAAATCATGAAGTGTTTCCAAAATTAGATACAGTATTACAATCTCTTCGAGGTCCTTGAGTCTCTCCTATGAGTCATTTCTTTTTTGCATGCGTTTCGGTTCGCATTACTACAAATAGAGCTTGTACTTGTATCCCGTTCCTGATGAGATTTAGAAATTGAATTAGGCAGGAAGAGTGTATTTCAGGCTGGGCACCTTCATCATCTTAGCCCTGCTGCTGGGGGAGGAGTGGTTTGCAGAACTTCCTCTGGCAGACCAACTGCTCCTTATCATAGTGAGGCTGAGCTGTTTTAGTTTAACTGTAACTTCAACCCGGTGATTCAAGTTGTCCCCCTCACTAAGCAGGAAAAGGCTTAAAAACAGGGGAGGTTTAAAGCATTGTCCAGATATAATGTACAGAAACAACAGAAATGATAAAGAAAATGGATGAGGAGTAATTCCTACTTTTCTTTTTAGTTAAGTTTCTTTAATCATGCTGGGGAAGTCTCTACCCAGTATCATCCCACACTGCTGTTTGTGGGAACAGTCCCACACCCATCTGTGACACTTGTGCCTTCACTGAGCATGTGTGTAGATGTGAGCACTCTAACCAAAGGCATTTGAGCCATAGTTATCACCTGGGACATGTGTTGTCTGTCAGAATTTTCTAAAAATGATGGGTTGACTGCTCCGAGCAGGACTGATAGGAGCTAGCTGCTACCAGAGTGATGGAGTTTAAAGGCTGAAACCAGGGAGGCTCCATAATGGCTTTTCTCCTTTCCAGTTCTAACCATCAGTACATTTCATTTCACTCTTATAAATGAAGTTAGATTGCTACTGAAAATCCTTTTTTTTTTTTTTTTTTACTTCAGTCGATTTCAACTTTTAATATTGTTTCTATAATTATTAAACACCTAAAGACAAGGTTTATCTCATCATTTAAATCCTGGTGTAGTATCTGGTATGTCATGTGCTGCTTGTAAAGTCATCACTTTTGTCACTTGTGTGTGGACAGCAACTAATAGATAATAAATTTATTGGTTTAGCTGATAAGTTAATTTTAATAACTATTAATTTAATGCTTGGTTCTATAAAAAGTAAAAGGAGCATCACCAGTGTTGTTTTGCAGGTTAATATCACATGGATTTGCAGAGAGTTTTTAATAAAGAAGTAATTTCCTTTGCACACCACCCACAGGATTTTGTGGTGTATTCTGTTTGTGGGGTTTTGGACTTTACTGGGCAAAATCAGATGTACACAATGGTCTTCATAATATTGCTGGTCTAACAAGGCAGAAGCACGCTCTGTTACTGATACATGGAGACATATTGCTGTTCTGTATTTTTAGGTAATACTTAAATGATCAAAGAATTGTTTCATAGAATGGTTTGGGTTGGAAGGGACCTTAAATATCATCTGGGTCCAACTTCCTGCCATGGACACAGGCACCTTCCCTGAGACCAGATTGTTCAATGCTCCGTCCAACCTGGCCTTGAACGTTTCCAGGGATGGGGCATCCACAACTTCTCTGGGTAACCTGTTCCAGTGCCTCACCACCCTCACAGCAAAGAACTTCTCCCCAGTATCTAATCTAATGCTGCCCTCTTTCAGTTTAAACCACCCTCTCTTGTCCTGTCACTAGTCACTCTTGTCCTGCCCTGGTCAAAAGCCCTCTCCAGCACTCTAGCAGCCCCCGTAGGTTCTGGAAGGTGCTACAAAGTTTCCCTGGAGCCCTCTCCAGGCTGGAGCCTTCTCCAGGCTGAGCAACCCCAACTCATGGTGATGGCGTGTGGTGGGGCTGCCATGTGTTTGGGGCTTGCAGTAAACATCAGGGAAATGCTGCTGTAGAGGATGTGAATAGCAGATTGTAAGTGGGTTCTCCTGTAGCACCTGTGACCACAGAAATCTGAAAGAGGCATAAACTATTCTTGTGAGGTTTATAGGGCAGGAAGCTGATCAGAATTTGAACTATTCATATAACCATTAGAATTAGATTTGTTTTCTCTGAGTTGCCTTAAATGTAGAAGCAGCAGTTCTAAAGTTTCTAGACACTATAACTCTACATTTTGTGCTTAGAACAACAGTGCAGAAAATGAACAGCAAGCCCAGATTTCTCATGTAAATGGCTGTGGACATGCTATTATAACCAGAGTATGTGCTGTGGTTGTCCAGCATCTCTGAGGCAGATGTTCTTCTCTGAGTGTACTTACTGTGTAGTACCCTCTAAATAACAGTATAGCTTCAGCTTCTCCAGAAACAGCAAAAATACAGTAATTTCACTCACTCTGTTGAAGACTGGAGAAAAAGCATATGACTACTTCTCCCAACAATATCCCTTCTGCAGTTGTTAGGAAGAAACTCATCAAACCCAAATTCTGTCTTTTTACAGTAGTTTCATATAACTTGATATTAATAACTCTAGCAGTTCCCTAAAGGCATTAACACCTATTTAGCTTTTATGAGCCAAATAATTGAACATAAAACTGAGCTTGAGTTGCTGAACTTTGCTTGCCTTAAATCTGCCTTCACTGATTATCATTGAGCTGAATGTCTTCTCTTCCAAGAATGTTAAATTAGTTCTGAAGTTGCCCAAGCAATGCTCACTGGGATGGTCACAGGTTCTTCAGTCAGAGTTTCTTTTCTTCTTCCTTAGTATAGTTAGGAATATGGATCTAAAGTGGTTACCCATGAGACAGGAAAAAATCATGTCTGTTTGCAAAGGTGGGGCTTTACACACAGTACTAGATTGAATCTCAAGGGTTTAATTTCTGATTCGAGTGAAGTACTGTATGGTTTTATTGTGAACACAGGTATATGAGGGAACAACCTATCTCAAGTTTGTTTCTCTCTCTCTGTGTATGCATCCTAGATCTTTTTTCAGAGATCTGGAAATATTCTATTCTCTGGAGGGTATTAAACTTCTATAAAAGCTTTGGGTCACCTGCATAAGAAGAAGGAAATCTTGACTTGCAGGAAAATCATGAGCAAGTTGTTTCGATAGTCAGTTAACTTTGCATTTTATCTGCAGTCGAAGTGAGCTGAGCCTTGTCCCTGAGCATCTCTTGGTCTTTGGCACACCTCCTTGAACCAGACTCTTAGGCTCAGCCTACAAACCCTGGCTATGTGTCTGTATATGAAGATCAAATGACCTCTAAAATTTGCATTGGATGAAACAAACAGACCGAGCAACTTTAGGTGGTTGTTTTCCAGGCCTTGGGGAACTCCAAATGGACAGTATGCAGAGGTGCATTTATGGAGCATTCAGATCTCCCCCTCTGTAACACTAATACAACAGTAATACATCCTTTTGTATCGTCTCAAGTGCACACTAAGTTAGAGCTATTTAAAACTGTGTTCCAGTAGTTCATCTTAAAAATCTAAAACCCTGACAATGTAAAACTTCATAGTTCCAGCCTTGTGGAGTGGGTTTTTTGTTGATGTTTGCATTGGTTTGTGTTTGTTGTTTTCTAAATCTGCACTATCTTTCTCTTCCCTGCATTTTAGAGTATAAAACAACCCCTGGTTTCAGTAATAATCCTGAAGTGAAAGGGGATTGTTTTGTAAGGCAGCTCTAATCTTAAATAGCTAAACAAAGTAGAAAAAAGTTGTAATGAAAAAAATTACCCTTTAGCTGAGACCTTTTTATACTGAGCTTTAGCCTGAAGCACATTTTTATAGCTGAGTTATAAACCTGTAAAACAATGTTTCTTGTAAAGCAGAGCCAATGATCTATGATAGTTGAAAGCAGACTTTATGATCTAAAACATCCTAGAAATTGTTTGAAATACTTAATGCTTACTTTAAACACATAAATTCTGCAGCTATGTGAAGTTTTGCTGGCTGTTTGATTTTCTGGGGGACATGTTTTGGGTGACTGATGACTATTTGTTAAGGTCAGCAAAAATTAATTCAGCTCATAAGAAACACATTTCTGGTGAGGGACTCTGAAATCATCTTTAAGAAGCATTATTCTTTAAAACAAAAAGGGAAATCTCTAATTTAAAATACATTCTAATCACAAACCACTGTCTTACTATGTCATCACAGAAATTTTGGATGTGGAAGGGTCCTTGTCTGTCATGCAGCTCATACTCTTCCTTGTTCATCTGTCTTCTATTTCAGTGTATAAGTGCTTTGCTAATATAATAGTATTTTTTATTTAAAAGCTTCTGATATTTTAATCACTGTTAATTAAAAGGCAGCTTCAAATAAACTGAATGCATAAAACAAGTCCTCATGCAACTTTAACTTAGACAGCATTCTTCGCTTGGGCAGATCTTCCTCCAAAATAAGTTCAGTTTTGCAGTGCTCAGCTCAAAATCAGGTTAGCTTGAGCTGTGCCCTGCCCTAGGAAAGCTGCTTTACTGATCTATAATGACACTGACTGGCAAAGATTTATGAAGCCAAAATCCTATTTGTGTTTTAGATGGAAAAAAAAAAAAAGAGAACAGGGAACCTCTCCTCCTACTTGTCTTCCCAGGGTAGAAAGGAACATTGAAGACCTCTCTTTCCACTGAATCCCTTAGATTTGTGCCCTGAGTGAATGAGGACAGGAGCAGATAGGTGAGCTCCATACCAAAATCCATCTGGGCAGTTGCCAGGGGGCCCAGACTCTGTGCTGCCAGCCAGTCCTGTTGGCCATCCTCATCCTGCTGTCCAAGAGCAGCATTCCCTGCCAGAGCATGGCTTGGAACATGAGGGGTGCAAGCCTGTGCTGACCCCCATGCTATAGCCTGTTCAGGATGAACAGGCCTTAAATTCTACATTTTGGCTTCATGCTGCTGTTCTTATGAAAGGTTACTCAGAGACAGCTGGGTGAGGGTGGAGAAGGAGAGGTGTGGGCAGCGTTGGTACAGCTTTTTTTCCTTAGAAAATGCTATCCCAAGTGAGTGTTTTCGTAACAGGCAGGGATTCGGGCTAAGATGGTGACAAGGAAGGGAATGATATTGTCAGTTGCTTTTAATAAAGCTTTTCTTCAGTACTAGATTAGAGATATGAAACCATAAATGAGATTGTCGACTGACAGGGCTTTGCCTGCAAATGCAATATTATTAAGGTGAGCTTTCGGTGACATTCTCTACCTCAGGCTACTGGCAGATTAAGCAAGTCATTTCTATTGCTATTGACACTGCTGCAGTATTGTTTCTTTCTCATATCTTCTATATGCCTTGTCAGTAAAAACTTTCGCAGTCAGCCTCTATGAGGCACTGGAGGATGGTGAGTCACTTTTCTTGCTCTCAGCAGAGTGGGCACTCGTGGCTGAACAAGCCCAAGACCAGGGTGTTGCTGATGTTCTGCACTGATGACGTGAAGGGCTGTTTCAGGCTTCTGCTTGGGATGCACATAGCTGAAACAGTAGAGAATAGCAGACAAAAAATCAATCTTCCCATCTACATTCTTTATGTTCAATGTATTATTTAAATGACCACAAGCTCTTGGATTTTGTTTTAAAAATGCCTTTTTTTCCCCCCTTTGTTGTATATGAAGACAGGCCTAAATGGGGAGGATTTTTAAGCATTTTTAAAGAAGTTTTAGGAAGTAATAGGGGAAAATGGGATCTCCACACAATCAATGCCCGGGAATATTCTCTGAAAATTAAATAGAAAGGACCTCTGTGCAAAATCCCCAGCTCTAGCAATGTGAAAGGGACCTTAGAGAGAGGAAACAGCTTAAGATATATCCTTGCCCTTGGCTGTTTTATCATTATCTCATGTAATGGCTCACACCAGCCCTATTTCTAGCCCTGACATGAGGGACATATGGCTGTGTAAGAAAAGAATAGTCTAAGGCTGAGATGGGGATGCAGCTGGAGCACACTGTGCCACTGCTGTTTCCCAGGGCCTGGAAAGGGGTTCTGAGAAGCAAAAGTATGAGCTGGGGCTAACTAAGGCTGTACCAATGTCTAGGAGGAAGCACAGCCTCACCCACAGCCCGAGGAACACAAAGAGGGTTTCAGAATCGCTTTTGGTTTTGGTCCTGAGCACCTCATCTGGAATACAAACAATTTCTTATCCAATCGTAGCTGCAAAACAGATTGCTTTTACTGGCAGATGAAAATTAGTTTTGCAGATTTCCAGTGGCGTAAAGAGTTTTCAAGATGCATAATGGGCATGCATAAATACATTATTTTTGTACTTTTTAAAAGATTTCTAGTCTTCTCCGTGTTCCAGTCTGCTGCAGTTGCTACACTCTTCAGACAAAACTTGGGAGAATGGATCTGTCATAACGTGACGTGACAGGCCTGTGACATGACAGGCCTATGACATGTGTATTTGAGCATTATTCTCCAGAAATAAGAGAGTGCATTAAACAACCTTTGTTCGTGGGGTATACCCATCACTCCCTGACAGTCTCCCTGTTAGTTCATAAAGAGACTATTAGGGATGGTGATGAACCATGCTCATCCATTTACTAACATAACAGGAATTATTAACTCTAATAAATGTATTATTATGTGGCCATTAGTTATCAGTTATAAAACCACTTAATGTCTGCGTGATTACTTGTAAATGGATTTGGAAAGGAGCTAAATTGGTTATTTATTGACTATACTGAACAGTATTATTTATTGACTTGGCTCAGTAAGTCTGGTTTTTCAAGCTAAAGTGAGATTCCAAGTTCGTAATGATCTAACCAGGGTGTAAATCGATTCAGGAAAATTACATTTTTCTGAAAAACTTCTAAATTTAATGGTAAATAGGATTCTAGAATGATCTGAGTTTCTCTTTCCTTTTAAGTTCATTAACTAATTACTTTTACATGTGCTCCTGAGACAGAAATCTGAGAAACTAGAGAATTTAATATTAGTTACACTGAGATGGTGCTTCCAAGCAGCACATGGCCCTGTGAGTCAGCAGCAGACACAGACTGCACTTTTGTCTGGGCTCTCGTGCTTGGCAGATCAGTTGCTGCACCAATACTTTAAAATTTGCTGCTATAATGCTTTAAAAGACTGAAGCAAGTAAATAAGTTTAATTTCATGGGATGTAGTCTTCTCACTGAAGTTGATCCTATTTATCTCCATGATGTAAAAACTAATTTTAGGCTAATTATTTTATAGAAGAGAAAGGCTGAGGGTACAGCCTGCTTATTGAATTCCAACGAAGAAAGGCCAGGCAAGAAAAATACTGAGGCAAAGTCAGCAAGTGCCAGAGTTCAGTGTTTGCTCCTTCAGTAATATTTAATGTATGTTAAACATTTAATCCAGCAGACAGACACTGCACATGGATGTGCTCCTAAACTATCAGTAGAAGAAAGAAAGAGGCATTTTAGCATTCCTGAAATACACTGAATTGCTTTTAAATACAGAAGACTGCTAACTCCCATGGACATAAGAGGGACTTGGGAAGCTCTGGCATTTGGGGAGTGTTGGGGTTTTCTTCAATAGTAAAAGCAAGTTCTTGTGAAGCAGATGTGGATTATTTGACTTGTATTTCTGGTGAGTACAGAGCTCAAACTTCTAGTTAAATATTGTCTAAAAAATATCTACAGGTTGTGGTAGGAGGGACAGAGAGGTGACACCAGTGGAAAGACCCCACTGGACACAGCTGAGCATATCAATGATCTTCAAGAGTTCAGGAGTCATGCCAAAGCTAATGAAGTGCAGCACGTAAGAGGCATTGGAGAATTTGAGGAAGCTGCTGGATGTGATGTGCTGGCATTGTGAAGCCACTTTTCCCTCACAACTCTTGCCTGCGTTTTTTTTTGGTCTCCTTTCTCCTGCCTTGCAGCAGGAGATGGGGCAAAGGCCGTACTGTGGTGAGTTCTTGGCACTCACAACAGATCCAGCCAGAACAATCACTGCTTTTGAAACAAAAGCAACCACAAGAACAAAACACCAATGTTAGGAGGCCAATCCCATGCTATTGGTATCTTTTTATTTCCCCTGGGCTGCAGGCAAGGTTGCAGAAGACGTGCCTGACTTGTTTCTAAAAACATGGCTCCTGGGGAAGGATCTGAAGGCCTACAGAGATATTGCTGAATCTCTATGAGTATTTGACCTTTTGCTTGCTGAATTTGCCAGTAATTAGTGAAAGATGGAATTGAGGTGTGCAGTTCCAGTTGTGTCAGACATAGAAATGGTTCGAGATTTTTCAAGTAAATGTTTTTTCTTTTCAATTAAAGACTAAACATTTTACACAGCAGAATAAGTTTCAACAACAAAAAAGAAATTTTTTATTTTTAACAATGTTTCTGTTGAAATCTACCTCTTACCGTCTTGAGTGTAAACATACTATTACTTGCAATAAAAAAACCTGTATTTATCTCAGTGTTGAAGCAAACCTGGAGAAAAAAAAAAGGCATCAAACCCAAGATTAATATTTTTGGATAATTGGAACAGAACGTTTGTCTAAAATTGAACTCTCTCCACATCAGCTTCTATCTTCAAAGTGCTTTCAGTTGTGCAATTTCAGTAACTCAAAACCAGAATCTCAAATGGTCATGACTGAAGTTTTGAGCTTTTTCTTATAAGCTGCTTTTGGTGTTACAAAAATATGATTAATCATGAGTGAGAAATAGATTTAGAATTAGGGAACCTCTACTATCTTACAGATGTTTCCAGGCTCAGGGTTGTGTGCAGCTGGCAGGCTGCTGGATGACATCTATCCTTTGCCAAGGCAGCTTGCTTTCTCCATTTCACAGCAGAGAAAAGTTAACTAGCAAATGTCCTGTTATATTTGCAAGACTTTCTCCATTTCACAGCAGAGAAAAGTTAACTAGCAAATGTCCTGTTATATTTGCAAGACTTTCTCCATTTCACAGCAGAGAAAAGTTAACTAGCAAATGTCCTGTTATATTTGCAAGAATGGGAAGAAGGAAGGAGAAACTGTAGACAGAAATAGCATGATATGCCAGTAACAGTCTTACAAATCAAAAAAAAAGTCAAGGTAGTATGACAGTTAGGAATTTAGGAGTGAGAAAAGTACTTAAGGAATCTGTTGGGAATTGTACACATTACCAGCACTTTAGATTTTGTACAAACAATTATAGACATAAGGAAATTTCTGAATTCTGTAAATACGGAAGCACTAAGTGATTGGAAAGAATTTTGGTTTTGCTTTATGGCTGGAGGTTCCTTTCTTGTTTTAGTGCACTGTAGTGCTGTTTTAGCTCCTTTACACTGACTTCTTTCTGTTTTAAATTGACCAAAATTCGATAAAAACCACGTGGGTGCTCCCTCCGGACGAAAGCAACAGCATCCAACAATAATATATAAGGCTCTGTCACCAGAATTCAAGGACTGTGGCATTGTAGCTAGAAATCATAGTGGTCAGATTTTCTGTGGGCTGCCACAGCGGGCTGGTGACAGGAAAATGTAACATATGCTGTATTTCACAAGTCCTTATATTTCCAATTCTGCATCAGAGCTTGTTGCCTATTATTTGCTTGTAGTTCACTGTTCAAGCTGGAGGAACATTTTTCTTGATTTATAGCTCTATTAAACTGATAAATCAATCACTTGTGTGAGGGGAGGCAGTTTGCTGACATTTGCTTTGCCAACATACTGCCACCCACAACAGTATTCACAGGTCCTCAAGGATATGGTAAGAGAGAGGAAGCTTTCCCTGTAACTTAATTTTTAAAGCATAATACCTGTTCCTGGTGCTCTGAGCAACTTCAATGAGAATATTTTTGAAGAGCTGTCACCTGCTAATCCAGTATTAAACTTGATTTGTTTTTACATTGCTGTTTAGCAAGATAGCTGCACTACAGTTCAAGAGGTAAAAGGCATCATTTAAAAAAGGACCACATTAGGCTTTTAAAATTCTAATTACCAAAAGGGGAGAAATCAGACCAAATATTTTGGAGAACTACACAGAGTATTTTTGCCAGTGTTTAAATTGTCCAACCACCTACTCTGGGATTTGCTTGTCTTTCCTTGAGTGTATGCTTACTTCTGAAACACAAGTGTGAAGGCAATTGTCTTGAGACTTTCGTCTGTGATGCATAAGTTGCTCTACAATATGACCACTGGTTTTAGAGTGCAGAAGGGTGTCTGTGGGAAAGCAAAGTTCTTATTGGAGCTTGTTTTCTAACAGTGGACAGCACAGATACAGCAAAGGAAAGGTCCCTTCTTGTTATCTTAAACTGCGTAAACACAGTCAGATCCCTTCTTCAACACAAGTTAGAGTACCTAGTTAAGTAGAAAGAATCATATACACTGTGCTAAGTCTAGCAGTCTTTTCCTTAGACAATACAGATAACTTTGGGGTTGAATTTTATTATTCTGAGCTAGTACTTTTTTCAAAATCAGCTTACTAATACATATTTCCTCTTAGATAGGATGATGAATTTATACAAGGTTTATTGAAGTTATTCTTCTTTTGCATGGGTGTAATTGATGGGAGACCTGGCTGAGTGTCTTGGAAAGAGAGAATGTAAAAACACAAAATGAAGACACATGTACTCCGTCACCAGGGTTCCTCATATAAATAAGTTTGTGCTAATGTTATGTTTCATAATTTATCATAATGTCAGGATGAATCCTTTCATGCCTACATAGGATTTGAATAAAATTAGTAAGAACTTTTGCATAACTTCTGCAGTAACACTGAAGGGAACAAATGGATGTAACGTGCATAATTATTTTCCCGTGATTGCAGTGAGAGACTTTGTTGTTGGTCCTTTATTTGCATTTGACATATGATTCTCTTCTCTAATATTTTCCTGTGCCATTCCCCTGGCGTTCTGCATTGGACAAATCTGCATCTTCAAGTAAGTGCTGTTTTCACCAGTGTAATTAGGATATTGCAGAGGGCAAGCAGGAACGTCTCCTGGTCTCCTGGTAGCTTGGGTTGTGCCAGTACTGTAGGTTATAAAGCACGAGAGACTGCTGAGAGCAGTGACTGCAGTATCCTTGTCTAGGCAGCCATTCAAAACACTGGGGTGGTGCCTGTTTGTTCTTTGTATTATAAAAGTTGATTCTGACAAAATTTAGCTTGTTCAAGATGTATTCTCTACGTCCACACTGATGAATGAGGCAAGACTGAAGAGAAGAAAAACCCCTCAAAAAGGAAAATTCAAGTCTGGTGCAATAAAGTGATGTTTTGTACTCCTATCCTTGTTAACAAGCCTTGCTTGACTTCCAGATCCAATCTGGTCTCATAGTCCTTGTTTAGAGAAAAACTTTCAGAGATAGTGGTAAGATTCTTGGCACTTTTGAAAATCAGGAACGTAAATAAAAGTTGTCTAACTTAGAGTAGCCCGCTAAAAGCAATCTAAGAATCTGTACTGTGTCATAATATTCTGAAGTATTACTCTAAAGCTCAGGAAGAGCTATGGATGTCATGTATCTGGACTTCTGTAAGGGCTTTGGCACAGTCCCTCCATGATATGCTTTTCTCTAAATGGGAGAGCTGTGGATTTGATGGGTGGACTGTTTGGTTGGGTGATGAATTGTTTGGATGAATGTATCCAGAGGGTAGGGGTCAATGACTCAGTGTCCAGATCAATGGAGGTCAGTGACAAGAAGTGTCTGTGCTGGAACCAGTACTGGTAAATATCTTCATCAGTGACATGGGCAGTGGGATTGAGTGCACCCTCAGCAATCTGTAAACTGCACTGAGCTGGGTTGTGCAGTTGAACTGCCTGAGGGATGGGATGCCGTACAGAGGGACCTGGACAAGGTCCTCAGCACAGGAAAGATATGGAGTAGGTGCAGAGGAGGGCCACAAGGGCTGGAACATGCCTCCTATGAGGAAAGGCTGAGAGAGCTGGGGTTCTTCAGCCTGAAGCAGAGAAGTTTCTAGGGAAACCTTTTTGCAGCTTTAAGTACTGACAGGGTGCTCATACGAATGATAGGGACAGACTTTTCACTAGGGTCTATAGCAATATGACAAGGGAAATTTGAACAGTGAGGGTGGGGAAACACTGGCACAGGTTCACTAGAGTGGATCCACCCACTAGGGTGGATGCCCCTTCCCTGTAAATACTCAAGGCCAGGTTGGGTAGGGCTCTGAGCAACCTGGTCTAGTTGAAGATGTCCCTTGGCTTGGACTAACTGAGCTTTAAAGGTCCCTTCCAATCTAGACTATTCTATGATTCAATGGTTATGAATTCTGAATGTCTCTCATTTCACTACATCAAAATGCGTCTTTAGAGAGAGTTGTTTTTAAACCTTCTTGTGTTTTTTCTTTTCACTCAGCTGCTCTGGTACTGTCTGTCCTAAACTGACTCTCTGTACACTGTGAAGTGAATTATATAATTGTTCCTCTTCACTGAATATCAAACATAAGAAACTCTATTCTACTATTTTTTAAAAAATCTGCCAGGTTCTCATGTGCTTTTGCAACCACATCACC
>JAYRBT010000177.1:4821227-4886970 GCA_036023395.1 Myiotriccus ornatus | reverse complement strand
GGTGGGAACTTAACACTGTCCGGTAACAAGTCCTCAGTTTATATATTATTTGCTCTGATGAAATATTTAGGCAGTGGTGACCCATCTCTTCCATGGAACCTCCAGGGCTAAAAGAATTTAGGCTCAACTACTTCATTTTTGCTGCTATGTGTGTGCTGGCCTGAACTTTTGTGCTTTACATAGCAGCTGTGCAGAGTAATTAACAATTTGAAAAATAAGTTGAGAAATTTGGATGTTCAGTTGACCTGAGCTCATCTCCCTGCCTTGTGAATACAGATTACACAGAGAAGGTGATGGGATCCAGTGGCTGGGCTCAAGGCAAAAGGCAGGTTATGGCATCTTGCTTGTGGAAATTGTGTCTTTGTGACAGGAAAAATGTGGTGTTTGTCTGGGCAAAGAAAGATGCTGGGAAGAAATATGTGAAACTGTGCAGTGTACTGAATATCAATGTTTCTTTGTGTCACACACAGTTTTGGAACAGGCAGGGTGCAAACCATGCTTGGATTTTGAGGGATATGCAAGATCTCTGAATGTGGATAGACAGACTTAATTCTGAGAGAGTGAGAGTTGCTTACTGAGGATAAAATGGATATTGCAGAAGGACCGAAAACTTCACCGAAACTTTCAGCTTATTAAAGCCTAAGACATTAATTTCATTCTTTGAATCAATGTATATATATCTCCCAGAAAATTCTTCTTTTATGATGTATGGGTGTGATGTTAAAGTCAAGGCACACACGCTGTCTGCAGGCCATACAGAGGGAAGAGATGACAGACTCACCAAGCCACTTGTTTATTAAATGTGTGGTGCCTGAAGGGAAGGGGCCCACAGTATGATTATTTTAATTTGTATGGATCAATAAGTACGTTTCCCTGTTGCACAACAAGCACTTCAAAACCAGTCTGTCTTCCTGCACTGCAGGCTTTATATTCACCACTGCTCAACACACCCAGCACTGCTGGCAGTTACCACCCTGGAAAAAGCCACTTTGCACATACTTTGTCAGATTGCAGCTCACACACATATTAAAGCACACATAATCCCTTAAACACACAAAGAACTTTTTTGTAAAACTTTTTTAAAGTATCCTTGGGCCACAAATGCAAACTGTGGCATTAAGACAGGGAACTGTTTTCAAAGTTATAAATATCTTCGTTCTTATTGTTGTCCTGGAATTTGTGGCATAATCCTATGAGGAGTAGTGTACTTGTCATGCCAGACAGTACAATTAATGTTTTGTTTACCCTTTCCCCATTCTGATTCTCAGTTCGTATCAATGCCAGCTCCAGGAGTGATGGAGGCTTTATGACATTTCTCTGACATGAAGTTGAGACCATTGTCCCTGACCTGTCCTTCAGAACACTTTCTGCAGCTCTGGCTTACCTGTTTTCACTGATTGTGAAAACTGACTGCTGTGGACATCCTTTTTATGTTGCAGCACATACTCTAAACCACAAATTGTACAGATCTGGATCGTGAATTTATTAATTCCTCATCTTCGTCTAGCCCATGACAGTTACCTTGTGACTGAGCAGCTCTGGGAAGTAACTGGAGATTTTCAAATGGTACCTTCTGTTGAACAGGGTGATTTTTACCACCCATCTTTCACATCATTGCAAATATGTAACTGCATACAGTTTGATTAATAGCTCTACAAGTCAAAATAAAGAGACAAAATGAAGAGAAGCAAAATAACTTGGCTATTCTAGTTATGAGAGTGGTAATTCTTTCAAGAGGTGCAGAGATAGGATTTTGTTTTCAAGTTGAACTGTTGTGGCTGCAAGTTGTTACTGCCTGTGTATGCCTGTACTTTTAACAGTCCTCCCTCTGCTGAAAGTGCCTGTGATTTCAGAATTTAGGGTCCAAATGAAAATGCAAATGTGCAGTAGGTTAAAATGTATCTGCTCTGCTCTTAAGGAGCCATTTCTTCTATGGGGTATTTTTTCCCCCCTTTCTCCCCCTCTTCTTTATTTTTCTTCTTTTTTTTTTCTTTTTTTTTTTTGTAATTTTTTAAAATATTAGCCAACTAACCTGAATTTACCCTTCTACACACGTGCTGGAGGGAGGTGAAGCTGAAGTACCAGCGGATATATTTTTTGCTTGGTATTTATCTGAACTTTGCAAACAGGCACTAGTGTTTAACACCCTATTATTCCACAGCTTCTGGATGCTGACCCCATATCCTTTTCTCCCTCTCTGAATCATTATCTGTAACAGCTTGGCATGAATGAGGCTTCATGAAACTCATTACAATTCCTTTTTCTGTTTTGGAATTTCTCCTGGGCATGATGGAAATAAATTAATAGAGTTGTATGGGAGAATCTTGCACTACAGTGTTGATACTGTTATTATCTGGATAAATAGGATGCTTGAGCTGCCTGCTAATAATCTGGTAGCTGCCTCTTAATAACCTTTCATAAAATTAAAACATTTTAGAAATTCTCTGCTCTAGTAGCAGACTAGTCTGTAATAGATGGGAAGTTTTAAAAATGGTGATGATCCGTTGTTGTTCATGAGCAGAAATTAACATAATATTCAGTTAGAAATTATTTTGATTAGATACTGGGAAAAGAGATTTACATACATTAGGAACCAGGGAACATTTCAGAAGGCGAGGAACAGGAAGGAGGGTTGAAACCCTGGTTAGAAAAAAGCTAGGCTGACGGCCCTGAAAACAAAAAAGTGCTATAAAGTGTGAGGAAGCTGACTGATGTAGAGGAGCACAGATGTCAGATGGCTGTGATCCCCCCCAGTGCCCATGGCTAATGTTCAGTGCATGTCAGAAAAGGCTGCAAAGAAAGCAGCACAAGTGCAATGAGTAGGGAGAGCAAATCAGGCTCCTTCCTATGACACTTGACGTGTCCAGTACAGTTGGCAGCAGACCAAGGGCAAAACTTGCCAGTGCTAGAAACCTGGAAAATGAGATGGGAGAACTGGGACGCTTGGATTTGTATGATGAGCCTGACAGACGCAGCTCAGAGACCCTGCAGAAAGAGAGGAATCACTGGATGTGGAGTTCCCAGCCTATCAGCTTCACAAAAATTGACAGAATAGAATGTGCATGTAGAGGGCATTGTTTTTGAAGTCTAAAATGAAGTGTGACAAAATGAAACTATTGTTGAAAAAGAAAAAAACTGTGTGAAATCCCTGTGGTTGGAAGTACTTCACTGTAATAATAAAATTATACCATTAGCATTGTATAATTATCCCCACCCTCAGTCAGGGTACAGATAAAGGAAAGAGTTTAGGGAACCTGCGAATTCAGGACATGTAGTTATACTGGGATGTTTCAATACCAACAGAATTTATGGCTCATGGTCTATGACAGAATATAGAAATACATTTTTTCGGAGCTGCTTTCCAGAACAACTAGTCTGCAGTCCCAGAAAAGATCTGTTCCTGCTTTGGTCCTGGGTGGTGCACAGGACCAGCTCAGGAAGTATGTGGGAGAGCTGATCTGTAATAGCAGTTGCAATATGATTTGGTTTAACACTGCAGCAGGAGAGACTAAAGAAAATAAATCCAGAACACAAGTGTTCAATTTAAAGAAAGGGAACTCATACTAATAAGGGAAGTGTTTAAAAGGAAGAGAAAGGATTAAGGGAGAAGCAGGCTAAAAAGCAAGAAGCCTAGAGGTAGCCTAGCCACTTTTCAGAAGTGCTGTATTAGCATTCAAGACAAACTCTGCTGAAACTCGAAAAGAAATCAGAGTGGTCCAGCAAAAACCCTACAGGACTAAATAGAAAATCAGGCTGATTTTCATGTAGCAAGGACTGGCATTTGTAACTGAAATTTTGTCCTCCAGAATAGAATAGGAAAGTCCTTATGGCAGATCAAATGTAACCAGGAAATTAAAAAAGTTAAGAGAGAGTTTGAGGAGCACCTTGCATGGGATGGGGGAAAAAACAATTTTAAAAAAAGAAGTTATTTCAATATGAGAAAAGCGGGAATATTGCAGAAGTTTGTCCTGTCCACAGAAATGGCTCTAGAAAGGATGCTGGGAATGATGGACCGTGAGTCTCACCACCATCCTTCGAAAGATGATAAACTTGGTAAAGAAGATTAAGATTACTGAACATGCAGAGAAACAGCTGGGAAAAAAGGTCTCCACCAGAACTGGTGAAACATGAGAAATAAGAGAAATCTGGGTTTTCCAGCCACCCTTTCAGTTATCTGAGCTGGCCCGAGGTGCCTGTGGTCACTATACCAGGTATTTGTACCTCCTGTGCAGTCTCACCCATGATGACTTTTGTCTGTCTTATTTTCACTAGTCTAAAGCAAGAAAAAAAAATCTGTATTTTCAGGAGTTCCTAGGGAAACAAATTACAATGTTTCTCTAGGAAGAAGACCAAATAAAAAGGGAATGAATAGCAGAGCATCTGTCAAGACAGTGTGTGTGGTGTTGGTGAGGTAGGACTGGGTGGTCAAAGATACAGACAGCAAAGGAATTTTAGTGGATGTATCCCATACATAGGAGGCACCAGAGCAGCTGGAAGGGTGGATGGAGACAGTACCATGTGTGTATGAAATATCTGTGGCATATGCAGGAGCAAGGAGTGTGTGTAATATATGAGGGAAAGAAATTCCTTAAGTGGGTATTTTCTGAGTGGGGCTGTTGTGATTGTCCTTCCACACAGTTGACCACCCGACCTCCTTGGCTCTCAGATGCAGACCCATGCCTGCTTCCTTCCCAGATGTTTTAACTCTAGGTTTTTGTCTGTTGCTATTGAATCCGTACAGGAAGCACAGATGATGGGCAAAGGAGATGATGAACATAAAGCAGAGATGGAAGGTGGCTTCTAAGGTATGAAAAATACTCTGTCTTCTTAGATCTTGGGGTTTGCCTGCTTTGGACCTGGAAAGAACCTTTCTCAACACTTGAGAAGCTCTTCAGGAGAGAACATTTTTACACTTGTAACTGCAGAGGCTGCTGTGGTAACTAAATATACAACGAGGTCATAAGGTCTAAACAGAGCTCAGAATCTCAGTAAAGAAGATAAATTTAAAGGAAGCATAACTGCACAGTGTTTGGACAACTAAACCAAAGATTACACTGCAGTTATTAGGGAATCATCAAAGCTAGCATCTCTGGTATTCTGAAATGGGCTATTTAGATAGCACACTTATTCCTCAGGGGAGGGTTAATCAGCAAATTCACTTGTGACTAAGACCACAGACCCACCAAGGAATCATGTACGTTTTTCAATTGTCTGATCATTAATGATCTAGAAACCCCTAAGGCATGACAGGCAACTGAGGGAAATCCAATAAGTTTTCTACCACTGCTGAATACCAAGAAGTGAAAATAACTACTGTTGTGTCCTTATAGCGCATCTGTGAAACACTGCATGAATTAATAAACAGGATTTTCTGGATGCTACAGGCTGACCTTCAGTTCTCTTAGCTTATACAGAGATCTAGTCAGTACAACCTTCTGTTCAAACAGCGCCTATTTTCAAACAATATACTATAAATTAGAATTATCTTTATTAAGATAATGGAGTGCATAACACCCACAAGCATTCTCAATTTTATTTAGGGCCTTACAGATATCTTTACTGTGAACACAGCATTCCAAACACTACTCTTTAAATTATTACTTAAAGCAAACTCAACCATTTTTTAGAAACTGGTATGTTCACTTATGTGAAATAAATACATTTGCCAATGCAGATATGGCTGAATGTCTTAGCTATTTTCCATGTGTTATTGTGCTAAAAATCCTGGTTTGTAACCAGGGATACATGTGACAATGAATGGGATAAGAAAAGCCTAATTTGAGCCTTCCATCAGAAGTCACCAAAGATTGTAATTTTCTATTGGCTTTCAGACATTTAACCATGTTTGTTTACTTAGGAGTAAGAAGTTCCTGTTTTAAGAAACTGCATGAATGAGAGGATGTCTTAGGTTTACCAGTAGAACACTCTGGTATTATACCACAGGTTGTACTATCAATAATGTTGGTCAAGGGTATCAGGGGCTAGTCACTCAAGTCATTCAGACAGAGCCTCATCTACTGTCTAGTGTCTATTCAGTAACTTTTAATGTGATTTAGATCAATAAAACAGTCTAGTTCTAGAGTTTCTCTTCTGGAAAGTCTCACCACTTCCACCAGAAATGCTTGTGCGTGAAACCATTTTAATTAAAGCATGCTAATTTTGATCTCTTCCTTAAGTAATGCTCAGTGTCAACAGCATTGAGGTTGATGCGTGGTCACAGAGGTCAAGGGATAAAACTTCCAGTAGATTTCGTGCTCCTTGTAATAAGCAGTCCTGGGGCCAGGGGCCCATCGGCCCGTCCGTGTCAGCACAGCCCAGCAGCTTCTCAGCCTCGCTGGCACTGCGGGCAGGCCGGCGTGTCCGCTCGGATTAGCTGTGCCAGCAGTCAAGTGCTGGAGCCTGGGCACGGTGCTGACCTAACCTGCTTCGGGTACCCGAGTTACTCCGTCCTCTGGTGTGGGCAGCGTGAGCTGTGTTTGCTGTGGAGCTACTGGAATTAACTCTGCTCCAGCGCGTGGGACAGACGCGCCCTCTCGGCTGTGAAATCGTTTGCATGTGAGGGGGGAGGGAGGAAGATTCGTACCCACTGAAGTCCAATATTGCTCCTTTAAAGCAGTAATGGAATAGTGTGTGCTGAGTGGAGTACTGGCTTTTGCCCAGTGAACAAAGAGGAACAATATCAAATAGTGGATAGCAGTGCAATAAGAGAGCAACAAATCTGTCTTAATTCTGAACAAGGCATGACTCACGTAGAAGGAATAGTACATGTGCACGTAGTAAAGATATATATCACAATGAATATGCACAGCTTTAATCCTGGTATTTCTTAATTCATTAATTCTTGGCTAGACTCTTCATGTCCTTGTAAATTATTTTTATATATTTATATATTTAACAAATCCTAGCTTAATGATACTGTGTTTTTCATAATGTTTAAGCTTTTTTTTTCATGTTTGAATGGTAATTTGTATGTTTTTTCTTGTACTCAGGTGCATATGTATGTTTATAATATATGAAATAACAAATCAAATAAAGTTTCCAATGGAGTTTTTGCATAAAGCTATGTTTGGCTTGGGTTGCTTGTTATTTTGTGCAGTATAAACAGTGCTTTTCAGGATCCTGTGCCCCAAATAAACTTGCCAGATACGTTTTAGACAACTGACTAGGAAGAAGACCTAATCCTGTGACTACAAAGCAATCATGTATTATTAAGCTAACCTACTATTAAGTATAATAGAAGAGTTTAAAAATCTGTCAGGAATGAAACAAAAGAGGGAAATGGAACAGGTAATATGGCACAAGGAGCAAGAGATAAGACTTGATGCCATGGGGGATATGACAGAATCCTTGACTGGAGAAAGGAAACATATTCTGCACTGTAACTGGGAACCTTGCAGGAGTAAATAATTAGGAGAGAGTGAAGGAGAAAGTGGAGAAGATCCTTATCTAACAGCATCAGAAAACAACACAAGAACTCAGTCTCCCTGCTTACTTGCAGTAGCTGTTAAATAAGGTTGGTGTATCTTATCCTTTTGATAATGGTCACACAGTAAGTGTTGTGATACCTTGCTCATTTTAGGGACTCCAGGTAAGCCAGGTCAGTAATTCATTCTTGCTGCAAGAAATCCTTGGCACACCTCCAAGAACCAGCTGGTGACCGGACCGAAAAGGTTCCCTCTGTTGGTTGTTCTGGTGGGTGACTTTTTCCTTCTTCACTTAGTCAAGTTGGTGGGTGGCTGTGCTAACCACTGGGCATGCAATACAAGTCTAAAGAGGCCTTTTGTTTTATTTTGGACAATTATAAAACTTCTTTTTTTATTAATGCAGATTACTAGTTAATTAATCCACATCCAGCATTGTGTTTTAATGAGTGTGTGATACTTACACATCTCTGCTTCTTGAAAAAGCACATTTTCTTTCTTTATGATTTCATGATAAGCTAATAACAAGTATTTTGCTACCTCTTTGATGTTGCTTTTACTCAGGTCACTATATTTCTGGTTAGTTCATATTGTTTTGTCTGACTGTGATATAATAAAATTGTTCTTCCTTTTAGTCCTCTAGGAAGTTGTTATTGTCCTAGGCTTTTTCCCGCTTGCATTAGGATAGACATGCTGCATTTTAAAAAATGTACACCTTTCTGCAAGTGTGGCTCACTGTAGCATTAGAATGCATTATTAATTCAGTATTTAGCAGATTAAGATAAATCACACACTGGGTATTATAAGAAAGCTTTGGGATTTAAGGATGTAAGGTGAGGCTGGCACCTCCTTAGGAGAAGTTAGGACACTAGAGGGGGGTTGCTACTAGAGATCTTCAAGGAATTTGCCTGAGGCCAAACATGTGATGCTTTCATTAATGACCTCTGTGCAATAATGAGAGTTTGCTAATGAAACCTGCTGTTGGCATACAGCTGGGAAACATTGTTACTGTGCAAAAGAATTGCAGTATGATAAAGAGGAACTGAATAACCTTGAGGACAGGCAAGAGATAAAAGGAAGAAATTTGGCAGCTGAGAGAACAGGCAGCTGAGAGAAGATGCACTTAGGCTGTTCATGGGAGTTTTCTCCTATGAGACAGTAGCTGCCACCTAACCCAGTCAAGGTCAGGATCCGCTAAAGTTTCCGTCATTGTTCATGTGAAAAACTACTTGTAGCTTAAACATCACGGCACTTTTATCAAATCACAGATGATGCAAGTTTTACAAGTTATATATTTTCCTGTCTTTCCTGCTTGCACAGCTCTCCTGGAAACACATAGGAGGTGGCAACACCAAATACAAGCTTCTTTCACACACTTAGCAGAAGAAAAATTCACTTCTCCATCCCATTTGAAGACAGAATCTGAGTCTCTCAGGAAAGTATGTTAGCAAGTAGGATCAAGAATAATCTGCCTCAAGTTATGTGTGTTCTTCAGTTGAAATACTTTTACTATATATAAAATAACTTAATACTGATTGCAGCAGGAACCGCAGCTGGTCTTACAAACACCACATCCAGCTATCAAGATGTGGGGTCACTTTCACTTTCTGGCCCAAGGACTTAGCAAACTTTTTGTTTGGTTGGTTTTGACAGGTAACTGCCTTTCTGTGTTAAACTGACTGGCAAATCCATTCCTCATCAGATGCGTTTCTTGAAGATAGCCTTGAGTGTTTGAACCTTCTAATTATTTTTTTTTCCAGCTGCATTAGGTCATCTAATAAAAGGTATCATCTGCCTTGACAAACATTGCTTGCTATTTTCTAGCCATGAGAAAGTGCAGTTTCACAACTGGTTTCTGTGCTACTGCTGAAAGCTGGGGCCTACTTTGTCCTGTCCTCCTGTAAGCTACTTCTACCATTTATACTGCACTGTGGTGAAACTCGACCAAATAAAAAGCTACTGCAAAGCCAGTTGACAAATGCTGATGCTAGAACTGGGGAGGGATGGAAATGTCTAATAGGCAGAGTGGTACTGCCCCTCGGGCCAGCACTGGCCTTATGGATGTGATGGAACTGTGCCTCAAGGATCCCTGTTCATCATTAACGTGTTGGAAATCTGAAATGCTGTGCTGCTTATGTTCCTGTTGAATGTGGACCACGGTCTTTGCACATCAATTTTAGTTTAGAAGGAAAGACTGATGAAAATGCCTTTGAGATGTCCATGTAATAGCAACAGTGGTAACTCATAATTGCTGCTGACAATAAGTACTGTATTGATCCACAAGGATGGGACCCTGGGAACAAAATGTTGCTTAAAAGCGAAGTACTTATTCTTCTGATTCTTTCTTAAATGTCTTCCAGCAGTGGTCCTGCAGTGGCATCTCTCATTATTTGTCACAGCTGAAAGGCTGCTTCTTTTCTCATGAGATGTTTTGTGCTGTACAATTGGTCTCAGGTTTACTGTTGTTTGAAGTTCCCTCGTGGATTTTTTCCTTTTCAAAGGGTTTCAAAGCAGTCTTTCCTTACTGATCTTTCACAATCACTAAAACATCGGAAGAGCATACAGACTGTGACAGAAAACAATAAAGTTAAGGCAATTCCCAGCTGAGGGTGATATGGCACCATATATCCATCACATAGGCTTAGGCATTAGAGAGAAAATTAAGCAGCTTGTTGAAGTCGTGGCATTGTGCCTGGGCATTGGAAGGACGCTTCCCGTCATTAAATGAGGATTTAATGTTCAGGGTGCTCAAATGTTTCTCGTTTTTTCTAAAACAAACCTTCATTAGTGTGTTTGTTTAAGCAGTACAAACTGTCCTGTCCCTGCTGCACAACAGTGGCCACGAGGTTTTGGTTGCAGCTGCCAGTCCGTTCTGACGGGTGCTCGGACGTCATCTGCACAAGTGTGCTTTGCTTTGCTTTGCACAGAGAAAATATGATTTTTAAAGGGTCAGATTACCAGATTACTGACTGGTGAAAAGTGGAAATATGCTTATTAAAGCAGTGGTAGTAGGTTCAATACTGTCTTTCTGGTTTAGTTCTTTAATTTTTTTTTAGTTATTTTGATTTTTTCCCATGGAGTTTTATTTCTGCTTGTAGAACATCTTTATTCAAGGGTAATAAGATTCTAGAAATCAATGTTTGTTATGGAAATTGTGACCTAACTTTAATGTTAGCCTTGATGACTGTCTGCTGAAAAAGCTGTTCATTAAGAAATACTGACTATTACTAATCTATCTCTACAGTGAAACACAAAAAAATAAAACAGACCTACAAATTCATAGAGTCTGGTATGGGACCAGAACAGCAAGAAATTTGAGGAGGAAAACCTTAACTCTCCTGTGCCAGACCCTGGAAGTCAGAAGCGATATTACCATGTTACTGTCACTGAGTCCATACAGGCAGACTGTTACCTCTGCAGGACCATTTGTGGAGTGCTCACAGCTCTGACTTCAACAACTGCCCTCGAGAAAAAAAACAACACTTTATTAAACAACTTTATTTTTGCTTTGCCTTCCCCTGCAGTGAGTTTAATGACAGGCTTCGTGTGTCCTTGGGGATATCCGGCAAACCGCAGGCACGTGTGCCGGGGGAGTGCCGGCAGCTGCGCTAAGGACTGGGCCACCTGGCCAGAACCTTCTGGGCTGCCCCTCCCTGAGGGAGGGCAGAGATCAATTGCTTTTCGTGTTTGCTCCAAAAGGAAGCATGGTCTTGAAAGGGATGGCTGTTGGTGGTGCTGCTTTAAGGGATGTTTCTGACCCAGGAAGATGGAGCCAGTTGTAATTCCAGAGGAGAGGAGGTGGCTGCCCCACCTGGGGAAGTAGCTGGTAGGTGATGAGGTGGAATTATGGGGCAGTGAGATCTACTCTAATCTCTACAGTGAAAGGGCAGTGTTTTGCTTTTAAATGCTGGTGCTGTGTTTGTGGCCAGGGTTCCTCTGTGTGTAATGGGCGAAGGGCAGCAGCTGAGGGTTTTTCTCCAGCCTATCCAGGCGGCTCCAGCAAACCCGGCCGGGGCCACAAGATGGAGCCGCCGGCTGCGCTCCTGCTGTTCTGCATCCAGCGCCTGCCTTGAGTGCCCTTTTCTTCCTCAGAGCTGTGAGCAAGCCGATTTGGGAGGGATTGACAATGCAAGTGCTTCGTATCCTTAGAGCCATGAAAAGCCCTTGCTTGCAGCTTCAAAGCAAAGCTTTCCTGTGTTGTTTGTCCTTCCACAAGGACGTGGTAATATTGAAGTGCCCAGGGTGGCTTTTGGAGTGTCCTGAATTTGTCTGGTGGTATTACATGGGGAAAAGTGTTTCCTGGAGGACAAAAGAACTTCCATCCTGTTTATTCTTGAACAGGATTAAGAGAGTAGAAAGCTCGATGTGGAAGGTGAGGTCCTTCCCCTCACCCCCCAAACCAGTTTGTTTCTCACAAGAAAGCTAAAAAGCTCTGGGTGGGCAGTTTGAATCAGTGGTTCAGCCTAAGCAGGAAGCCTGTGGGGAACTAGCTGAATTCAGTTTCTGCCAAGGACACTAAACTCAAGGATTTCAGTCCTTCAGCTCTTCATTACTGTAGCTATGGCCTAGAAGGCAAAATAATATGACTTAGTCTTTGTGAGGACCTTGCTCCCCAGTGTAGGGACCCACAGCAGAGTGGCAATGAGGTTATGAAGTTATTACATCTGAAGTAAAACTATCTTCAGGGCTGAATGGCAGGGTTGGGAAAGGAGGATGTGAGGAGTTCTTTCAAGCCTGTCAGGAGCAACTTTAGCTAAAGTGAGAATAGCTTAAAATCAAAATTCTTCCATCCTGACTGCCAGAGGAACACCTAAAGCAGCTTTCAGATGGGAGGAAAATGTCAAAAACTGCAGCTGGCTAATAGCATCCAGTCAATTTTTGTAAATAATCTGAGTTGCTATATCTGAACCGAGTTCACTGGTGTCTCTAGAGAATCTTATTTCAACTCTAAACCCTTATTTTAAGAATTAACTCAACATTTCAAAACAAGCTGTTGGAATTTCAGTGGTGCTGCGATCGGCCATCTGCTATTTTTCTAATTCTAGCTTATGTTCAGATAAATTTGGATCATTTTCACAAAAGCATGTTCTAGGACTTGCATGTTCTGGCACTGCTGATCCTCTTGGGTTTATTCATGGATTGCGTGGGTACCTGGGGATGGGGTCTCAGAACTGAAAAGGTTTCTGACATCTGTTCTTAACCTTCCCTTTTTCCAAATATAAGAAATGCTTCTAAATAGCACAAGTTTTACTGAAAGGAAAGTGAGAGAAGGATCAGTCGTGGTAGTCTGTGCTTGATTCTGTGGAGTTTTTGGTGATTTGACTTCCAGAAAGAGTGCTCTGTTATCATTAACACTTCTACTGCTCTAAAGAAAAAATATGCTCAGGGTTTTCTTTATCTCTGTTTTCTGGATGTTACTGTTACAAAAGAATGAGCTTCATAACCGATGGGCAGATTTCCAAAATGTGTGAGGGCTTAGCAGGATTAACATTCCAGAGGAATAACAATATGGAGCACGCCTTCCCTCTGGTTAACCTTGCAGATGTCAAGGGTTGGGTCTTCTCTATATTTGAGGTTACTGTAATAATTTCCTGTATTCCTGGGACATTTACACATACAGTCTTTTAAGTTCATTTTCTGGTTGCTGTGTGAAATTATGTATAGACTTATGTTCTAATAGTTACACTGAAGTTTCACACAAAAATTAGGGATCAGAGTTCTTCCCTGGTGTGTTACGCCCAGTTCTTTGGGTGCAGGTGACTTCTGTCCCTGTTTCTCAGATCACCTCTCAGTGTAACTGAAGTCTATCATAATACTGCCTATGCTTTACCAGAGAGATAGCTTCATGAAATGCTGCATGAAGGACATGCTTTTATTCTTTTACGGGCAGAACACCTAATCCTGTTTCCAGCCACACAGTTAATGTACTTTGGGCTTCCTGGGAACTGAATCATGGTGGTGAGAGAGCCAGAGAAGGATCTGTGTTTTAGCTGCTGTACTATTAAACACTGGGTACATTATATGTGAGTGCTATTAATAGTTAAAAAGCAATTTAAGAGTAAACTTCGTCGTACAATGAAGCAAAACAAACGTTTTTTCTTCCTCCCCTCCACAAAACTGAAGCTGGATACGTGGAGACTTCTAAAATGAGTTGGTATTGGGGAGCTTCTTGAAGAAAAATTAAATGTGGGGTAACTAATAGAATTTATTGAAACTTGGGAAATTATATTGCCTGTTTCCAAGCACAGTAAGCTGTAATACTCCATAAGAGAGCACTAAAATCACTTGACTGTTACAGGCTTATGTGATGAATGTACATTATGAGTGCACTTGTTGTCTTGCTGTAAACCCATAGCTGACTCCCTATCTGCAAAAACAGACCTTTTCACACCCGAAAAGGTCAACCATTAGCTTTATTTGTAAGGTAGTATCTGAGATTGCCATGTGATTTATACCCACCCATTGGTGTGGGGAGCTTGTTTCACACATACCTAGTATATGGAGAAACTGGCTTACAGAGCAGCCGTGTCTGAACAATTCCAGAGAAGCTGAGCTTTCTACTGCTGTGGCTTTTGTTGCTGCTCATCACCACCTCCACAGTCTCACCCTCTCCTGTGCAGTGGCTCCAGTGCATGGCTGACTCAGAGAGCTGAACTGTCTGCCAGAAATCCCCCGGAGCTCACATCTTGTTGGGATAGACAGGTGCCAGTTCTAGAAAAAGAGCTGACATGCATAGCCTGGGGTAGTTCCTGCATTCAAACATGTGCATCTACCCTAAGCCTTGCCCTCTGAACAAGGGATAATCAGACTAAAATGGAAGAGGGGTGACTGAGGTGGTTGATCAAGGGCGCTTGCTGACTGCCCTGTAATACAGGAGAGGCATCGGGTGGTGACAGGTTGGCAGAAAGAAACAGAACTGAGGAGGAAAGCTGCTCTGTACATATTCATTGGCTTATTTATCAAGGTTTGGGTCTTTTCTACATTCTAGGTTACTTCAATAGTTCCCTATATTTCTGGGAGATTCGGTTAGGGCCATAGGACACCAGAGCACCACTTTTGATTCATGTGCTCTGCCTACCATAAGTTTCTGGAGGCTGGAAAAATATTTGGGAGGAAAAAAACCCTCTGTTGTGCACTACATATGTTCTCTCTTTAGGTTATTTGCTGTTGGCTGCTGCAGAGAACAGGTACTAAGTCAAACAAAGACTTGTTCAGACCTGTGTAGTTCAGATACCGTGTGTTTAGCACCTGTTGGGCTCAGGAAAGGAGTCAGACTCCCAGGAATTCTGTTGCCCTGCTTGGAGACAATGTCCTGTAGAAGGCTGGCTCTGTGCAGGTATAATCCAAGGGGCTCCTTTTGTACCTCGCTGAGTTAACACCTGCTGGGTTTTAACCCTCTGAAGTGCTGAGTGTGCTTTATCTAGAGATAGGTGACCTCTGCACTGCAGGCATCTACAATATAGTAGGTGGCTGTGGGTTCTGCAAAGAAACAAACCTTGGCTACGAAAAGGAAAGGATTCAGTCTGTGCTTTTTTTTCCCCTCAGTACTACATTCCTCATTTTGATGAGGTTCATATGTAACACAGTGCCTGTTCTTTATATATGGGTGTGCATACAGCCACATGGATGACCTCTGTGGGTCACATAAAACATAATTTTGAAGTGTATATATCAATACTACTCAGTGCTCAAAAGGAATGATGCAAAACCTGAAAAATTTGAGAGATCAATGAGGAACAGAAGATGAAATGAGGAGAGCAGCCTGTCAAATGCTGCTCGATTGTCCTCTTTGGCAAGGTGATTTCTGTAGATGTTGACCTTCCAGCAGCTATTTTGAAAGAAGCCAGCGTTTTGGTTAGCAAATGTAAGGAGACCTAATACTTGCAGTCAGCAGAAGATTTTCAGTGTCAGGCTACTATACAGAGGAGCAAAGTATTCAGTGCTATTTATATTCCTTTTCAATTATGAATTTTCAAGTGCTTTGCATGATTTAAGTCCAAGTATTGACAGATGTTGAATATTTTCAACTACCAGTGAAGTCAGAAGGATGTGAGGTCAATTCCAATGTGATGAGACTTTGAGCTCATAAGGTCAGCCCTATCCTGACTCTTTGAAAGACATTTTACCGAAACACAATCAAGTTCTTAGTCCTCATCTTCCTCAACATTTGTTACTACCTAAGCAGAGAAAATCTGTACTGGTGAGTATCAGCAAAGGAGAATGGTTATTAAAGAGTGGTTATTGTTAGCATTGTCTTGGACACCCGTATGGTGTGGATTAGCATAGTCATGTTGTGATTAATGGCCTTATCAAAACTCAGAAAAATTACAGAACTTACACAAAGGAATGCAATATCTGCTACCACCACAGAACTCAATAACAAGGCAAAGCATGAAACAGTGTTTGATGTCATTAATAAAATCTATCATGGGATGTAGAAAAGTATTTGCAGTTGCATCAGTCCTTGAGAAAAAGGCAGATAAGGCAGCTGTGGTGATAGGAAAGATAATACATTAAAGAAAAATTATCATATCTTTGGGGATCTTTTTACTGGGAGATGAAGGGAAGCTTTTCTTCATTAAGGGAAACTGCAGTTGTCTAAAGCACAGAGAACATCATGGTTAGAAATCTTCCCTCTTAAAGCAAGAGTTCTTAAAATAGACCCCCCCCCTACAGGTGCCTACATGTTTTATGTAACCAGTGCTGTTTCCTCAAATGGCAGTTTCAGCTGCAGTTGTGTTTTTACCCTTGTGTCAGCTAATGACTCCTTGTAAGGAATGCACCCACTGTTTTTCTCATCTGTTTCATCTAATAATATCCTGTAACAATGAAAATGCACTGAGTGTTCAGGTCCTTAGTTTTAGCTAAGCCGTACCATAAAACTGTGTAAATCTTCAGAACTTGAGTTACTTTATTCTTGCCTAAATTGTTGTCTGGCTTTGCCTTTCCTTTGAGCACTGGAATCTGCAAGTTTTGTGACCTGTTATTTCTGTGTTGGCTTCACCCCCTTAGAAAATGTGGATTTTTTTTGATTACATGATTGCACATTCCTGTAAAATAGAAGACAATAGGCACATGAATGAAGTCAGAGGCACATGTGTCAACCACTGTATCTAGGAGTAGCCTAAGATCCTCTCTGGAAGGAGGCTAATTTTAGTATCCTGCTGCTACAATTCAGAGCAACAGCTCTGGAGTGAGCTGGGGTTGTTTAGCCTGGAGAAAAGGAGGCTCAGGGGAGACCTTATCACCCTCTATAGCCAGGGGGTCATTCTTTCCTCCCAGATAACAAGTGACAGGATAGGAGGAAATGGCCTCAAATTGTACTAGATAAAGTTTAGATAGAATACTAGGAAAAATTTCTTCAACAAAAGGGTTGTTGGGCATTGGAACAGACTGCCTAGAGAAGTGGTGGAATCACCAACCTTGAAAGTGTTAAAAAACATGTGGATGTGCAGCTGGGGACATGGTTTACTGGTGAACACAGCAGTTCTGGGTTAACAGTTGGACCTGATGATCTTTGAGGTCTTTTTCAACCTTAACTATTCCATGATGCTACACAATCACCAAATAAGTTGTGCCCAAATTTGGAGAGAAGGAATTCCATGTTGCCACTGGCATTAAATAGATATATGGGGCACTGGGATAGAAGCACACATTTCAGTCACTTGAAATCTGGCACAAAATAGAGAGGCACAGATTGCAGAAAAGTGAAAAGTTGAGAGAAGTGGGAAGGTCTACAGTATTACAGAATCACAAAATATGTGTATGGCCCATATGGGGATCAAACCCTCCACCTTGGCATTATTAGCACCATGCTGTAACCAACTGAGCTGTATGCAACTTATCAGCAGATTTTTTAACCACCCAACACCAGAACAAAATGCTAAGCATGAACAAAATTCCAGGATTCCCTGATAGGGGGTCTTGCTTTTGCCCAAGCTCTTAGTAAACTGACCACCATCTGTGTTAGTGCTGCTGACAGTGAGTGTCCATGTCTTGAAGGAAGTCTCAGTCTCATGGTTTTGGGTATTGATGAAATCATCTTGATCATGCTCAGAGAAGGAGCAGAGGTCAATTTCCAGTTTTTCTTCTATCAGCAAATTGGAGATATTCTGTCCTTCCTAACACTCTAAACTGGCACTTAAACATCTAGTTCTTATCTTATTAATGAGGAGATATTTTCATTGCTGTAGCTGAATGACTTAAAATAATTGAGAGCTCACTGGGCACATGGCCAAAGCTCTAAGCTAGAAAAATCAACTCATTTATGGATTTTTCACCTTATTCAGCCTACTTGAACCACCTACTGATGCAAGGCCTGGAGTTCACAGGTGGTCCTAAAGCTGAATATATTATTTTAAATTAATCTTACCAAGTTGGCTTAGATTCATATAAGACTGCGGTATATTCACTTACCCAGCTAAGCTCATCTTTCTACAGGGCTTTCTTTTTCTTTTCTACTTCCAATTTTTGTGAATCTGAACCATCCAGTTGTAGAAGACATGCAGAAGGACTACTCAGTGAGTTGTATTTTGAACAAGAAGCCTCACAAGGAAGTGGTAACAGTCAAGCATGCTCTGTCAGAGTAGGGGCTAAATCTGTGGCTTGTTTCTTGAAATGTTTCTTCAGCTGTGACCTGTTCTCTGACTGCTGTGCTGCTTGCCAGAAAAAACTGCCAGATGGTTTAATATCCTGGAGAATGCACATTAACTGTATGGGAAAGGGTTTATTTCACTGCATGTCTAAAGGAGGAACATCTGTCTGATGGTAACTGAGTTCCTCCAAGCAGTGATGTCTCACACCTGCATTACTGAGGCTTAAAAAGATCTCTGCAACCAGGAGCTGGGTTCTAGCTGGAGTGGTGGACGACACCAAGATGCCTTCAACTCTTCCACTGTTGCCATTAGCCCAAACAGGAGCAGAGTATGGGAGCTGTGTGCTGACCTGAGAAATGAAATGTGGAGATGCTCTCACTTGATTTGCTTACTCTGCTGTAAGTGTGGGTTTAATGCTTTTTTTAGTGTGGCACCATTCTTGGGCACTGTTAAACATAGCCCAGATGCCTGTCAGCATAATTCTGGTGCATTCGCTTTCAATTCTCCTGATTATTTTTCAGGAGGTTATTAAAAAAAATTCTGAAAGGAAAACACACCTGCTAGGTGAAGACAGATTATTCAAGTGTCAGGAGAAAACCTCCTCCATATGCACTGCAGTAAAAGCAAAGAATCTTAAAATAGACTTGAGTGACTTGCATAATAATTGAAACACAGTTTACTATGGAGACAGCATCAATGTAATTAAAAAAACTTCCTTGTCGGATGGCCCGGGATGAGAAAATGGCGTATCAAAATGCTTCAATCACTGCTTGAAGACTATAATCTGTGTCAGTCAGACTGAGAACACATTATGCACCCCCTTTCTCACCATCTGCCCAACAATCAGTTGAATTTAATCTGAAAGTGATGGAAAAGCAGCCCTCAGTAACTTGAGAACATGACATTTATCACATTTAATATCTGCTGAAGAAAATGTCTGTTAATAAAAGGGTGCTGAATCTTGCACTAAAATAATAATGGAGGAATTCTTTGGGTGTATGTCTTCATTTTTATATAAAACTGTCAATGAAATGCTATCATCTTGCTTGTCAATGTGTAATTGTCTTTTAATTATTGGCTGCTAAGTAGTAATTTTTTCACATTTACTGGTTTCAAAGGCAAAAATCTTTCCATAAGGCCTTCCCAGACTGGAAGAAGTGAAGCTGTTTCATTGTCTTCAACTGTAGATGTACGTCCTATGCTGAGGTGAACCTATCCTATGCATAGGAAACCTTTGCTGAGGTTCACCACAGCGAATTAATTGTGTGTTGCCTGCTGATGAATGAAGGTACATGCACAGACCTCAGTCACTGCCATATCAGAATGTCAAAACCTAGGTATTCCAGCTGATTAATTTGGAGTGTGAGGGAAGAATAAGGGAGCAGTCCATGTTGATTTTCTAATTGTCAGCTGTGGCTTTCTTGCAAAGGGTTCAACTGACCTGGAACTTCCTTCGTGAAGCAGTAGCACAACACGGCAGAGATGGTTCTTGGGGATTGTCCCAGTTTAAATGAGACAAGGGTCTTTTGCTGAGGATGAGTTATGAGAAAAGCCCTGAACTCCTCCCTCTAAGCAATTATAAATCCAAAATTAAGAGGCTCCGATTGAAGGAAAAACAAATTATGGAAAAGGAAAACTAACAGCCCTTTATTAAAAGGTATATGTGTATTAACAGAAGCACAAAAAAACCACAAGTAAAACAACCAAACAATACTCCTCTACCCACAAAAATAATCCCCTTCAAAAACTAACTGATAAACAGGCAAAAGGAAAAGTAAACAGTTCAGTGTTGCGCCCTTTGGTGCAATTCCAACCACAGACAATGAGGGTGCCGTTGGGTCACTGGAGATGCAGAGCTTGTAATGTCCTATAGCAGCCACCACGTGGCGCTGTTGGATCACTAAAGATGCAGAACTTGTAGTGTCCGGTTCCAGTCACCAGGTGGCGCTGTGGGATCCCTGGTTGCCACCACATGGCGGGGGGAGGGGGAAGACAACACCCTCCAGGGTGTGTCGAAGAAAAGAAAAACCAAAAATCTCGGTTCCCCTTCCTTCCCACACACCAGGAGAGGGAGAGGGGAAAGGGACTAGGCAGTTCTTACTCACTCCAGCTAGTCAGTCTCTTCTCCGCTGCTGTTGTGCCTGGACCAGTGCCAGGGAAAGAAAACAAATGGGAATGGTGAAAGGAAAAAAAAACAACCTCCAGGTGAGGGGGGAAAAAACCCAGCACCTCCTATCCGATGAAGGACTCAGGCAGGCTTCCACCTGGCATGCCGCTGAGGCAGAGAGACAGCAGCAAACTTCCCCTCTGACGAGGTGTGCTCCAGCCCACAGCCCAGCCCACCAAAAAATTGCTCCTCCCCTGTTTCCCAGGAGACGAGAGAAAGAAAAAAAAGTGCAGTTCCTTATCTGCCCCGTTACCAGGAGGAGAGAAAAAGTTCTCCCCCTTTTCCTAGGAGACTAAGTTCTGGGTGATTAGTGAAGGAGCCATCCCTTTTGTTCACCTGATAGCTCTTAATGGCTCTGGCACATAGGGCAGGGGAAAGGGAAAACATTCCAAGAAACTAGCTGAACCATGACAGGGAGGGAAGTCTTTGGGAAAGCAGGGGCATGTCCTGCCTCTCCCTTTTCTAAAGACTTGTGTGGTGACTTCCTTTTAATGACAGAAGGCAGGAATGTGCATTGATCTGGACTCTGAATGCTGGTTGGGAACAACTGAAAGCATTGATGTGAGGGATGTGTTGATGGGGCAACATGTGAGTGTTGAATCCCACTGTGCTGCTGTGGTTCTCCTGGGACTGAACAGATGTATAACAGGTCTGCACTTGACTTAACGTGGTAAGAGAAGCAGACAGGAATTGATGATAACAAGACTCATCAGCCTCTAAGCACATGCTTCTGCTTTACAAGACTGCTGTGCTACCCATAGTATAATTACATGGTTAGTGCCATCCTGGAATTAACTGGATGTTTGGGTTTGTTGCTTTTTTTTGTTTGTTTGTTTGTTTGTTTTTAAATTTTATTTCAGAGGATAAAAGTGACATTTTTTCTAAGCTGGTTTTTTGCTGGCAGCTTCAGAAATGAAAACTAAGTCTTGATGGGTAGGATCACATCCCCTTAGATACATAAGTACAAAATCAGAATCTAGAAGGCAGAGAAGTCATGCTGTTCTATCCCATTATTGTGTGCAAGGAAGGTATTTCAAGGACTTCTCTTATTAAAATGTACAGAAGAAGGGTATTTTTTCCTCTAAAATCTTAATAAGATGACAGCGCTCACCAGTCAAATCCTGAAGTTATTTTAATGAGACCATGAACAAATGTTCTAAGAGGTGATCAGTGTCCTTACAAGTCATTCACAAGACTAGTAGAGTGCTTCTACTGATGCTGGATCCAACTGCAAACATTGCTATAAGCTTCAAGCTGTTAGGAGGCCCAGAACCCATGACTTTATGGCAACCTTTTTTCCTGGAAAGCACTTGGACTTTCTTGATGAGAGAGTTTGTGGTTTTTTGTTGTTTCAGTGTGGGGGTTTTTTGTTTGTTTGTTTGTTTGTTTGTTGTTGGTTTTTTTGTTTGTTTGTTTCTTTGGTGTAGTTTTTTTGTGTTTTTTTTTTTAAACAACAGTGAGGAGAGGCTTAGGTACATTAAAAGCAATTGAGAGTGCTGGGAAAACTTTGAAACATAGTATATGCCATTGGCTATAAAATTTTATTTTAAAAAATATTATCAGATAATATAAACAGTTCTTGCCAACTGTTTGGAACTTGTGTTGTTGCAGGTCATCTCTGTGTCATGGTGATTTCACAACATGGAAAAAAAAGGCAGTCTCATATTTTTTCTTTTCTGTGAACCTGAGATCCTTATTAACATTCTTCTGGGTTGTTTTGCTTGTGATGCCTGTCAAAAATGAACTGTAGAGGGAAGGGGAGGGAGGAATCTTAAAATCAATATTGAGAGAAATGTAATTTGAGTGAAATCTAATCTGAGTGACATGCTCATCTTTCTATTTTAAATAAGGAGGGTAAAGATTCTTTTGCAAGTAAAGAAAACTAAGTTGAGCTATGCTGGTTTGTCAGCTCGGGTCAGTCCTTACTGTGTGCATAAAACTAGTTCAAGGAAGGAAGAGCTGGATGCTCTGTATCCTTTGGACCTGTTCTACAGTGTACTTGGATGCCCAAAGCACAAGTATTCTTTATGGCAAACAAAAGTAAAAATAAGTGCATTGTTGCCTGAACCTGTAGAATGCCAAATACAACAACAGATAGGAGAAACTCCTTTTTATTTTGTAATTAACTTTAGTGGTAATGTTTTAAAGTTTTGTAAATTTTTTTTTTCATTGAGGGGGGATAATAGCCGTGGGAGTGTGCACTAGTGCCACAAAAGATAGTACCTAAAAAGGTAAGAGAGCCACAGATTCAATCTGTGATGTTAAAGGCTTGATCTGAAAGGGCATTTCATTAAAGAAACAGGTTCTTGGTGTTTCTGAGCAATCTCAGGTTTAGCAATATTGCAGTTCTCTAACTGTCAGACAATCTGATTAGTCTGAAATAAGGAAACTTTCTATTTCCAGCTTGCAACTAGGAGAGAAAACCAGCAATGTTTACAGCCAGTGTACATGGATTTTGTGTTTACATGTGTTAGAGGAAACTGCCCTCTGGGAAGGATACTGCTAAAAGATGAAGACTTTTCTTGTAACCACTGGAGGACAAACATATACCCTTAAATTCCTGAATAGTACTTTTGCAGCTTAATGAATGCAGAATCCCTGTCTTCTTACTTGGGCTGTCAGCTAACTATGTCTGAATTTTTAAAAATTTAATAGATGCATTAAAATTTACTGCCCATTATGATTCTTTATGAATGAACTCTGCTTTGCTTGGAGAAAAATGTGTATAAGTACACCCTCAAATTTACAGTTTTGCCAAATCTTTCATGTTCCAACCCAACCAGCTTTTGGCCACTTAATGAAATGGTTGGTCTGAATGCAGATTCATTGTGTTAACCTACTGGAAAGAAAGCAGTCTAGTGAAATGCTCAAAGCCCAGCAGCAATGAGGCATGAATGAGTGGTGTTAAGCCTCCTTTAGCCTCCATCTGTATTCTCTTTCAGCTCTGCTATATATTTAACTAGCAGGGAAGAAAAAAAAAAAGCTAGCTTTTTGCAATGGCACCTAGCAAGATTTCATTAGGGGTTCTAGATTTCTCCTGCCAAGTGGCACAAGTTAGAAGGTGGCATTCAGAGCAACTTCATGTAATGAATGAAAATAGAGATAACTGCAGTAGCAGAGTTTGAGAGGTTTTCCTGTTTTTTATGTTATTTGTCTTTACTTGGCATAGTATTTTCTATAGTTAGGTTCTGTCGGATTTAACTGCCTAATGGGAACTCATTAAAACTTCGAAAACACTGGGGGAGTTCATAATGGTGGTGGTGGAAAAAGTGGACAAAGGGAATAAGATAAGGGTTTGATCAAGGATTTTAAGGGAAATTCTCTTCTTGAAGGGAAACTGAAAACAAACTCTAAGCCTCTTTTTTTTTTTTTTTCCCCAAGACTAAAACTTTAGCTAAGATTTTAGGTGTCAGACCTCTCTGCTAATAATTACCTAATATTTAACAATAATACTATACCATATATTAATCTTGTTTGGAGTATCATTACTATAATAAGTGGATTAAAGTCAGATTTATTTATGTAATAGGAAATAGTCAAGTTCATGGCATCTTATATGCATGAGGTTATGAAGCCTTCTATGGTAGGTGATAGAAACCTTCTTTGTTAACATTAAGACTAAAAAGAAAAAAATATATATATATATTCTGACACCACCTTCCCCTCCCTTCCCCAAAGATGTGCCCCTTTTGGTAACAGTGTTCTGTGTAAGTGATGCCTGAGGCTGGATCAGGAGCTGAGCCCTGTTCCTCATGACTGCTCTCAGAGCAGGGAGCAGAAGATGGCAGAACGGTGGGTGGTGTAATTGGTCTGAAGTACTTTCTATGATCTCTGCAGTTTGGGATGTTTCAGCTGGTGTTCCTTCCACCCCTCCCGAAAGCTCAAGAGAGAGAACATATCCACTGGCTTAAGTATGTTCCACTCGGGTTAACACAGCTGTGTCAGCCCTAGGAGTTGTTGCTGAAGAGTTTTACCTTCCCTCTCTGATGTTCCGAAGTTTTTTTAAAACTATCCACCTACTGGCATTGATGAACAACAGTAAATAACACATAAAGGGTTCCATTCACGGCAATCTGATGGATTTGCCAGGAGCAATAGCAGTTGAGTTAGTAGGGTTTTTCCAATATGCCACAGTTGCTGTCATAACACTGTGCTCTCTCCCCCTCGAAGAACCAAAATCCTAAACCACCTCCGCCCTTCTCTTCCCCCACCCAATATAGTCAAAGGCAAAATCCTTTTGGCTCTGTTCAAATAGTTATGCTCCCTGGAGGATTCAAGCATATTTTAAGCAAACTTCAATGCTTTGTTTCGCTGAATATTCCAGTCTGGATTGAATCTTGGCATAATGTGCACCTCCATGGTCCATAAAAGGATCTTTTCTTTCCTCTGATCTTGGTGCCAAAGCTCTCTCCCTAATTGTTGTAGTTGGTGCTTCTTAATTGCTCTCCTGTTTATTAAAAAAAAAATGACTTAAGAAAAATGTTTTGCTTCCTTTCTGTGATGAGATCTTGCTCTAGGAGTTGCTGATCTCTTCCCATGAGCACTCTTTCTACCGCTATAAATATTTTGGGTGGCTTTGCTGTTGCTTGGATACCTCAGTAAACTCTTTCTCTATTGTCTCTGTTGTAGGGAACATCCCTTTTCCTCAGCACTTCTTGATAGTCCTGTTTAACAAGGGGTTTGTGGTTTTTTTCCTACTGTACCATCAAACCTCAGTGTTCCCTAAATTCTTGTCTAAAACTTGAAGAAGCTTTGCCCTGTTTTTTCCCTTCCTACCTTATGGAGAAACACCGACTGTCTCAGGTGCCCCTTCTGTGGATTGAGAGTGGCTTATTGCTATGAGAGCATTCATAATTCAGCTCCTTGTCCAATAAGAAAAGCAAGGAAATAAAAGATGTATTCAATTTTGTCACATCCTCCAAGAGTGGAAGAACTTTTTATTCTGTCTAATATGAAAGATACTCTATTTTTAGTTCATGAATCATGACATGGATATATTCATGGATATGAATCATGTGACATCTTATGTCTTGATTTAGGAGATCTATTAAAGATAACTGAAACATTTATTTTCAACCTTTAAGCTCTTTTATAAAAGCTTAGGTTTTGAGCAACGGAAAGGAGTGGGATTTTTTTCCCCTTTCTGGTAGTATTGTTTTGATTTTGTTTTTAAAACCATGATAGACTCACTACAGTTTCAAAAACTCTTATTAATATCCTACAGGGTTGAGAATCTACTCTTGGGTTAATTTTTTTTCTAAACTAGTCTACAAATTCTTTCCTCTTTATTGCAAGCAAGTATGTCTTGACTGGTTTCTTTCACCATAACAATGTTAAGCAGTTTAGAAGTAATGCAGCATTAAAAGTGCCACTTAAATGGAAAGGATTGTAAATTAGCATGGTAATCAAATAGTACATTGATTTTTTTTCTTTAAATCAAAATGCCTTTTCAAAAAAAAAAAAAAAGAATGTTTTCTGTGAAAAATCGTGGGAGGGTGGGGGTGTGGAGAAGGGAAACACACCTTGTTTTTAGGTAAAGGCTTTAAAGGCAGATTTGTGAGTAATGCATTTTATCTTTGTTGGAAAGGAAGAAATTATTTCTCAATGAGTTATTAATTGTATTTGTGCTGATGTTGCCTAAAGGTAAGCGGTTTTAAGGAAATAATGTAGTTATTTTAATCATATTTGGGTCTCCACATTTTTTTAAACACTTTGTATAAATTAGTATCTTCTTTTTGGTCGACATGAATTGGTTTGAAATATTTTCTGCTCCCTATTGTACAAAGTAATAATGTTCTCTAGCCTTTGATCAACAAAGTGATGTTTTGTCTCACTATGACAGTGGTAGTGATAAAATTTGGATTGGTTAGCCAAAATGTATTTCATTGCATATACCCAAATGTCAGAGGAGAAAGAAGATTCTTTCTTTCTTGCTTCTGGATTGATGTATGCTGCCTCATTTAGACAAAGGAAATGAAGCAAGGTTGGCATTGTAGAGAGATTGCTGTGCTCTTTTACCAGGCACAGTGACGTGGAAAACATGCTTTAATGAAGGAAGCTTGGGGCACTTTACTTTTACTCCTCCTTTTGTGTTTGTCACGGTCATTATGTGACAAAGGAAATAACAAAACAACAACAAAGCAACAAAAAACAACAGAAGTTACTTCCTATAACTCTTAATAAGAAAAAAAAAAAAAAAACCAAAAAAATTATAAAAGTGAGTCCAGGGGGACTGGTTCACTTTTTCCAAAAATTTTCTGAGGGGGTTGGCATTTATATTGCCCTTGAAGACTTAAGGACATTTAACTTCTCTGTTCAGGCCTTGTAAAAAGGACCTTGCAATTGAACTTTCAAGATGGTAGATGATATCAGTTTGACTTTTCTGGAAAATACAGCAAATGTAAGTTGCTAGCACTGTAGAAGTATTGCCTGTTTCACTATTTCTTCTCTTCACTGCAAACTGCCCTTGAAACATGTTCCCAAACAGGTGTCCTGTTACAGAACACCAAAGTCACCTTATTTTTGTATGCTGAGTGTTTTAAATGCCATTTGATTATCAGGATGGGTCAGAATGCAGTTATAAGCATAAAAACTTGTACTGAGGGAAATTGGGAAGGATGAGCTTGTGTTCAGAGTCTGTGTAGCAAACAGAAGGTCCTGTTTAACAATGATAACAACTCCCAAATTCTACCTGTTTTTCCTATAATCAAAAATGACAACCAGAATTATTACTGCTCTTAACAGCCAGCAGTGTGTTCTGCAGCCTGGCATCGCTGAGTTCTGCAGATATTTCACAGAAATATTATTTGACTGATGAGTCATCCTCGGAACACAGCGTTATAATGGAATGATGCTTGGCGTGCCATAGGTAAATTGAAGTTAAAACTGGTGGAAGTTGCTTGAGCTGGGGGAAAAATTAGATTGAAATGTCGGTTTGTTTTTGGTTTGTTTGTTTGTTTGTTTTTCTTCAAGTCTTTTACAGCAATAAGTAAAATAAATTAATATCACCAGAAAACAAAGAGCAGATTAGATACTTCTCTGTAGTCCTTCCACTGGTCCTTACCTTGAGACAAAAAACCAAAGCATAGAGTTGTATCTTTTGTCACAGGTGAAGGCTTAATACTAAACATGTAGTTTTTATTTCACCTTGTTTCTCCTCTTTGCTTATAGGTTGAGTTGTTTTTCTTTCTTTTCCCATAATCCTGCACCTTCAGTCTACCCTTTGCTCTTTAATTGCCACTGCAGGAAGTTAAAATGTTGTTTGCATGGGTTGCTTACCATGCAAATCAGTGTGTGAATCTTGTTTCCCTACAGTCCTGTTCCTAAGAGATTCCTCTTGAGAAGTCCAGATTCAGGAGGAGGGAGCGCTGTTATCAGGAAGTTACTGCTAGTGACACCTTGTGCTACCTTTCCATGGCAATTATGACTCACCAAGGCTCACCAAAAGCTGACATTAGTTCTCAGAGTTAAAAACTGTATTTCTGAAGCATTTGCAGTGGAACCTTACTGGTGAAAGAAACAGAAGCTTGCTGAGACAGACCCTGTGGCAGAAAGTGTGAGGATGTTGTAAATAACATGTGAGCCTTGGGCAGACTTCATTGCTAAAATAATTGTATTATTTCCAGTTTACAGAGATGCAGTGTATGCTGTGATTTCTACATTTTACAGGGGGTCTATATTGCCCTTTTTTATCAACAACTAGGTGAAAACACTATCCAGGTTGTTAAACTTCAGCAAATTGTCCTCATCAGGTTTTCTAGTCCTTTCAGTAGTTACCACTAACTAAAAGGCTGGCAGCAGGATTCAGCTTTGCCCTATTTTCTTCGGTAGTGGATGGAAGACTTTTGGCTCTAAACTGGGAATTGTTTTCTTCAATTGCTGTACAACTGGCTTTGGAGTATCTTAGTATCTTACCAGCTGGAAACTCAGCCAGCTTGGACACCTCGCACTCACTAGGGGCTTGTCTAAATCGTAAAGCAACTAGTTGCATCCTATAACAACATCTACAATAAATCAGAAGATCTTTTAATGAACAGTACATTAAATGAACTGAGACTATTAGCTGATAGAGACTCATGTGCTTTTATGGTTTCAACAAACCTTTGCTGTTTTGTTTCCACTGAAGTTCTTTGCCCTTCTCCCCATTTTGGGGAAAAGGCTGTTGTGGTTAGCACCGTTTTATGGTTGAGGTTACCATGAGATCCTGCTGTGAAGATGGCATTAAACACAATGGTGCTGGCCTATGTCCATTGCTGGTATGATACCTAGGTCTCCACGTGAAGTGATGTTTAGTGAAATCTGTGTTTAGCACAGTGCTGTCCAGAGATGTCAAACTGCAGTTGCCTGAAGATATATGTCAGCTATACGGTTCTAGTTGATGGCTGAAGATTTCATCTCTTCCAGTCTGAATGTTTTTGGCCAGAAGCCAGTGGAATGTAATCTTACACAGGAAATAGTCTAACAAAACCAGTGCCATGAAACTGGGTAGTTGAAAATACACGACTAAGATGATCTAAAGAGGAAGAGATTTAAAGGGATTACACCTTACTCTTAAACCCATATTATCCTGTAACTTTTTGAAACTGTATGGGTTGGCAAAGACAAGCAACATCAGCCTTCAAAGAGTCTGGATGCCGTGTCAGTGGCTGAAAAAGAATTACTTACATACCTTCCAAGACTTCATAATTAGTACTTGGCCAGGTTTTGGGATTTCAAACCGGCTGTTTTATTCATTAAAGCTGCAGCAGCCTAAAGAACTGAACCAACATCTCTTATGTGGACTGTTTTGAGGTAAGTAAAAAAAAAGTTTGAAATTATTTTTTTTTTTATATTTAAAAAAAAAGATCTCTGAAACTCATACCCCTTTCTAGTGTGGCCTGATGCTTTCTGATCCCATATTCTAGTACTTCTATTTCATCTACTGCATGAAATAGGACTTCTGGATATTTTTTACTCATGCAATTTCCATAGTAAAGACCTTATTCCATTGACTTTATTATTTAAACGTGTGGTGTTTAGTGTTTCAGTAACAGGAAGGATTCCAGTAGTTGCTTGACCTCACACTTTCTGATCTCGAGCCCAGGAGCCAATAATGTTTTTATGGAAGTTCTCTGTAGGACAGAAGGGACTGTTCCAGCATGTATGAAGTAAACACTGCAATGAACAGCAAGGTGAACTGGGATGTCTGCACAGGGAAATTCATCTGCTTGTTTCTCCAAGTCTTGCAGTGTTGCTGAGTGGTGGTAACTCATTCTGTGACTGGACACACTGGGCGCTGGCCTTAGCAGAGGCAAAAAGAAATTCATACTCTTCTCTGCCTTGAGCTTTATAAAACAAGGTGATTTTATAAAAAAATGATCATATTTCTTAGGGTGCAGGGTATTTAAGAGCAACAAAGGAATAAATACTTTGAAATTTTTCTGACATCCGGTATCAATTTGGCAGTGAACAAACCGGTAGAGCCATAATGACCATGTGAGTCCTGTTTAGTTCTGAACTGACTAGAAAAGACAATACAGGGAAGGGTGAAACCACTTGAGCACGTTAAACAGACAATGAAAAAAAAAGTTCTCACTTGCAGTTCTCCTGTCAAAAAAAATAAAAAAGCCTGGGCATTTTTGTAATCCTGTCATGTGATCCCTGGAGTAAAAGCTGTGGGTAGTGAACTGCTGGATGCCTGTTACAAAATGCATTCTGTAGCTTTTTACTTGGCCTAAAGGGGCTGGAGGTTGTGTGTGTGTGTTGTGCTGATAAAAATTCAAGCTGTAAATTAAGCTGTAAATAATGTTGCAACTGTAGCCTAGAATTGCCTGTACGTGAAGCCAGCTTCTAGACTGGAAATCTTCCAAATTATGTAACAGCATGTTATTCCTACCCGTTGTGCCATCAACCCACAGGAGCACAGGGAAGCAATGTTCTTCCTTGCTTCAAATAACTCACATTCACCTTAAGCTGGCATCCAGATTTTGTGTACAATTACAGCAACGTTTCCAGCTGCATGATAACTTTTCCCTCCAAAACCCCTGTGTTGTTTGTTCTCACTCCAGCTTTTCATACTAATGCCTTGAGTGGCCCAGTCCTTTCAATCTCAGTGAAACTGGTGTTCCATTTCCTCGTTACAAGTACCACATGATTTTCTTTGGCTTTTTTTATTTTGACCAACTTATAATTCTTCAGGCTTAAAGAGACACGGTAGGTCTCTAGAATTAATGCTACTTTATGCTTTGAGGTTGCTTTGGTCTGTTAAATCCCTTTCCTAGTGCCCAGTTGGTTTTGATTATCTCTGTAACTGAGAATTTGTTGACTTAAACCATTCAGAGATGCTGTTAAGCCTTTCATGAAGTGTCATGCTTGGTCTTCATGTTTTAAATGTGAACTTACTTGTGTTTCATCTCAACGTGTTGAAGGATGTTCATAACCTTTGCTGAACTTCTTAATGCCTGTCTGAGTCAAACACTGAGATAGTTGGATTTGTGGCTTCACAAAGGTGTGACAGGGGAAATGTTTGCTGTTTGTTCCTGGAGGAATGCAAGTTTAATTAAATGATATTTTAAGTGATTTTTAGAGCCACAAATTCTAAAAAAAAGTTAACTGGGAACTTTTAGCTTTAACTGATGGAATCACATGGAAGCCGGTGGTTACGTGGAAGCTTATTGTGCCTGTAATCTAATTGTAAATCCCTTTCTCATCTTCTTTTGGAAGGTGCAACTGATACAAGCCCACCCCAGGATGAGGGCTGAGATAAGGGACTGCATTCAAAATGAACTTCACTGCTGTGCTGCAACTCAGTACTTCCACACCTTTGGACTGTCCTGTGATGGAGGGGATGAGCCTGATTTATTATGCTGAAAACCATAGAGCAGGTGCATCCCACAGAACAAAATGCAAGCACTGTGATTGTTGCACATCAGATGAGTATGTGCACGTGACTCAAATATATACCATTTGGAGTACTGTTGTTTAGTAAGGGCAGAGTCTGGTTGGACTTGCAGGTGAGATTCTTAAATTTTTTTTTTTAAAGTAAACCTTTATTTTTGAAAAAGGGTTATAAGTTGTCTGAAGCTTATTCTTTGAAATGTTCTTTTCAGCAGTTCTAAAAGCAGAAATGCTACGTGAAGGACTAAACACATGCATATAAATTTCTGAATCCTATACTGGGTGATCTGTACTTGCTGGTACTGTACTGGCTGTTGAAATAACTCTTGGCTCTAATCCACTGCTTCCTCTGCAGGCTTCCTTTTTTATTACTTAGATAAGTTTTGTGTCTCTTTTTTCTTAAACAAAAAGAAAAGTCTTTTGGAAGTGTTAATATGTTGCTTACTTTCGTAAGACCAGTGTGACATTCCAGGCCTAACCAAATAAAATCTTCAGTCCCCTCTCATACAGTGAGACTGTTATAATTCCAAGCTGGACAGAAAACTTTCATGTTGTGGAGTCAGTTTTGTTTAAAAGTGGCACAAGGGCTTTCTTTGTTTGTTTTGGGCTGGTTGTTGTTGTTTTTCATGCAGTGAATGGATCAGAGAAAAGTTGACTCCTGGGCATCACCAATTCTTTAAAAACCAAACAAACCAAAACGCATCCAAAGCTGAAAATTTTTCATCTACCTCAGAAAGAAAATTATTACTAACATAGTCTAAGTATTTTAATGTAAATTGTTGCTTTGTTTGAACTGTAGCTGAAAGACCTGATGAAAGAATGTGTCATCTAGAAAATTGTTGCATCAGTCTCAAATTGTAGAATCCCTGTTTCAGCTGAATTACATAACAGAATGTGAATTTGGCAAAAGGGCATCAACAGAGGCTCTTGTGCATTTATTCTAACCACTGGCTGAAGGACAGCTGGCCACTTCTTATCTTTAAAAAGACTGGGATAATGTTGTTTGGGAGATGTAAGACTTAAACCAACTGATTTTACCTGCACTGTCCTTTAGGAGTGTCTGTCCTACCTGAAATTAAACCAGCAAAGCAGAATTATACAAATTCTTTATAATTTCTGGTTGGACAATAACAAACACATGGTATTTTTCTAACCATCAATTCAGATTAAAAAGGACAGTTACTTTAATGTTCCATTTGCTTTGGTCTCTGTTTTGAGCTCTACAGTCACTTTTTAGGTTCTATCCCTCTAGCCCTTGGTAATGGTTTCATTACCTGTCTTTATTCTGAAACAATGCTCTTGAATTCTTCAGTGTCAATTCCTCTGAAATAATATGAAGATCTTCTTCTTACAGGAAGCCTAAACCTCTGCAATATTCTTTTCCTCCTCCTTTACTACTGTAAGACAGAGGGTGACTATTTCTTCCAAATTCTATCTAGATAAATAGTTCTCTTACGAGCAATTCAAGGAAGTCACTTTCCACCTATTTGTTGATGTTTTGTGGTTTATTTATTTATTTACTTATTTATTTATTTTGGGTTGTTGGAGGTTTTTTTTTGCGATATGAGGGAACATGGATAATGGAGATAGTTGATGCTCGGCTTGGTACTTAGGCTGCAAAGCCTTCCTAGGAGTTTGCTCTCCAAAGGCTCCTGATACCCATTATGCTTAAGGAGAAGCTCCATTCATGCATTAAAAACTGATTAAGGCAAGAACAAAGAATAGGAAGAAAGGATCAGTTTTCAAAAAGAAGACAGTCATAAGTAGGGGAGGTTGGGATCTGTGTTGTTCAGCATATATAGATGTGATCAGACAAGCATGTAAATAGCGAGGATACCAAAGTTCCAGTAATTTCTAAAGCTAGCTGCAAAAAGCTGGAGAAGCCATGACCCCAAATGACAAGGTGATGAAATAGCGAAATGTGAGGTAGCCTGTACCTAGAGAGACCTGCAAAACTGCATCTGGTTCATTACTGGGAATTATATTGATATAATTGAGGAGGAGAATTTCGTGGCTAGTTTGCTGAAGTTAACTTGAGGCTTGGTGGCAGCTGAGAAAGCTAACTGTGGTAGGAGTTATAAAGGAAGGAGCTGAGACCAAGATAGTGTATGGAAGGAGGCATCATCTGAGCTGCCATGTCATTCCATCTCTCAAAGACAAGAAAAAAGGTGAAAATAGAAAAGGACAAGAAGAAATTGAAATATGGAGTTCCTGTCATGGGAGACCCACGTTGGCCAATCTAAGCCACCTAAGAAGGAGGTCTGTGGTAGGTCTACACCATCTGTTCATGTTTCTTTGCAGAGTGAGAAAGTACAAGTCCAAAACTTCGTGAATTTGTAATTGCTTACGTAGCCAGTGTAAACAATCACTTGGTCACAACCTCTGACACAGCCTTTAAGTCAGTAAATGTGTTGAAGCTTTTCCAGACAAAGCCTGGCCAAAGGACTATTCTTGTTCCTCAGTGTTCAGAGCCTGACAGTATTTGGAAGTAAGATATTTGGCTACCTCCGTTTTTGTCTGACATAAAACAATGTTTTGTACTATTATAGTTAAAGATAGAAAAAACAGCACCGAGGGATGGGTTGAGAAAGCCAAGATTTCTAGATGTCACAAAAGATTTTGCGTTTACTACTTTTTTTGCATCTGAATATAAAAAGATTCAGGGATTGAGTGGGCCACAATCCCTGGAAGACTGTTTCAAATGTATCCAAGGCTTAACACCCCAAAATTAAGATACTTGAAGTTGCTTAGGGACGAGGTTGTCATTGGAGGTGTGGGGTGTAGACACATGACAGCTTTGAAAAGAACAGAACATAATGCTTCTCTGAGTAACTGTAGACATGCCACTTGCAAAGGACCATATGTTGCATCTTTTACTCATCCTGGTGAATTGCTGGTCACGCATGATTCACTTGAGATGGATTAGCTGAGAGTTTTGTGGCAAAAAAGATGGTACAGTGTAATGCTGCCAGAAGAAAATAAATCAGGCAAGTGCATAAAAGTAACTACTAAAACATCATACTGGAGATCAATTGAAGTATAAAGTGATTTTTGATGTTTCAGATAGAAAAACATTTTGGAAAGGCAAATGGACAAGATAAGCCTGGCAATAGAATAGATAAGCCTGAGAATAGAAAATGCAATCTGGAAACAGAAAATACAGACATAAATTTTATAGCAACTGTATAAGGGAGGTAGCAAATGTCTTCTAAGCCGTGAATCTGGTGATGAAGAAGACAACATGCACTAATATGTCCCTAGCTCTTGCAGGTTGCTTTTGTGTATAAGTTTCCATGAGATGTTTTAATGTTCTTGCTGGCTCTGTTGTGTTCCCTTTGCATGAGGGGAGAAGTTTGCTCACTGTATCATTACTCAGTCCAAAAGATGAGATACAGTTCAGTTTTCACCCTGAAACAGTGCCCACACTCTCTTGTTTCTGTGTTTCCTGTATTGGCTAATTTCTTGCTTTCAGTGCCAGGTGAAAGGTTTTGAAATGATGCAGCCTGTGGCTTGGACAGGTGCACTCTTTGCTGTGTTAAAAACTGGCTGTGCAGCTGGGCCCACAGAGTGGTGGTGGAATGGAGTTACATCCAGCTGGGGCCAGTCACCAGTCAGTGTTCCCCAGGGCTCAGTACTGGGACCAGTCCTGTTCAGTATGTTTGATCATCTGGATGAGGGGATTGAGGACATCCTCAGCAAGTTTGTGGATGACAGCTGGGTGGGAATGTTGATCTGCTGGAGGGTAGGAAGCTCTGCAGGGGATCTGGACAGGCTGGATCAATGGATAAGAGGTTCCACAAGGCCAAGTGCCAGGTCCTGCACTTGGGTTACAATAACCCTTATTGTTCCTTACAACTCCCTGAAGCGAGGTTGTAGTCAGGTGGGGGCTGGACACTGGGAGGAATTTCTTCATGGAAAGGGTTCTTAAGTGTTGGAACAGGCTGCCCAGGGAGGTGGTGGAGTCACCATCCCTGGAGGCGGCCCTCAGTGCTTTGGTCTAGTTGACACGATGGTTATCAGTCAAAGGTTGGACCCAACAGTCTTAGAGATCTTTCCTAACCTGAAGGATTCTGTGACTCACAGATGTTAGTCATACAAATGCCACTGCATGTCTGAGTGTTAGACACCACACTGTCCTTGGGAGGCTGCTGTGTGACAATATGGGGCTGACTTTCACTGTAGTCGGTGCTTTGCTGAGCAGTCTCTGCCAAGCAGTGAAAAATGAGGAGTCCTGAGTGACCTAAATGAACTGGCGATTCATAAAAATGTCACAAAGGGAGATGTGTTACAGAACGTGTGTAAACTTAAAAGTGGTGATTTTTAAATGAGTGATGGAAAAGATGATGGGGAATAATAGTTAAGGAACAGAGCAGACACAAAGAAGGCAAGAGAGAGAGTAAGAGTAGCATTGAAGAGAGAAAATCACAGAGGAATAAAGATGATGATAATGTGTCCCAGCGCAACAGGAAAAAGCAGGTTTTTATTTACTTCTTCTCTTCCTTTACCCACTTTTCATCCATTCAGCTTTTCTCCCATTTTCCTTGCTATTTTTTTTTTTGCATTCAGTTCATGTTCATTATCTTACAACATCCACTTAACAAATCCCTTTCTCCAAAGCCCAGCTCAAAAACATGCAAAGACATCTTTGCAATACCCATATATGTCTTTTTATGATTTAATAAAAGTGTTAAGATTGTTTTAAATTTAGTGAGGGTGATGACTAGGGACAATAGATGCCAAAGACAATCAGATCACTTCCCTGGGGACTGAACTCATGACTTTTATCTTCAAAATACAGAAAGCTGCCTCTTTTGGGGAGCTAAACCACCAATTTTATAACCTGAACTGCTGGGAAGAGCCCATCTGCAGAAGGGGTAATCTCTGCTTGAGATGGACAGGTCTTGATTTGTGTGTGCAGGCTCAGACATCTGAGCTTCAAATAAATTACCTACTCAGAGTAATTCAGGCTTTGCTAAATTTATGTGGTCATCTCTCTCCACAATGTGAAATGCTGTGTTGCTTAGTGAGTACCTTCAGTATTTTTTATCATCTTTCCAAACAAAAGACATGATAACCATGCGTGGGAGAGAAGGAATAATAGAAGAAAATCTCCTCAGATTAGATAATAATGAAGATATCTCCACAAACTAATAGGATTTCAGCTAAGAATCTAAATAGAATGTGATAAAAATAAAGTTAAAAAGTTAAGCTTTTCCACTGATTTCTAACAAGGTGTAAGAAATATGTAGAATGGGATGTAATTATTGTGGATTCTGATGTTTCACTACAGTTTTCTTCAAGGACCCTCTTATGTCTAAAAATGTTTTAACCTGCATCAAAATTCACCAATAAAAATATACTTCTTAAACGTTTCTCTTCCCTGAACTGTAACGATAGGTAAGAAATATTAATGGAATTACTTATAGAACACTTTATAGCCACCACTTGCATTATCTACGAGGTTCTGAGGTTAATATTTCCCTGGCACTGTTTGAAATGGTGTCTTATTACAGCACTGTAGTTGTGGGCAATCCATGTGAAATCCTCTTGTACATAAACACTTAAAAAAATGTGAAATAACTCTGCGGAACAGAAGTGAAATAATTTGCATAGTGTGACCCAGCAGAGCAGTATCAGGACAAGGATAAAATTGAGACACCCAGTTTAACGACCTGTGCAGTGGATTGTACTGCCTCAAGCTTAAACACCTGAAGCAGAACTCTCAAAAACACCACTGTGTGATTTAAGAGAACAAATTTCATAGACCTTGTGCTCCCCTATAATTTAAATGTACAAAAGAGAACCATTTAGGGGTTTTATCACCCAGTTTTCTCCCTGACTATAATGTGAGGCTGGTAGCATTTCTATTCTCCTATTGTTCCTTCTCCTGTTTTTGTTCCCTTTAAATTATAAAAGTGGACTGCTTATGTGTTTGTATAATACCTTGCACAGAGGGGTCTCATCTGCATTGTAGTACTATACAATAAATCAAAATGACAAGACCAACCAATTTCTAAAAGGCATACACTTGGATACCTCCAACTTTCTATAAACTCATAAAAGAAGAGTTCTAAAGAGCCCTGTCCAGAATATTACCAGAGACATGAAAGCAAGTGTATTTTTTGTGTGTATCAAAGGATGTGGAGGTTTTGCTATGAAGTCAAACAGAGTTTTAGCACTAATTTCAGTAAAATCAAGGCTCAAGTGAGGAGACAGGGAATTAACGTTCTGCCTTTGAGGAGTGCAGATCTGGTGGAAGGAGAATGTGGTTATAAATGAAAATATATTTTAAACATGATCAGAAATGGGAACAAGGGGCTAATGAACTATTAATAGTTACTGTAATATTACTGTAATGAAAGGTTAATCAATTATGTGCTGTTATAAGCAACCCATTAGGCCTGTGAGGCACATTATCCATCTTTTACCAAACCCTTATGTCACTTACTGATGTGTTGACAATCATTAATTACAAGTACTGTTCATACTTGTTTGTAAAAGCAGTTAGTTGCTGTTAGTATTTTATAAACTTCCATGCAAAATATGACTTATTAATTCTTCTTACTCATCCCTTACCTGGATTTCAGATAAGTTTTGCTTTAAATTGAGAAATGCAAGGCTCAGTACTGGATTCTGCCTGAATTGCCAGGGCTGACGAATTTGTATTTTGTGACTGCAGGCAGAGTCTACAAAGGCTAAAGCAAGTCTAGATCACACTATTATTAAAGGCACCAGCAATAGCACTTCCTGCTGTTGGTTGCTATCAGATGCAAAGCTGTAACACTGAAGCACAAAGATAGGAAATAGAGAAATAAATGATGCTGTAGACAAATTCATTGCAAGCCAAGTGGATAACTGACTTATGTGATGGAGCTGTACTAGTATATTCTGTCAATGTTTTGTTTTATACAAAGCTTGAACTTGTTCATTGACTTTTTTCTAGCAAAATTCCCTGTATTACTAAAAATATTTTTTCTTAAGATGTAAATATTTTTCCCATTCAAAAAGCTTGTGTTACATATTCTAATTTGCAGGGGAGTTCTCTTGGGCTCACCTTTTTTAGTGTTGCCACTGGAGAAGTACTTTTAAACTGGCCAAAATTTCTGTTAGTTTTCAGAGAGGCTCAGAAGACTGAGGAGTTTGTTTTTTCAGCTTCATTGGCAGAGTTTACTGCAGCTTCTATTGGTGCTGGTTTGTATGTGTCTGAGTATTCATAGCTTTTACTGTTTCTATGGAGTGCCAACTGATGGAAAGGAAGAAGTCATCCTGCTTTTGGCAGGACAGTTGCCTGCCTTCTCTCTTGACTACTACGTCTTGCTTGTAGTTAATTTTAAAATAGCAACCCCAAACACTAAGACAAACAGTCTACTTTTACTTCTCTGAAGATATTGCAATGTACATTTGAGCTATTGCAGGGTTGGAATGCTCATGTTTATGCCAGAGTAGTAATTCGTGGTACCTGCTGTGCTTTCTGCACACAGGGTAACCCTGGTGGTGCGATCAGTTGTGGAGGGTGACTACTGCCATCCACAGCATTTGATACTCTTGCTTTCAGTGGGTATTTAGAATAATTTTAGTATATTAATTAGCAGGTGCCTCGTTGTTTCTAATACTGGTCATGCTGGTTATATTTCTGTCTTGGGACTATCAAAAGAAAAAGATGTCATTTAGTACAAAAGTTGCCCCCCCCCCCCTTTTTTTTTTTAGGGACAAAAGAGATTCATCTATGCCTCTCTCAAATCAGTGGGATTTCATACTGAGAATAATTTGGGGTTTTAGTGTGTTTCTGAAAGTCATGTAAAATGTGAAGAGGAAAGCAGCATGGATATGCTGAACTAAATTGTGAGTTACTGATACTGCCCCTGATACTGAAGCTAATTCTGGATGTACTCAGTGTATCCCTGTGGATACAGGGTGGGGGAGGCGGTGGATGGGTGGATGCTGAGGCTCGCTGGTGTGGCTGAGAGCAACAATTAGGTATTACTGATACAACCTCCCCGGGGAGCGGGCTCGCAAAGGGGCTGAACGACAAACACATCGCAGTGGTGGGTGATCGCCGGGAACCGCGAGCTCCGGTGAGCTCAAGGCACGTCTCCGGTTTCACCCCTGAGGCAAACGGACGACTCTCGGCCGCGCATCCATTCCATCCCGGCGATGCCGCGGCTCTCCCGGCCAAGCCGCGCAGCGTCCTCCTCGCAGCGAGCGGCAACCGGCGGCTGCTGCTTCTGCCTCTCTACGCCGGGAATTCTTCGCAGGAACGGCGGGGAGGTAGGCAGGCGCCGGCCCGCCCCGGCGGAGGGGCCCCGCCGCCCCTCGGTGTGTGTGCGAGGAGCAGGTGGGTCCCGCCGCGTCCCCGCCCCGCGCCCGCCCCGCATCCCCCGCGCCAGGGCCGCTCCCCATTGGAGCGCGGAGCTGCCAGTCGGCGGCCGAGCGAGCCCCGCTCCCCCGGCTGCTCCCGAGGGCTGAGTCTGGAGCCGCGGCCGGTTGCGATGGGAAGCGGCGTCGGAGGGAACAAAGTTTTCCACGCTCGGGCACTGGGCTGCCGGCGTCCGTGATGCCCGGGGCGGGAGGCGGTGCCTGAAGGCAGCGGGCAGCCCGGCGGCTGGCACGCCTCGCTGTCTGCTGTCGGCACTGCCATCGCAAACTTTCAGCTATTCTAATGTACTCAAACCCGGGATTCTAATTGTCAGCCCTCCCCGCCCCCACCTCACTCTCTAGGTAGGCGACAAGTATTTTTTTATTCTGTGGATTAGAGAACTTTTTTTTTGCATGGAAATTTACTGACTTTTGAGTGATCTCCGTTTCGGGGAAAGGGGGGAAAAGGATTTATTTTCATCGCAGTTTTTTTGTTTTCTGGATCACAGGATTTTTGGAGCTATATGGAGGGATCTCAGGATGGTGTGCACCAGGAAAACCAAAACTTTAGTGTCCACTTGCGTGATTTTGAGTGGAATGACTAACATCGTCTGCCTGCTATACGTGGGCTGGGTCACCAACTACATTGCCAGTGTTTATGTGAAAGTGCAGGAGCCGATCTCAGAAAAAAAGTTAGAGGAAGACAAAGGGGACACTTTAAGGATTATAGAAAGGCTGGACCATTTGGAAAATGTCATCAAGCAGCACATCCAAGGTACCACTTTACCCCCGCTTGCTTTCCCTCCCTCCCCTCGCTTGCCGAGTGCAGCCTCCATCCGCTCCGGCCGCGTTCGCTGCGTGTGCGTGTGACATCCCTGTCGCGATCGGCAGAGCCATCCCCAGCCCGGAAGAGCCGGAGCCTGCGGAGCGTGTGGGATCCCCGGCGGAGCCCTCCCGGAGCCCGGGGAGGAGCGGCGGGGGCGGGGGGAACCTGCCCCGCTCCCCTCCCTCCTGCCGGGCGAGCGGGGCTGCGGGGCTCGGCTCCGGCTGCTGGGCTCGGCCTGGCGCTGGAATAAACCTGACCTCGGCTCCCTGCCTGCCTGTGTCTTGCTAAAGTAGGGGGTCCAAGGGCCCGAGACCCACTCCCCATCTTGCTGTTATCGTAATTTTAATTTTTTTTTATTTGTTATTTTTCTTTTTCAAAATGGGTTGCTGCTAGTGGAATTCTTGTTCTCCTCCCCCTTTAAGCCTGACTCTGCTAATCCATGTTGAGTCTGTGTGCGTCTGGGTGTGATGAAGGTTTTCCCTCAGTGCTGCTGTAGTACTGGGAGCCTCTTGGGATTATAACTGGGACAATCTCTCATTGTGTAATGCCTTTTAATTTGATTTCCTTTTAATGGGTGCTTTGGGAGAAGGGCTGAAGTGGGCAAGCAGAGGGGGAGAATATGACTGTTTCCTAGGAGTTTGGGATTTTATATGACTTTTGCTTTACTGGGTTATCCTTAGTGCCTTCCTTTATATTTTCATCATCTGCAAGGCATCGTTCTTTCAGCCTGATAAGTGGGTTGGATAGGAAGGAGGCTGAAGTTGTGAGTAGGTGAGGGCCCTTGCAAAATCTAGAGGGACCATCTTTCTCTGCTTCTTCACAACCTCCAGTGAATGCTCAAATGCCCATTGTAGTCTCTCCTAAATCTGAAAAGGCAGAGCAGACCATGTGGTGAAAGATATCTATCACCAGTCCAAAAAATCTCGCTGGCTTCCAGCAGCTTTGGCCAACTGGTCTTCGGGGAATATGAAAAAAGGTGGAGCAAGCAGAGTGGCAATTCCCGTAAGAATTGGGCTTCCCCACTTGTCAATACACATAACTTTGCAGCACCATTAAAGCCCAGCTACTTTTCTGTGACATGTATCAATATATTTTTAAATATGATATATCACCATTACTTTTGTATATGCCTTCATTTCTCAGATAGTCTTGTCATCTTGCTTAAATGAGTAAATTTCTTCTGGAGAATGGGTTATAGCAGCTCCTGCAAGTTTTAACTTCTCTCATGCAAACCTTAAGGTTTTTTTGATTCCTGAAATGGATTTTTGAAAGGAAGTGTATTCTTGTCTGTGTGCCAGTGGAGTGCACTGTGGAAGCATGTATGAAGGCAGGGATTTTTCAAAAGGCTCTGGTTAAGAGTTAGATTAGTTGTTGTTGTTGTTTGGTTTTTTTTTGTAACTACCCATAAACCAATCCAGAAGGTATTTTCCTTCAATAATATTCCTTTGAAACTTGAAGAAGGTCTTTTAAAATTAATTAAGTGAACGGTTTGGTAATAAATACTAAAATATTAGGGGTAAAAATAAACTTTACAAACTTTTCATACCTTATTGAAATCACTCTTTAAGATAAATAAATAAAATGAAAATCACAGATCAGTATCCCAGACTGGATTTTCTCTTCTTTACTTGCCAAATCATGACAAGGAATTCCTGTGGCACATACTGCAGAACAGGATGTTATTTTAATCAGATTTTGCTTAGCATTGTGAGATGCTGTGAATTCTGGGTCATCGTGCCAAACTCACTGAAATTATTGGGAAAAATATCCTAAGCTTAACTGGGTTTGGGGTGAGCTTGAAGGTCAGCTTTAAGAAGTTACAAGTTTGAGATTTGGTGCCATAAACTGGGTATACGAACTGCTGTAATGGTTCTTGGCAAGGCTGTAAGGGTTATCTGTAGTTTGCTATTAAACTTTTCCTTGGACCACTTCTTTTTTATGTTGGAGAGAGGTCTCAATAGCTCAGATGTTCTGCAATGCCGAACAGGCATGAAATTAGCACGGGTAATAGAATTACATTCCGTAGGATATCCTGAAAATACCAGAGAGATTTAACTGCTGCGTTTTACGCAGGGGGTTTCGCTAATATTTCATTTAAATTTGTTTTCTGATTGAATTGTTTGATTAGATGCCATCTGGGAATTCCTTTAGCATATAAATTGCAGTCTTTAAATGTTTTATCAAGTGTCCTGGAAAGAGAAGGAGTAAGACATGCCTTCTGATACAATGCTTTTTAAAAGTCTGTATTTTTACAGAAAACCATTTTCATGGCAAGAGAAGTATCAGACTGAAAAGAGATTTCCAGGGTCATGCACTTGTGTACTGGCTCCTGGGGTAGGCAGTTTGGGGCAGAATTGGCAGCACTGCAGTCTAGCTGAGCAGTATGGACCACAGAAAGAAGTATCTTGTGGAGCTGGAGCATGATGCTGGACCTTGAGCTGAAGCCTGGAAATCATGAATTCTTGGCTCGTGGCCAGACACAGCTCACAAGATGGTTTTGGCCAAGTGACTTGACCTTTTTACAGTGATGACGACCTGCGTGCTTTTCTGTGGCAGTGTGTTGTGGTGATTGAGGTGTTAATTACATCTGAGTGCTCCCCAGAGAGCATGGAGGAGATTCTCCTCCCTCTTGCCCCAAATCTTTAGTAGGAGGCATATGCTTTATGCTAGCAGGCAGCCCACTGACAGAAACTTTTAGTTTCCACTTGCTTTTGAGTTTGCAAACAAGATGGTGTATTTTTTGTGATTAATTGTGTGTGTGTTTTTGTGTGTGGAAGAAACCGAGTAAAAGACCAGATGGATAGCTTTATGCAAAATGCAGTCCTTTTCATGCCTAACCAAGGTGTGTGGCACAAGAATTATCTAGTACTCTTGAGCTTTATTTCCAGACAGTATACTTTAGGGTTAAAGAGTGTTAAATTAAATATCTGTGGTTCACACCTAGGATTTGAAATAAGTTTTTCTCAATTTTATTTGAAAAAACTATGTTCCATTGAGTTCACAGGGAACATATCGGTTCAAAAAAACCCAAACACTCTCATATTTTTAAAATCAATACGACAGTGCTTCAAACAGATCACAACACATCGTTCATCTTAATAATGCATCATGCGTTGGCTCTGTCACCAAAAACTTGCCCTAAGTCATAAGGGCAGTTGGAAATCAGGTGAGGAGGGAGCAGACTGCCCTTAATCTGATACTTAGTTTGTAACAGCGACAAAGTGACAAACACTTTGAGGAAGGGAGAAACTTTCTGTTTTCTGCAGCCTCAATTTAGGTCGTCACAGGTGGTGAGCTGAGCTTTTTCCTTGAAAAGCTAAGCCTCGGTTAAGCTGATATCACTTAAAACACCTCATTCACGCCCTCCTGTCTGTCTTGTTATGCAATGTCCTTTGGTATTTTTCAGCCTTCCTACTTTTGATCAGATGATGTTTGGATTCCAATATTAGTTTAAAAGATGGTGGACTATGAAGTCTGTGAACTTGCTTCTTTGCCCTCCCCATTCCTATTCACACCTTCACCCCCACCTTCCTTGGACCTAAACAGAATTACTAAATTACATGCAATTAAGACACGGAATAGATGTAAGTTAAAGTTGTAACACACAGTTCATTTCTGGACCAGCTGAATTCTTATTTAAGATCAATGGATGGTTACAAAGACATCTGTGTTGTACTGGGACTTTGGTCCTTCATTTTTGCGAGCTGCTGCATCTGTCTTCATCAGTAAAATATCAGGCACTGTGTGGACTTATTTGAGAAAATTTGTGAGAAAGAAGTGGTGTATGTTATTTCTCAACCTGCTGCTTAGAATTATTTACTCTGTGGATTTCCTTGAGCTAATATTAGGTATCCCACAGTTGGATATCTGATCACCCTCTGGTCAACTGGGGGAGGGAGGGATCTCCAGTGTGTGATTCATTCCCTGTGTCTTGGACCGGTGTCAGGGTGAAATGATTTTGTTTCAGAAATTGCGTATTTTGAGTTTGGGAACTAGGTCAATCCATGTGCTTAATTTTAGCCATGGAAAGGTTTTAAAAATATAGCAATGTAAATTCTAGGTTTGAAAACTTAGCCATGTAAAGGTTTGGGTAAGTAAATTCTGTCTTTGTTACCTAGCTTTTATTTCTTGATTTCAAATACAAAGAAGAATGTCTTTTGCTGCCTGGCTTATGCTGGGTTCCATAAAGTCAGCTCACTAGAATTCAAATGGCCACTCTACCATGACTCTTACTCTTGTGGTACTTTCCTTTTGGGAATAATTAATTGTTAAATCCCCTCAGCTTATTTCCCTCAAGCTCAAAAGCAATTAGGAATGTTTATCACTTACTGCAGTGTATTTATTTTGCTGAGAAACAAAGGAACACAAGACAGCAACCCTGAGAACACACAGCTCTTGCTCCACTGTTTCCCCCATGTTCTGTATTCCCCATCTCTGTACAAGCAGAGAGACCTGCTGTCCCAATGTAACTAATGGCAAGAGAAGCAATTACATATGTAAGGCATTCAGGATTAATTCCATTATTTTTTCTGTTTAGGCTGTGACTTCTCAAGTCATTCTAGCTTGCTGCATGTCAGTGCAGATTAATTTGAATTTAACTTCATCTTCTTCCATGCTTAGGAATGGGAGCACTAAAAAGACCCCATTAATATAATGATTTCAGCTGTAAATTTTCAAGCAGTGGTGGAGGTAAAGGTATTTCAAGGACCATCTACTGAAGACTTAATGTTGTTGATTATGTTGACTACAACTTGATAATGTATTATTACCATTATGAAAGTTAACTTTTATGTGGTTTTAATATCTCTAGTTCTCTTCTAATTACATTCTTGATGGTTTTTCCACTGAGGATTTATGTTACTAGGGTTAGGATGCAGTGGTCAAACTGAGGAGTGGTAGTTTGACCATATTAAGGTAAGTGTATTTTATTGCTGGATACTGAATTATTCTAGTCATGATTAAAGTTGGATTTTTTTCAGAATGATATTTGGGTTTGTTTTGGTTTTGTTTGGTTTTTGTTTGTTTTGTTTTGTTTTTGTTTTTATGATTGTCAGCTAGATTGCTCTATTAATTCCTCAGGTGTACACCATGGGAATGGCATGGCAGGTGTATTGGAGATTGTTTCTTTTGACAGGAACAGGAAAAGTTTTATTTGACTAAAAAGTGACAGTGAATAGTAGCTTTGTAGTTAGGAGGGGGATTGACCTGTATTCTGTTTCCTACAATTTTTATAGTTCGCATGAATGTCTTCAACCAAAGTTTAAACAATGAATCAGGAGCAGAGGATGGAAGCTATGACTTCCATGCCCTCCACAAGTTCTCTTATTGCTAAGCTAGAAAATGTTGCCTTTTTCTCTGGAAAAAATCATTTTTGTTGACATTTGTTATCTCTGCGTAATGGCACAGCTTCAGCAGACAGGGTGGGTTGTGTACTGCAGTCTGTGAGCAGGTGGAGTAGGGGCCGTGCAGGGATGGGCAGTGCTGCTCTGCTTGAGGTTCTGGGCTCAGTGCTTCATTTATGCTGGCCTGGGTGTCACTTTGGACCATGTTGCTCAGGTTGGCACAAGGAGCCTGAAGCTGTGCAGAGATTCCAGCTGAGCTCTTGTGACTTTCTGCTACCTTGTTATGTCCATTTTAGTTCTAACGAGTGATTTTTATCTATGTGACCAAAATATAGATAAATACACATGGAAACTAACACAAAGCAAGCCCTGCACATAGATAGCTGCTGGAAACTGTGTGTAATGTGTGAGATCAGGTTGGTCCTGGTGTCATGCTCTCTCGTGGCAATATCAGCCTCAGGAATCAAATCTTTGACTTGGGTGCAGCATGGCCTGGGGTTGATTGTGGTCTGACAATTCACTGTTGTGTGTGTAAGGGCAGGCAGGGAGAGCAGCAGGTGTGACTTCTTTCAGGGCCTAAAATGCAAAATTGGACCTGCAAGTGCAGGCTTTCCACTGTGCTGTAGAAGGAGACTGCAAACACTTGTTTATCACTGAAGCTGGCATGGGCTCTGTCATTTCTCCAGAGCTGAAAGGCTGGAGTTGTCGCCTGTCTCTACCAAACATTACTCCCTTGCTTGTGACAAGCTACTGAAGCAGTTTACTCTAATTCTGTGTTCAACAGAAAGGTCTCATCATCATTATACTGTGAATGCATGCATAAGCTGAGGTATGATGGGATAAGATGATATTATCCACCTGAATGTTAGAGGCATTACATGTAAAGAAAATCTATGGTGATTTAATGAGGGAGATATTTTGTGGTGGAAGTTGTGACAATGGCTTAGCTGCCTCCTTGGAATGATGGGAAATCCTTGGTTGTCATTAGAACAGCCCAGGAACCTGATGGTGAGCTGTTAAATGTATGGAATGTGGCAAGGGACACAATGGGACATGAATCCTCTTTAGCTGGTTAATGGCTGTCCTCGTTTTTACAGCCATAAGATTATGTCATTAGCCACGCTTGGCCTGGAGATTGGAGACTGGGCTCAGGACAGGGTGCTGTGGAGTCTTGGGATTGTTTCTGAGTCCAGAGCAGATACTGTGACTGCTGACAGTTAGTGAAGGAATTTACTGATCCACAATTAACAAAACTACTTTAATGAAATAAAACATCTGTCTAATGTGAAAGTGAAATCTAAACTCATATTGTGTCATGCCTCCTCTGAGATGAATCTTTTTCATTTCATGCCATGTTAGTTTCCTTTTATTTATTTATTTATTTTTTTTAATTTGAAAATGTCTTCCAGTCTTCCTTATTTTGTTCCACAAGCCATCTGATGGTCAAAGTCCAATGGCACTCCCATCATCTGTGAAGGTATCTGTCTGTGTGGCCCTTGGCCTTCCAGTCTAGCCTCTTTAGAAAGTTCTGGGCTCCTTAATTTTAGGAACTTAATGAGTAACTCAGTAAGAGGCTGTTGGGTGGGAGAGTGTGGACACTAAATAGACCCTGAAATTCTCAGGTACCTGAACCTTAAAGCTCTGATTTATGCTGCTGCTACCTATACCTAAATCTACCCTTACTTCAGTTGTGCAGTGCATGTGTTCTCTGTGCAACAACATTGTTTATGTTTTCTCCATAAATTTTCTCTGCTCAACTGGTGTTTTGTAACCAAGGTGCTATTTTAGCATGTTATCCTGAGTTTCCTGAAGGAAAGGCAGAGAAGTTCAGGAGCTGAAGCCATGATGGTAATTATTACAGCTCCCTAGCATCTCCTTTACTTGGCTTTGAAAGTTAACAAATGAGGATATTCTAATTTGATTTTATAGAATGTGAAGATGGAGGGTCCAAGTTGCTACCTCAAAGTGCTCTGCCTTTAAAATGCCAGAATGCGTCTTCTCAAGCCTGTGATGGATTCTTACTTATATTCACTACTTAAACTGGATGATTTTTAAAATTTAGTATTTCTGTGACAACACCACTGTGGCAGGTAGCTGAAATCCCAGCTGTCTTGTGATCAGTGCCGTACGAACGTGTAGGGGAACCCTTGACTTGTAGATCTTTGTGGATTAGGTGTGAGGGAGCTGGGCAGAGGAGAGGGACATAGAGAACTGATGTGGCCAAATTTATACAGACTGTTGGTGGCAGGTTTGACTCACTGCTGGAGCTGCTCAGATGAATCAGACAGAAGGTCTTTCCTCCTGTTAGTAACAGCCCAGAGAGTGTGTGAATCCCGCAGCAGCCAAATGTTGCAGAGTGGTGCAGCAGCCACATCTGTTCTCCTACCGTAGATTTTGTCAGACCCCACTGACACAAATTTGAGACTGACATGAGCCCTGAAGTAAGAGATCAGATACCTCTCCCAACATGCATAATTACCACATCTTAAATACCACATAATTGCCTAATTCTCTGCTTGTATCTTGAAAATTCATGAGCTCAGTGACCTTGTGTCAGGAGAGTCGGTGGTGGTGGTGTGGAAATCCTATTGTAGTTTTGCTTTTGACATTTCCTATCTCCTAAATCAAACCCTGTATTTTAAATGTGAGTGTCTGAATTTGTTTTTTATTAGAGCTGTCACAGGTGATCTCTGAGAAAATAGGATTTCTATAAGCGGCTTTCTGAAGAGTATAAGAAAAAGATAGTATTTCTGGGTTTTTTTGTCTTCATAGATAAACGATCATTCCAGTCTCCATTTTAGTGAGATAATATAGATTTTTAGACTGTGTTACTTGCCCATATGTAATCTGGATCTAGCTAAAGATATCTTTCCCGAATCATCCGACTAATGCAGAGAATTACCTGTCCCTGCTTTCATGGTGGATTCAAATTCTTTTGAAGCTTTCCTTTCTGTGTCAAGCTGTGACTTGCCAGAGGCTTTGCAAGAAGGTTTGGCATGCTGGAAGTAAAAGAAAAACTCACATAAACTTTTCAAGCACAGCAGACTCAGTGAGGCTGTACTCATCCATTACAGGATTATCATTGCAATGAAGCTATGGTTAGAGAAAATGCCTTTTGGGATTTCTCTGTGCACAGAATAAATAGGGCTTGCAGAACAGAGCACAGAATAGTTTTTAAAACAACTTTGTTCTATATATTTGCCTTTCTCTGAGGTATCTATAATTTTACCAGCTGTATATTGAATAGTTACATGATGCCTGCCTTTCTCCCTTCTCCTTGTGCTAACAGGAATATTTTAAGTTGCTCAAGCAAAGGGTGTGGGAGTAGTATGCCATAATTTCTATGGAATTTCTGATTAGAAGACAGGCTCACTTCATGTGTAACAGTTTGGAGGACGAGGAGGGTCAGGAAGGAGAAGAGTATAGGAAGAGCTACAGGCTGCACAAGAACACTTGAATGTTTTTTCCTTTTTTTAGTTAATATGAAACTGCAGTTATTGAGTGGAAACTATGGAGTTTCCACAGTGTAGTTGAAGCTGGTGAAACTGATGCTATTGAGTTTCCATGGAGTGGAAAAAAGCAATGCACGATTTTTGTTTCTCTTCTGAAAGCCTTTTTACTTTCTTGTCACTCTCAAACCAAGTTTAACATCTAGCAAATTACTACAAATATTTGCTTGTTAATTAAAACCAACTCTAGCATTCAGAAATTGAAGACTTAAATCTATTTGACCTAGTTTATATGGATCTTTTAAAACATGTGTGGCATCATTAACGAAGCAAGAAATATTATGCTTGCATACAATCAATTCTGGAACCACCGTTGTGTTGGTATTGGTCTCCAGTGTCGTTGTGTGTTCTTATTTTGATCCTGTTTTTCCAGAGGCAGTAGAGTTAGTGCTCTGTGACTTTATAACATGATGTCAGCCATAAAGGATTATGACATCATTAACTTAGATGTAGCTGAACGAGATATGTCAAGCTTGTGTTTCACGCTAATATTTTCACATGATCGTAAAAGCTGTGTGAATTTTAAATTAATTTAAAGCTGTTAGATAGAAAACAAACAAACCAACAATAAAAAAATCCCCCACAAGTTCCAAAGGGATGTATAAAGCTGTACATAACACCAAGAGGACTGGTGAATTTAGACACTGACAGTAGCAAGTCTGGGAAAAGAAGTAGCAAAGTAACAGCAAAAGACTTATGTTTGGATATGTCGTTCCCACTTGAGGCTTTCATTTCTTGAAATGCAGTCATTGTAACTGGAATGCTTTTGGTACAGAAACATTTTAGTCTCACTGATTTATTGCTATACTTCATATAAATGCAATTCTATAAACACACACAGGTTTTCTACATAGCTTATGTATTTCTTACATAAAAATATATAAAAATTATTGAAAAGCATCTTCTACTTCTCTCAAGTAACGAGAGAAATTTTGCAAGCAAAAGAATATGTAAATGTATATACAAATATTTAATATATATAAAATATCCTCTCTATATCACTATTTAAGTATGTGTACATGCTTTTAACAGTTAAATTAAGGATCCCTATGTCTTGTCTTGAAGATGGGGACGGACTTCACCGTTCGCTGATATGGACTGACATGAAAGAGTTTGTAAATGGCAGTGCAAGTGCTGAAGCGACAGTTTGATTAGAGCGAGTGTGAGTGTGTTTGTGTAATATCTCAGTATGGTGGCAGCAGGAACAGGCTCCTGCAGCCTGGAAATGCAAAGGACAGAAGTATTGCCTGAAGTGTGTTAGAATCAGGCTTTCAGACAGTTGTTAGTGCTCTCTGTGGTAATTGAGTAGTAGCTGGTGGCCAGAGTGAACCCTGCACGTTTTGTCACTTATTAGTGGAGACTGTTTTCCAGATGATTGACTGCTGCAGGAGCAGGTGGAACACTGGGCCATAGAAAGGGTTGGGAGCCACACTATTGATTTCTCATTTGAAGAAATAAGCAAAAGGTAAAGCTTTTTATGTTGTACCTTCCTGCTCTTCAGGGTACATTTTTAACCACTCAGCCCTGGTTTTTCTTTTTTCATAATTAAGCTACTGCTGGAGAATTTCTAAATTTTTGATAGAGTAAAATTCTTTGGTATGAGGAAACCTGAAGACAAACATGTAAAAGGAAATTCAGTGTCCTAATGTGGGAAACATTCCTTATCTCCGTGCAGTAAAAACATGTCAATATGTTTTCGTCTGCTTGACAATGTGTAGGAAATGCCTTTGATTTTGTGCAATTGTATGTAATTTCTCAACATTTCTTTTGATTCTATTGATTAAAGCTTTTCCGCCTTGCCTAGAGACATTAAATAGCAAACCGTCTGCTAAAAATGGTTTGGCAACATTCCTGAAAATTAACATTTAAAAAAAACCCTTTAGTCTAAATATATTTCAAAGACTGTTCCTATTTGTGTTCTGAGATAAAGAGGAAAAGAAAACCTTCTCTATAGTGTGGCAAAAGGTTGCAATATTTGGTGAAATACCAGTATTGTTTTCACACTATGGAGAGAGAAAGATGTTGACTGTGGCAAAACAGCAGAGGTGCCAGATGATGTAGTGTTAAAGTATCACTGCAAACACAGTCCCACGTGGCTGTGTTTACGCCCTGTGTCGTTTTACAGGGATTGATGGATAATCAGCCATTCAGCCCCAAGTCCCCTCTGTGTGGCTGTCAGCAGTGAATTACACTGACCACAGTCACTGAGTGCGTGGATTTAAGTGCAGGTTATAGAGTAATCCCCAAGCCCCAAGTTTTGTTAATGTGATGAGGTGATAAATGTGAAACTGGTGTGAGCATGAAGAGTGATATTTTTTCAATTATGCCATTTTATACTTACCAGTGACTTTCTGACTACGCTTTAACACAAAGACCTCTGTGTGAGCAGCTTTTGGGGTGTCAGTGGCTGTGCTGAAGTTGAGAACATGCTGACAGGAATAAGAACTCTCAGTATGTTTGCAAGTGTTGGGTCAACCACAGGGAATAAATTTCTTGACAGGGTAAGACAAAAACTTTTGCATTAAACTGGTTGGTTTTGCCAGGCAAGAATGCCATGTAACTTCCTTAAAAAAGACAATTAGCTGCCCTAGAGAAAGATGGAACAGAGAAGGGTTGCTCAACACTGTGTCGGTACAGATTCAGTGGAAGATAATTCTGGATATTTGCATCTCCAGCAGCTGGATTATCATTTGGACTGTTCATTTAAGACAAACCTGAATCAGTAAAGTCATCTATGCAGGCAGTGTTCATTTACACCCTGTCTGCTACTAAAATAAAAGTATGAGGTCTCTATTTGAAAGTGAGAACATGGAAGTCCTGGTAGTGGCTGTTCTGTCTTGAGATTTTTCCTTACATTAAAAGCCTTAAGATACTGAGAGATATCAAATTATTAATGTTTTTAGGTTACATTCTTCATAAGGAATGTAATACAAGGGCCTTGGATGGAGTTCTCAGTCAGTGAATGTACTCAAAGTTCTTGCTCTAAAATCTTATCTCTGCTGGACTCCCATAAGTTGCTGTCATTGCCATGCTGCAGTAGTTCCTACATCTGAGGTACTGTGGGGCTTGGCAGGGAGAGGAATGATCTGAGCAGAACAGTATAAAAAGCAGTAACTCATCTTCTCTGTCCCCTGTGCTGCCCCAGAATTGTGCCCTGGATACCCACAGGCCAGGTAGGGGTCAGGGAGGGTGACTCTTCCACCTCACATCAGTGGAGTTACTTTTTTTGTTTCCCCGTGTAAGCACCTGGGTCTGAAGCAGAAAGATGGGGAAGGAAAGGAAGACTTAAAGTATTCACAAGCATAAAAGATAATGTAATTATTACAGGAGTTATGTAAAATGCTCTGACAAATTACAGGCAATGGCAAATACTTGACAGTGTGTTCTGTGCTGCCTGCCTATTTTTAAAACTTGTGCTGAGCTAGCACCCAGCCAGCCAGGCTGTTCTTGCATGTCAGTGTGTACCACGTAATTGGCTGGCTGTTTTTACAGTGAATGTGGTGCAGAGAATGTCAGTGTTTTAGTCACAATGACAAACTGTGACAAGGTATGACAGAAAAAAAAAATTTAAACCAACAATGTTGGATGTAGCAGTTTAGCTTTGCTACATTCAGCTAATAAAAAAGTATAATTTTACTTTAAAAAATAATTTTTTATCTATCTCTCTTATTCTCTGTTTAAAATTCTCCCTACAAATTTATTGTGTGACTTTGAATTCGCCTTTCTGCTGTTTGATGAGAACAGATGTTGTTTTCTCCCAACTTCTCAACACCTGGAACTGTCAAAATTCCCCAAGCTCATTCAATTATCATCCAACAAGCAGGGTTTATTCGAGCAATTTACCTAGAAGGGCCAATTCATCACAAAGTGGGGAAAAGACACCCTCTTCACTGATATTAAAACAAATTCAAGAAGCCCTGTGTATTTCATCAGAATGAGTAGCTGTGTCTTTTAGATTAAAAAAAAAAAAAAAAGGCAATTTTCTGAAGTCATACTCATACCCTTCTTTACAGCACGTGAAGTGTAGGGAGCTCAATCATTTTCTCAAGACTAAAATTTGAACACGATAAACCATAAGTTTTAGTTGCTCCTTAGGAAGGAAGATAAAAAAATCCCAAATGCTTCTTCTTTGTGGAGGGTTTCCTCTGGCTGGACTGCACACCCTTACGGGGAAGTCTTTCATCCCTCTTAAGTGGACAAAATAAGTATCAGCTGCAATAGTTACCTGTAGGATAAGTGAGACCAGTGTTTAGGCCACATTCCTTTTCCCAGCACTGAGCAGGATAGGTGTTTTTGTGGTTTTAACTTGCCTTAGCGGCTCCAAACCCCAAACATAAACTAAAAGGGGTAGTGATACAGACAAGGTTGCTGTCAAACAATTAGGGTTTGGTTGAAAATTTAAGTACTTTAAAACGCTGCAGCAGTGCCATGTGGCAGGATGTGCTTATTGCCCAGTGAAGAGCATGAATTCTTTGGTTTTTTCTTCTTTTTTTTCCCGTTTTTCCAAAGTCAGCTAATATCTTACTTTGTTTTCTAGGAGTGGTTTTTTTTTTACCCCTATATTAAACTTACTATACAAACACGTGAACCTGTCTCATAATAAGGTAGGCGATTTCAGCTAGTGGACTTTGGGAACTTACAGATAAATGTGGTTAGGAAAAGATATGTTCAGTCATGGGGTGTCTGTTACAAATGTGTAGGAGTTCCCACGCTGCCTCTTTGAAAGAGATTTCTGAAAATCGACTAAATGACTGTTAAAAGGGTATGCTAAACTAGGTAATTAGCCAAACTTCAATGAGTACTTATAATGCAAAATAGCATAAGTGGGAATGAAATTTCATTTTTCTTAGTCAACTTGATCCACTTTACTAAAAAAAAACCTCCAGAAAGTGAGGTTAGTGTCCTTATGTTCTCGTTATAACTCAGTTTCCAGAAGTCTGGAAGCAGCCTGTTTGTCCAGCTCGCTTCCTTTCTACTTCCCGAGGAATGCCATTCTTTGAATGCCTTGGTCTTGAAGCCCCATATAGACTTCTGGTAGCAAAGGCTCCAAGGTCGGAACGCAAGTTGTTTTCCCAGTTGCTCAGTGTATGCAACTTCTTGAATGAGTTTGTTTGTTTATATGTACGTTTTAAATTGGCTCTTGATTGCCTTGACATGTGTTAGGTGTTGCCTTTTATTTGACACAAAAAGTGCAGTGAAATCAGTAGACGGTGGGAGTAAAAACCTACAAATTAGAAATGATGACAAGATGTGTGGCTGCCAGAGAAACAGGCTTTCAGTATGATTTTTAAAAAAAACTTGTAATTCCCGTTTCTGGAGGTCCCTCAGATATGTTTTGAAAGGGACTGTGAAGCCTCAACTGCTTAACATCTTTTAATGTGTGTTACCTTTCTGAGGGGCAAAAAAAGTTCTCTAAAATTGCTTAAGGCAATACCTCAGTTTTCCCACCTGTGTTACTGGTGGCACAATTCAGATGAATGAGACACTGGTAGTTACATCATTTGCAGTGCTACTCTTCCCTATCTTAGGTGTGTCTATGTGAATATAGTGATAGGTAGTCCGTAATATACTTTAAAATTAAACAGAAAAATTAAAAATTACTGTAAGGATGTTGATGCTTCCTTGGGCAACTGTGATATCATGAAATACTAGATTGTAGTGCTTTTCTACTATTTAGAAATGCAATGATAAACTTTCTGTTTACAGACAGATGTTTGGTTTGTCTTAGACTAAATCACTGAGGACCAGAGGTGTCACTCCCAAAGGAGAGGAGTGATTTCCTTGTCACAGAAGGTGGGCATTTAGTTTATGAAATTGGTGGCTATCAGTAGCTGGCACACAGTTAGCCCACCTCTGTACTTCTCCTCTCCCCTGCTTGAACTGTGGCTCAGTAGTGACTGAATCTACATAACTGTCTTTTTTCTTCAGAACACAAGGGCTGACAATTGCACTAAATATTGTTGCTTTCTAGGACAAATTCAGAGCTTGTGTCAACAGAGTGTTAAAATTCCATTGTGGCAGTGGAGGTGTGTCCCCCCATGGCCAGTTCACATCCAGTGCTCCCTTATTTGTTGACTTCAAACATAATCTTTTTATTTCGGATTTGAAAGTTGTATGTATTGCCATGCTATGAAATGTACTGCATTGCCATGCTATGCAGCTATTCCTGATAGGAGAACTGCAGGTAAAAGATCAGCTAATACAAATTCTGAGGAATTCACACAATAGATTTTTGATTAGTGTGTACTTGCTTAAAATTATTACCAGTAATATTGGCATTAAAAGGAGGAGGAATCAAATACCTACTGGATTATCTCATAAACTTTCAATTTTTTTACTTCTGAATCTCAATTAGTAAGAAAGTACTCAGTCTGCCTTTCTTGCAGAAACTTTCTTTCTTCAGAAACTAGCAGTCAAATTGATATAATCAGAGGTTTAAAATCTTGGAAATAACTATATCCATATGAGTCTCCCACAGGTAATACAAGGAGACACTCCAGGTGTACTCCTTGTGCAAACTGAAAAGCTGCATTTATTAATATTTGCCATCAGAGAATGTGCATGGAAAAGAACACTCACCTGCTTCCAGTAATTTCCTAAACATTGCAAAATCTTCAAAAGAGCTCATATAATCCCAGAAATAAGTCCAAAAGAAAACTGGCATTATCTGCTCTTATGCTCAGGGATCTGATTTATTTAATCATGTCCTAGGCAATTCCTAAGCTTTTGGGAAGAATTCCTGGGCAGAAATGGGACTATTCAGTCTCCTAATACGACTGCAGCGTCCTGGTCTGTAGTGCAGCATCTTTGCGTTTTTATAAGCTGAGCTGGATTCTGATTGCAGGTGGCCAAAAAATTGGGACACAGCAAAATTAGAAGCAGTATTAATAAATGAGACAGAAAGTGTACTTTGCTATTTTCATATCTTGTGCAGAATATCTTCTGAGCTGACTGTCCATTTTGCTCTGCTTGAAGGGATCATATGGTCTCTCAAAAGTTGTGACTGGGAAGTGCAATGGAGGTTGGAATTGAGCACCTCTGGGAGTGAGACAGTGAAATATTGGCTAGTTCTTCACCACTCCAGTTTCAGGAGCCCACTGCCCCTTTTGGAAGGATGAGAGAATGTAAAGATAAGTGAAAACCAGATGGAAGACTGCCAGGATGCATGTGCATACCTGCAGAGCTTGGGGACATCAGTCAGTGGAAAGGAAAGGGGTGTGCTTCTGACAGTTTGTGGGCTTAATTATTACAAACTTACCTCTGACTGACTTGTTTCTCGGAGGGCTGACCCACCCCAATTGCCGCAGAATCACTGGGATTTAATAATCATGCTGGAGATGTGCAGTGGAATGTTGGAATGTGCAGATGTTGGAATGTACCCATAGACTCTGGATGGAGGTAGGTTGTCTGACTAGTGGATGAAATGTAGAATGAATAATTTTATGCAGAAACTGTTGTGAAGCCCTCATGAATGTTTATATGTGTGAGTATATGTCTATGTGTAATAGCTATGTAAAAACATACATTTAACAGATAGGAAACATCAAAGGACTTACTTTGGAAAAAAATTCTCCAGCTTCATTGTTGAGTGCAAAATTCTTTAAAAAGCACATATTTTGCTGTAGGAATGTGTAGATGTATCACTTTAGAAGGTAGAACAGCAACTATCATAATTAAGGACTTTATTTTTTTGTGTGTCTTGCAAAGCCTCACATTGTGGTCCTAGGTGGGCATGATAGATAAAATTTTAAGTGTTTGAATTCACAGAGGATAATTTCTTTCACCATATTGAGACTTTTCCTATTTGCTCAGCATGTATGACACCCTCCTGTAAGAAATTATTATTTGACACCTGAGGATGCCATTTTGACATCCTTCAGAGCACTGACTTCACCACTTAAGTTAGCCATTTGATTTTTACATAATCATTTGCTATTCTACAGAAATCTGAACTGGAAAACACATCTTTAGTAATGTTGTTTGCCACTGAGCAGAGGAAAGTAAGAATGGCGATAAGATTTACTTATGGTCAAGCTGCAGTTAAGAATTTTGGTGTACAATTCTCTGCCATCTATGTTTTCTCATTATTCTTACTTCAAGGTCAGCTTTACAGGACATAAAGTCATTCTCAGTGTAGTCAACACTGTCTTCTTATTAAGGTGCATATGCAGGCTCCTGGGCCAGTCTGGAGAGTAGCTGTAACATCTCCCTGGATTTGCAGTTGTTAGTTTGCAGAAAGCTCTTCCAGATTTCCTGTGGTTTGGGCCTGCACAGCCATTAGAGCAGGATCATTGTTGCTAATGGAGTGAAGAGTTGCAGGAATGATGGGTTCCTGGTGAAAGCCTGCCACTTTGAATAACTGGGATCTAGAGTAATTCTTTCAATTAATGGTCCTGCCTCCTTTTGATATGACTGGTGGCTGTTCTACCAGCAGGTGGGGATGATTTTTCTTTCATTCTGGCACAGGTGACACGTTGAGCTCGCTGAGCTGATTAATATCCCTAAACAAAGGCTTCAGTGTTTACTGTTCTAGAAGGAGGCTTGTCAAATTCAATCAGTCATTATATTTACATGGCAAATTGTGTTTGGGATGTATTGTAATCAGCCTGTGTATGAATATTTTTTCTGAAACAAAGCACAGAAACTTGACACTGTCTGGGACCCTCTGCAATGAACAGAATTGCTGAAAAAATGTTTGCAGGAGGAAGATAAGTGCTGTTACATTTTTAATAAGTGTGTCTTTTCCTGCCATAATGGAAATTTTTTTGCTATTTTAGTTAGAAACCTTGTTTGTCAGAGGATATACTTATCTCCTCTTGTTTATGCTCAAATTATCTGTTAATTGCTTTGGTAAAATGCCAGTTGACCTTGGGACAGTTTTGTACATGGGCACGTTTGGACTGGGGCCCTTGTGGTGTTCATTTCTGTCACTAGTTTGGGTGAATTTCCTTTTCTTGCTTTACATTGCACAAGGAATACCACCTTATACTTTTAAATTAGTAAATGAGAAATAAAGATGTGCAGGGGAGGTGTGTGTTTCTTTTGGAGAACAGCTTTTTATGGTACAGAGCTAGTTTCAGTCGACCTATTTGAAATTGTATCCTATTTCAAGGTGGCAAAGCAGGCACATTGTCAGGGTTACCATGTCCTGTTCAGGAAAAAAAGAAATAAAATTGTGCAGTTTGGCCTAGCAAGGGAAACTCTTGATAGTCCATCAGTTTCTGGTACTGTCAACTGTGCTACTTTGTATTACCTTGGCAAAATTTCAGCTTGCAGGCTTTTGTAGGGTTATGAAGTGTCTTGACAATATGTGAAACTTCTAAAAAAATCTTATTTGCTGAGTACAGTGTGGTTGCTCTGTAAAGCATATATTTTCTGTTTTTCTGTAATTTGATTTAATGCTGTATCAAATATTTTCTACCTTGTTAGGAGAACTTTCTCAAATGAAATCTGAAAAATCATTGTAAAAGCAACGAAACTATTAAGAACTGTAACAGTACTATAAGTGAACAAGAATTCCTGTTCATTATGGTGAGCTGATACTTTCACAGTAAAATCCATTTTAATTCATGCTTTAGGAAGAACTTCCTAGCAACTTACTGACAGAAGGCAATTGTTTTTCTTTTAAAATTTCACTTTCATTAAATTCTTTACACATAGATCAAAAAACAAACACCAGAAAAACCCAAACAAAGAAAGAAAAAACAAAACTTAAAAACCAAAACAAAACCCCAAACTCAAACAAATGCAAGCACTTAAATCTTTTATTAGAAGAACAGAAAGAAAATTCTGGTAAGGACTATTTTGTAAATGACTACAAGCTTTAAACATAACACTCTAAGGAACTGCAGTTTAAAAGTTCTTGAGTTTAGCATTAATTTGATATAGTAATGACAGATATGAGGGATGTAAATAGAAATTCCTTTGTGTGAAAACATAACCTCTGAAACCCACGTTTGCCGAATTTTTTAGGGATGTCTGATCTTAATGCATATTATCGATTGGCTTTTTCAACCCAGAATCTCTGTTTAATTATTAATACATCTCTCTCCAGGAATCACCAGTTTCTCAAGTGTACTTAAAACCAAAAACTCTGTCCTTCCTCTCACTGCCTCTGAAAGCCCTGAAACACCGGCCCTTAAGCCTTTGCCTGACTAAGACGCTCTGTGCTCACAACTGCAATATGACTTTTAGAAGAGCTGGGTTGTCATTTGCTCTGTTAATATCTTAATTTCATTAAGCTTGTGCTAATGGCCTCAGCGCCTTGAACACTTCCCTTCTAATGGAATGTTTCAAGCTATTGATTCCTCTGCTGGGTTTATTGTGTGCCTTAAGGTACAAACGAAGTCAGGGGTGTCAGCGCTTTGTTCTGCAGATTTACTCCATGGGTGCTCCTGTGCAGTTCAGAAAAAGTATTCCAAGTCAAGTTGCCTACCCCCAAGTTTCACGGAGTTATAGGCTCTCAGTTTAATAAATGGGCTTTGCTGGGAAGGAAATTTAATTAATGGAAATGCTCGTTCTGTGCATGCATTTCTTCTTCCACACATGGATTTTCCCATAATGACTGTACAGAATAGAAGCATCCGAGATTTGCATGTTTGATTTTTCTGATCCTGAGAATGTGTGCTGCATTAGATTAACCTCCCCCCATGCACAATTCCCTGATAAAAGTTGCTTTTTTTTTTTAACCTTGTATTAGACCTGGAAGTTTTCCAGATAAAATATTTTATTTTCTGAATTACATACTACTGTACTCTTTCTTTAATCCTAATGACTCCTGCAATCCTACTGACTGGGTCAGTAAAGCAGTAGTCAGCCTGAGTGACGTTAATCTGCTTCACTATGCATTTTAATAGAAATTAATTCCACTCTGACCCTGTTGTTTATCCAGACCAATCTATAGCCTGTTCTTTGAGTCATTTTTGAAATGGCTGGAGCAGCTACTGTTGAGTTTTTATGAATACAGAAAAGCCTGAGTAGTTTATTCTGTATATTCTAGATTGTTATGAAAGTGTAGCATTTTCCTCCTTCTTATAAGTTTTTTTTTTTTTTTTTTCTCCTCAGTCATGTAAGAATAACAAAATGTGTGTGCAGAACATGAAAATTTATTATGGCAGTCAAATTGATGAGTTCTGCTTATCCCTGTGGGCCAGTTAAGATGGAGAGGGCAAATGTTACTTATTCACTCTGGAAAAAATGCATTTATTCCCTTGCAAAAAGTCTGAGGCAAACTTTGAAAAACATTTTTATGAAATAACCATCTTGAAAGAGAGTTCCAGTGCAGCTTTTCTATATCTTTATTTACTTGTGCAGCTGAGAGGAAGAAGGGGGAAACAAAACCCACACGTAAATGTATTTGTAGAACAGAATGGAGAAAACCATGTACTAGGAGCTGGCTTTCTTCCTAGCACATTTACTGACTCAAATCAATAGTTTCACTGTGATAAGTTTTAGATTTTTGCCTGAGGTTTTTTAGTTGATCACAACTTAAGGGAAAAAGTAAACCCTCACCAAATACACAAACATGGTCAAGAGTCTGTCCCTTTCTTTGACTCCATGAAGGCCCAGGATTTATTTTGAAAGGTATGCTTAGCCTGCAGTTGACTTGAATTTTTTTCTTCTTTGAGTGCGTGTGGTAGAGCCATTGTTTATAGCTTAGGGACAGTGTATTGAGTAGTTTTTTGGGCATGACATGCATTTACCTGATTATTTTCTATGATAATTTAAAAATTGATCTTTTAAAATCAATGCTTGATGGGAACCTTTTTTGAAGCAGCAAGTCTTTTTTTTTTTTTTTCTGCAGAATGTGAAGGAGCAGAACCATGCCCAAAGTAGGATACTTTAAAAAGAGACATTCACAGGTCTAGTGTGAGCTCTGCTTATCTTTCTTCCTACTCAGAGTAGTCTTTGTTGGTAACAGAAAAGAGAGAGAAAAGACTGCACTGTGTTAATTGTTTTGCCCTAAACCCTGAGCAGCACTCTGTTTCTTACTTCCTTTCCCTTATAAGAGCATTCTAGAGAGGGGGAGGAGGATTTAGCGGATGGAAAGTATCAAGACTCCCTGTAAGGAAAGGGGCTCAACCCAGCGTAGAAGCCTCTGGATTTCCCCATAACAGCACCTGCTTCTCTCCAGGAACAGTGAAGCGGACTGAGGTTTAATAACCCACATCTGGGTGCCTGCTGTAAAAGGAGCTTAAGCTGCCTAACCCACATGTAGCTATCCACTCTGTAAATGTTTACAGTTAGATGAGATCAACCCCATTTTAAAGGTTTGTCAGTCTAAATCTCTTGAAATCAATAGAGCTAATTATGTGAGTGAGGTTGACCAGTTTTAAGCTGTGTCTTCTAGCAAGCAAATGAAGCTTGTTTTTCCTTCTCTGTGTGTGCTAACAGATGTTTTGTTCTGTGTCATGTTAGACATTAGCTCTTCTTATGAGGTGGTGTAGCCCTTGTAGGTTGGCTGGATCAGCAAAAAATAAGATGTACTGTTAAAATAAATACAGCCATAGTTTATCTCAGTGTTTCAGCACGAATATCATTGTCTTTTGTATTTGTGAATGTATATATAAATGCACTGACATACTGGCTCTTTGTTCTAGTTGCATCTATAATAATAATCCCCTATTTCACTGCTAGTTAAGTCTTCCTGGTACTGAGCCTTTTACTTGGGATACTAAGGCTATTAAATAAAACCCTCTTACACAGTAGACTTAGGGTGTATTATGCACAGTTGTAGCAATGCTGCAGAAGCTGTACCACAAAATAATACATAAGACAGGAGGATAGTAAGCAAACAAAGTATTTCTGTGCTGATTGGAGATATTAATTTGTTATATATGAGCTCAGGAAATTATTTTTGTAGCCACTGGGGAATTTTGAGGGACACCTCATCGTGAGTACTAAAACCCAATAGTAATGCTTCAGTTCTAGCTTTTCCTTTAGGCTGCTGGTTCCACTGAGTACTGGGAATATTAGAATGGGTTCCTTTTTTCTGTTCAGATTTCAGTGCAGCATCAGAGATGACATCATGCACAAGGCACAAGTTCTCACTTTTTTTTCTTCTTTATACTAAAGCTGTTTTTGTGCTCTTGGCAATCTGTAGATATATATATATGTATGTATGCATATCTATATGCCTAGAGCTTTAGAACTTTCTTGTGGGTATTATCCTTTAAAATCTAAAGAGTTTTTAGGTAAAATAGCAACTGTTTGACAGCTCCCAACTTGATGCAAGAGGTGAGATGGAGAAGAGCCCAGTGGTGGGTTAGCAATATTAGAGTATTGCAGTAGTGTCAGGGTCACCTCAGCAGATTCTGTTACAAGCTTGTAGTTAGGTTACAGCTTAGCTTAAAAAAGGTTGCCACTATTGTAAAGAAGTAGCCATGAACAGGAGGGATTTGTTTTTTTGTTCTTTATTGTGGAAGTTACAAGCATAGGAGGGTTTTTTCCTGTGGGACACCAGGGACACAGGCTGTTTGTGGCTTCGAGCTGAAGGGCACTTCCCTTGCTGAGGTGATAATTCCTGCTGGTGAAGGTGTCTGTATGAAGGTACCTTCTCTGATAACGTGGAAAAGTGAAAATGGAAAGTACTAGGAGTGGAGACCCCTGACTTCAGTAGGAAGTAGATGTTGGCTGTTGTGGGTACCCTCAGTGCAATTTGGATGGTTGCCATCCTCTGTTTATATAATGGAAAAAAGAAGTCACACGCTCTGAGAGCAACTTAATTAGACTTGAGTCTCTGGGGGTACTGATCTGGTGCCTTTCACAAACACAACATGATTTATTCATTCTATTAAAAAATGAAAGTAGGGGAAATAATAAAAATGGAAGGGAAAAGAAGGCTTTCAAATGCTACCATGTAGAAGGAATTTGTAATGTAAAGATTATGGATTTCTTTTTAATTTTTAAAGGCTTTATCTAAAGTGTAAAACGTGTCAAAAAATGTTGAAGTATGAAGTGTTTCATAGGTAACCTGAACCTCTCTTAAGGTTGCTTTAATATTTAATGTGTCATCCTTTACCCACTGGAGATCCAAAAGGGCATCTGTTCTTCAAGCCAATACCATATGCTATCATTTGAATGTGCATATTGGTTTTTACCCACAAAACTGAGGTGAACCAGAAGCAGCTGATACACTGTGATAATATGTTTTAAAATTCTTTAAATAGTCTCCAACTCTCTTGAGATCAAGTCAAAAATAAATTTTAGTCTACATAGCTAAGAATACATTGTGCTCAGTGTGTTGGTATCAGTCCGCCTCTTCATTATCAGGATTTTATCTTACAGTCATCTCAGTGGTGGTGAATGGAAGCCTTCACTGGGTCAAGCCTCACTGGTCAGTGCATTCAGAAATCATGCTGTAAGTACCTGATCCCAGAGAATTTTGGTGTGGAGTGCAGCAGTGATGGGATCCTTGGGCTGATACCAAAGGACAGTGGCTGTGTTGTGCTGCTGTTCAGCCAGTTTGGGCTTCTCTGGGGGTTTAAATACCCATTTAAAATCAATGCAATCCAACAATGGTGGTTCCAGTAGTGACAATGCTAGTCTGCAATTTAGAAAGCCTGGATTTAATGAAATTCCACGGGCATATGTGTTTTCCATCTGCAGACAAAACAATGCTATGAGCTGGACTGGGTAATGACAAGGTGAATATAAATAGCCCAGTGCTTCAGAACAGCATAACATTATGCATAGTTGCCAGCTGGTTGTCACAAGTTGTTACCTGCCTTGGTGATGTCAGATTACAGGGTCTGATGTGTTTATGACAGGAGAGTCTGCAGGTCATGCAGGTCTCACCTCAGTGCCTTTTTATTTAATATCGATCTTTCACATTTTTTTAAATTTACCTAAAGACACCTTTTAAAGTTTTTCCATGTCAAATTAATTTTATTCAATGTATTTACTTCTAGAATGGTTCCACATAAAATGGGAAGATTCAAGGGGAAAAAAAGAAAACAGACAGACAGAAACAAGATTCTTGCACATTGTGCACCTTGAAGTTGAATGGACACATAACTTGAGGCATCAGGCAAATTAAAGCTGGTTGGTTCCATTCGCTTAACTGTGATTTGATACAAAGAGTTAAACAGTTGGTGCTTGTTATATATAAGATATTAATTAGTATGCTTAAACTATGGGGAAAACGACATATTGTGTGTTAACTCATAAAGGAGTTTTTTCTGGTCAGAGGATTCATTAATTATTTAGTAAGAATATTTAATTTATGGAAATCACAGAATGAATTAATTCAAATTAATTTTAAGGCTCTTCTATGAGCTTTTTATTATGTGGCCGCAGCACAGGTGATTGTCCAGAGGTTGCCATCAAAACTTTAATCTAAAATTTTGGTGAGTATGCAGCCTTTGATAGTTTTTTTTAATCTCAGGACTACTCCTTCAAGTCAGAATTAGTTCAGTTCATGGTGTTCCAAACTCTTAATACCATTAGATGCATCAATGGAAAAAAGGTATGTGATGATGTTTGCTAGTGTGAAATTAAGGCCAAGGAATTGGTAACCAGTTTCACAGAAGACAAATATCCTGTTTTTCAGGGGCAGATGTCACATCATGGCTTCATTTAATTTCAAAAGTGTTGTTGATTAGGTCAGATTATTAAATTTTGTCCTTTTATGTGTTTCCTGCATGAGGCTTCTTGCCCCACCAGTTGGAAATAGGAGGGGGAGAAAAGTTTGTCTGAGCACTAAATGTGCATCTGGACTTTATCTGCCCCTGGGATGCCTGTTCCTAGAATACAGACCAGGATACTGTTTTAGGAATCATAATGATTAGGAATGAACTATATTTTTTAAATTCTGCTTCTGATAAGGAACACTGTTTGAATTTCTTGGTTTGATGGGGCTGACGTAGCATGAACTCCTCCTGAGCTCTGTGTAGAAGAAAGTGGTGGTAAAAGGTTTTTAGTCCAGGAGAAGATTATGCCCTTTGCATATGACCTCGAGGAAGAATAGCTCCTTTTCACTTGTATAGCCATACATGACAGAATAAAATTGTCCCCAGATGTGATGGGGACTCCTGAGAATATTGTGACACAAAGAAACAGTTTGTTCTAAGAAATTAATTCTGCACAGTTGGGGCTTTCCTATGAAAATCTTGTGAAATTGTCAATTTTTGGTAGACATTTCAAGGCAATGAGTTTTCTCTGGTTAGTTTGAGGCTGGCAACTGCAGTTGTCTCAGGCTTTCCAAGAGCTGCTTATCACAAAGTGTTTTACTTTGTGCCAGCCATAGGAGTTGTTATTGAAATGAAAGATGTTACCAAGATCCGTCAGGAGATTTACTGGGCTCTGACTTTATTGAATTTCTCACCTCAGACAGACAGTGACCGATGTACTGACCTTGTCTCATGGGGTTTTCTGTAAATTAATGCCTTCTGCACTTTTTCTCCTGCCTTTGTTCTCCATCCTTCCGGTAAGTCCTGCTGGCTCACTGTCAGGGCCTGGAGATATTCATGGATGAGAAGCCCTTGAGATTTTATCCCAGCAGTACCTGAAAACTAAGTATAAATTCTGATTTTCAAGTTGATGTTCAATATAACGGATGCCCCTATAGACAGAGGAAAAAAGCAAACTGCTGTGGTTGATGTAGGGTTTCCTTCTGACTGCTGATGCTCCCCTCACTCCTGCAGCCTTAGGTTG
>JAYRBT010000177.1:4794162-4818123 GCA_036023395.1 Myiotriccus ornatus | reverse complement strand
GATTGGGTTTTGTCCAGAAATCTACTTGGACAAAACCATTCACAGCCCCAGGGACGGGCTGGTGGGCAAAACCACAACAATACTGATGGGCAACTCCTCTGATAGTCACATTCAGACTTTGGCAAGCCCTTACTTGAATTAAATGCTCACAGGAGGGTAAGAGCTGGGGCAAAGCTGAGTTCTAGTGCCCCTAAAGAGCAGCCTTGTTAGTATGGGTGTTGTGATGCACTACATGAGCACTGTTCGAGCTAAAACTGCTGTTTGATCTCCCTTCTGCCCTCCTGCACCTATTTGCACTTTCATTTGCCAAGGTCCTTAGGGTTCAGTTGTTAATGGGGTGACTGCTCTGTGTCATGAGAACATCAAGTATATATTTTTCTAGTGTTTTGGTTCCAAATGTGCTAATATCAGGTAATCACCAATATATTGCCTCTGATGTCTATTGAAATGCATATTTAAATCTTGCACTTGTCTGCAGTAACTTGACAAATAAAGTGAACATTTGCCTTTTTTCAAGGCTCTTAATTTATGTTGAAATTTGATGCAGTTGTTCTCTTAGCACAGATTTTCAATTTCTAATTAAAAAAGGAAGGCAAAAAAAGGTGTTTAAGGTAGTAGGCTTTATAGGAGCTCTATCATCAGATATCTCTGAGTCTGGCTTCTAAAAATTTCCATAAGTTGCATAAATATATCAGTAGAGTTTTTTTTCTGGGTTGGTTGGGTTTTTTTCCCATTTAAATCTTGGTAGTTTCATCTTATGTATCATTTCACACCAGTGAAAGTAAATTTGGGGTGGAAAGGAATCACCAAAGCAAAACATCTTTCCCTAGCAGGTAAGACAGGATCCTTGCAAAGGCATTTGCCCTTGTTCCTCTTGGGTAACTCCTAGAAGGTTTTAATGGATTTTAATATGCACTCCCACAAGCTTGCAGATAGACTGAAGGGGCAATACAGGATGATCCAAATCACTTCTGGGTGACAAGTTTTCTTGGCATCTGTCAGCAGTAAGGGCAGCTGTGCTTGCTGTATCGTGTTTGGGTTAGCCAGAAGAAGACAGGGCTGGATTTTTGAAGGGCAGATTTGGATGTGATAACTGAAGCAATAATGGTCCCTGACTGTTGTGGAAGTCACTATGCTTTCAACAGGGATGGTGCAAGAGAAGATGGGGTCGAGTCCTGAGAAACCACAGTCTGTGTGAGTAGCAAATGCTGGCAGAGGAATGTGGAAAGCAGCTGGTTCTCTGACTGCTTCAACTGTCTCAGAAGGAATTGTCTGGGCTTGGGTTATATTCTTCTGTAGTGAGACTGCCCAGATGAATTCAGGTGATGTTGGAAACTTGGACAGTGTGGAATTGTGCCCTGGTTTTAGCGACACAGAGTCTCTCTGAAACGTGTGTCTGACACAGGAAGGCAAGGGCGCTCCGTATGTACGAGTACAGCACTAAGTCTGCTCCCCGTGTCAGGGTTGTGTTTACTCCCATTGTTATGGTGTCTGAATGCCTCACGTGGTTGTCACGTATTTATCCCCACACCCTTCCTCCTGCAATAGGAAGGTGCTGATCATTGCCACTTTTCTCACAGGGAGCAGAGAATGGGTGTAGGTGTTCTATGCCCGAGGGTGTCTATAAAAGTGGTGCAAATTGAATCCCAGTCTCTGGACTCTGGGGTTGATACATTTAATTGCTGTCACATCCCCTCACCTTTGGGCTATCTCGTGTTGCTGTGAAACTGTAATAGTGCTGAAGTAGGTTTGTTTGCTTTCTAGATCTTCTGCATGTACCTGAGAACTGCTGAAGTACTCACAGTCAAAGAAATTATTCATCCCAGCATGTGTTATATAATATCCCAATTAACTTGAAATGCACATTTTGCACTGAGCTGAGAAATTCTCTTTGTGAACTTCATAGATTTCTACCAAACTGTGGAACTTCTCTGACTGATGAAATTTCGTTTCTCTGGAACGTAACTTATGTATTTGCCTGCTTTATCTTCTCAGGTGTCAATTTAGTTTTTTTAATTTGTTTATACTGACTTATAACAGGTGGTTTAGGGGATTTTTTAAAAATAAGGGTTTTGCCTTGTTACCATCTATAAATGGAAAAGCTTCTCAAATTAGTGTCTGAGCAACCAACCTTCTGCTTGGGTGTGTGAAGCTGCTTTGGTATTATAAAAGGAAAAATATTTCCATAGCAACCTATTAAAAACACAGAATGTTTTTGCTATAAAGGGTTTTTGTTGTTGATGTTGTTACATCCTTACAGTGGAGATTTTTGACTCCTGTATCTGAGCCATAAAAAATAGCTGGTGATAACGCAGCAACATTAGTTTGTTTATTTAGGACTCTGTTCTGCATGTATACTTTTATAAATAAATGTAAAGAGTTATTAATGAAATTACCTCAAGTTTCTCAAACATTAAATTGTAAAATAGTTACATGTGTTTCCCACATTATCCAGCATTTCTTTTGAGTCCTTACATACCCAAATGATCAAACTTGCAGAGCAGATGATGATGATAAAGCAAAAGGAAGTTAACCATCACATAGGTGCATTCAAACAGCTGGGTGAGCTCCTCTGGTCTCCCACACACAAAAAACCCACGCTTCAGCATCCATTTTCGTTAAGAGGTGGTGGTGCACCACTGTACCTGTGCTAGAGCACCTCAGGATATCAGAGTGAGCCTGAATCTCCAGCTGCTGATTTGGTTACGTAAGGTAATTGTACATTCCCTCACAAGGAGCGCCGTTCAGCGTTATTTAGCTTGGTGTTCCAGGTCATTTGCTGCCTCTCTCATTATGGGTGGGCAGCAATAACAAGTAAGGCTCGGGACTTTTCCAGTCATGTGGAATGCTTTGCTGTGTTGCCAGATTAAATATAAGTGAGCAACAAGATTGCACTTGGCACCATAAGCAGACTAACAGAAAACTGCTGCTCCTGAGTAGCTTCTTGTTCCTGACTGAGTGGGTTGGGTGTGCTGTTGCAAGATGAAGAAATTTCTTTTGCCTGCCTGGTGGGCCTTCAGTTTGAGGCTGCTCAGCCTCTCTTTTTCTTAACTTTTTGCTCACAAATTATATTAACATTCATTTTTCTGCATCATGCAGGAACCCAAGAAAACAATTTTGTTTTAAAAACGTATTTCCTGAGAAATTCTGTATCTGCTCTGCATTGTCTCTTGCTTGTTTCCATACTACCAAATCCTTTGTTTCCTGTCTTACACCACTTTACATTACCCCATGTGCAGTATCACTGCTCTGACTGGATTTACATCTCCTTGTATCAATAGAGACATAATTTAGTGCTGGACTTGGCTGTGTTAGGTTGAACTCAATGATCTTAATCTAAATGATTCTATGATATGAGGGAATAATAAAGAAACAGAAAAGGCAGTATGTTTTTTAGATTTAAAAGATACACTACATGGTATTTATTTGGCTTAAAGAAATTATTTCTTCATGTGTTCATCTTATTTTGCTAGTAATAACAGAAATACCAGAATTTTTCCCCTAAGAGTCTTACAGTTCACTTCTCTACTGCACTCTCACCCTTTTACCACTGTAAAACGTAACAGCCTTGCATAAATATTTCAGTAGAGAGTGGTCTCTCAGAAAAGAGCTGATTGAAGAAGTGAGATCTCATTTTACATGTGGTGAAGTAACTGATTAAGAAAGAGGATGAGAGGGTAGGGAGTGCTGCCCTAATCCTGTCATTTCACTGTTTTGGTTATGTAGAGGACTTGCTAATTTAGCTCAAATTGATTTTTTAATTTTATATTTTTTTTAGTTTAATTTGATGTCATTATTATAGGAAGAAATTACATTAGAAAGAATTTTTTTACAGAGATGGTAATCAGGCATTGGAATGGGCTGCCCAGAGAGGTGGTGGACTCACCGTCCCTGGAGTTTTGAAGGTAAGACTGGATGTGGCACTGAGTGCCATGGTCTGGTAAGCACGACTGTGTTGGATCAAGGGTTTGACTTGACGATCTCAGAGGTCTTTTCCAACCTGGTTGATTCAATGACTTTTTAATTAAAAATGCTAATGGCAAGTTCAGAACAGCTGGATTCACTGCATGGGAGTGTGGCTGTTTTGTACCAAGTTACTGAGTGTAACTGGAAGGTACTCTTTATTTTGGTTATTCACTTTTCTTCAGATTCATAATCTGGTATATTTTGAGGTCCATAGAGGAAATTCATACTTGACATAGCTAAGCTTGGCTGTAATATTACACCACTGGTATCAACCAAGTGATACCACATTACATTTGTGTCTCTATTTAGCTTAGGAAAGCCATGGTGATTGTTGAGGCTGCTCATGTAGCAATAATATTGTGTTGCATGTAGGCTTGACTGGTGTTTGTATATGGTATGACTGACAAAATGCATGCATTAATTAAATTTAGAATATGATTTGTAGATTTTTACTGAGTTTATATAAAAAATTATTTGCAAACGGCAGGAGTTTGATCATATATAATTTACTTTCCTGAACCTTGTTGACGGTGAAACTTTAGACTGAGAGAGGTAGCTCTTCATGTAGTCTATTTGTGAACCTCCAGCTTAACTCAGCTGCTATTAGCTCTTTTGGGATTGGTGTCCAGAGGCATCTTTGAGGAGCTGTCAGTTTAGCTGGCAGGTGTTTATGCTGCAGTGTTGTTATCTCTGTGCAGTGCTGATCCCCATTTCAAAGTAGCTGTGACACCAGTAAGCACTCAGGCTAAAATTTCTGAGAGTAAATTGAAATAGCTTGATCCTAAAGGCTGCAGTATATCAAGAGAAAACTTGACTTCTGGAGATCGACTGTTAGCTTCCTAAATGGCTGACATGCCCCAGTTTGACATCTGCTTTAGCTGAGGCTCCATCCATAGTTCAACAATCACCTCACACTTACTTGTGAGGCTTCTGCTATGGGAATCCTGGTACCTTACTACTTCCGTTCACATTATGGGATTCTAGGAAATATGTTTTCTCACTTCTGAAAGAAAAGTTTACTTTCTAATCTTTTTAATCTGAAGATTTTGTTTGTTAGTTTGTTTTTTTCTTACCAGCTCTTCTGCCATGGTTACTTATTGTTAACGGATCTCCTTTATTTTCCTTTTTAGTGTTGGGGTAATTTGTTACTAATTAGCTGCATCTAATAGCTGGAACATGTCTGTGTGGGTGAAACTACAGGTCATAGCAAGTCACACTATAGAAAAAATAACTGGATTTGTGGAAACAAATAGAGGCATATTGAAATTAAAATGCAGTCAAAGCTTTGTTCTTCTCAGAATATAATTTTACTCATACTATTTTGAGCACACTGGTTTTTCAAGGTGATACTCTCCTTTCCTGCTAGCTTTCAAGGTGGCAAAAATATTTTAAAATTAGGGAGACAATATACGTACATATTGACAAAAGATGGCATTGCTTTGTAGATTAGGCAGCTGAACATCATCTCATGGTGAAATGCAGGTTTATCATGATTTGATGTGGACAGAAACCAAGTTTCATGGCTTCATAATTCAGTTAGTGTAGCATTTCATTAGAGTGACTGGGAACCCTCAGCCTTCATCCTTTTGAGTTAAATCCAGACTTTTCTAAGACTTAAAGTATTGTGTACTTTTTTCTTTTCTTGTTTTCTGTTTGCTCTCAGGATTTGCTAACACTCCCACAGCTGCCTTACATGTCATTCTGTTTTTCTGAGGTATCCAGGCAATTTCCTTTTTTTTTTTTTTCTTTTTCTCTAAAGAATTTCAAAGATCCAAAAGCAGAACCCCAAAGATTGGTTCAAGAGATGACAGAAAGGCTGTGTTCAGGTTTGCATCTGTGTTCTGCCACAGACTTTTAAAGCCTGCCATAGACTTTTAAAGTCCTTGATCTCTCTGCCTGAAATCCCCACCTGTAAAATTCTCACTTGTTTTCATGAGAGAATGCTAAATTCTTGTATGATATCCTAATGGACTCACTGGTGTGCCCTTACTGTGCTTAGCTGCTGGCTCCTCTCTCAGTTCTGTGTATTCACTCTGCCCTCAAATCTTCTGACTGATCAGAAGTGTGGTAAATATGGTTCTGCTTAGAAAAGATTAGTAATGATGTAATGACTAAAGAGGATTTTGCCACATGCTACGGGTGAACCTCTTTGTGGTCATCAAGAGCTGTGCTATGACCAGTACTGGAGGGAAAGAGTGCTGATGTATAATTATGGAAGTCTCATACGTGAATATTGATTCATGTATGATAAAAAATGAAGTGTCTTTTACATTCTCAGGATGAATACTCAAGAGACCCATAATGAATGTGCCAATGCATTTTGTAAGAGTGTGTCCCTGCAGCACACTCTTGGCCCCAGATGAAAGTCAAGCCAGGCCATTTTGCATTCCTGTCAATTATTTGAATGTAACAGACATGGAACCTGAAGGCAAACTGCTGTGGAGCAGTTTCTCTGTCCTGACCAGTGCTCTGTGTTAATAATATCCATGTCCTCCAGAGGTGTGTGAAAATGTGTAGATCGCCAGTAGCACTTGGAAGTATCACTTGGAATAGCAATGCTGTGTGTTTCAGATATGCCAAAGACTGGAGATATTTGAATTTTGATTCAACCTCTGTAGTTGGGATTGATATACATGATTTTTTTTCAGATAGAGGTTTGTTTTTTTCACAGATGGTGCTCCAGAATTCTCTTACATCAAGCAGACCTTGAATATATAAGTCAATTGTATGTTTCTGTAAAGAAATACAAAGTCAAAATAGCTCTTAAACAGTATGTGTGAGAGAACAGCATTATGGATTTGAATATTAATATATATTGAATAGCCAAGTCATTTGGCTTGGTATTATATCTTACCTAATGCCAAAAGGTTTATCCAAAGCTCTTGCTTGTTTTTTTGTCTGTGTAACCCAAGACAGGCAGAGTCCAGCTTCTGGAATAAACAGCACTTTGAACAAGTGAAAGATGGAGAACTTAAGAGATATTCAGATTTGGCATATAAAGTCCAGTAACATGTGCTGCAGTTGAGATTGATCCTTGCATTACTCAGTGGTGTTTAGAGGGGTTTTCTGTGGGGCAGTAGACACATGTGTGTTAAAGAAGGTGTGCTGGCTAGCAGAACATAACCTCAAAGATAGCCTAGAGCTTTTCTTTTGATGCCTTTTGCTTAGTTGCACACCTCCTGAGGCATTCAAACCAACGCGAGGTGACAGTAGCTTTTTTTTGGTCTTCATGCTTTTTCAGTCAGTTAGTTTGCTTAAAACACTTCTGTGGTTTAAAGTGCATGGCCAGTTATTCTAGAACTTTATAGCAGCTTTAACTAAAAACTTTAAGAGGTTGTATTTAATACATTTCATTTCACTCAGCAGAGTAATTGCTGGCAGCTCTCTGGGAAGCAGCGTGTGTTTTTTGTAAGCTAGGAGGGTTCCCTTCCTTGTCATTCGTGGTGTGTCTGCATGAACCCGAACTCTTCTGCGCTGCACGTCTCTTGGAAACTTTGCCTACACAGTGGGCGTCGTTTGTCTCTGTCCTAATTTGCTTCTGACTGTAAATGCAATAGGAACATTTGCAAAGAATAAATCTTTTCAGTGTATTGACAAAGCTTCTTCTGTAATTGTGTTAGCTGAACCAGATGAGCTGAAATCCATTTGGAATTAAGGTTTATGTAACTCCAACCCAATTCCTGGCTAAGCCTTGCAGCCCGATCCAGACCAGTGAGAACTGACAACTCCTGTGTTTTGCTGCACTCATTGAAATGTGTGGCCTAATGCACTAAGTCTGGGATTGTTCAGTCTACTTTTCCAGCTTGATTTTGCCCTACTTTACAGTAATTTCCCTGTGGCAACATTACCTGGAAAAGAAGGAGAAAAGGCTCAGTTGTACTCGGATGCGCAGACGTTTCCACGTGTAACAGTTTAGGATGCAGCGAGGAGGCCAAAGGAGCATGGTGACTGCTGAAACAACTTGGTTGTTACTCTGTTTTCAGGAACTCGACTTGGATAGACCTAAGCTGACATGGAAAAGCACAGTCCACTCTGATATGCTTCTATCTGAAAGCATTCTCTCAACACGGGGTGGCTGCTCAGAGTGGCACTCTGTGAGAAAGGATGGAGGAGTCTCAACTTTCACAGAGTGACAGATCATTGACAGACTTAGGAGTGAGTGAAAAACTCCCATCCTTTGCTCTCTTTAGCTTCCTACTGTTACATTCTTTCACTCTAGTGGTGTTTGAAAAACGGTGGTGAAAAATAATAGAGCAGTGGCATAGGCAAAGTGCTGGAAATCTGTGTGCTCTTCTGTGACTTTATCAAAGGTGTATTAAGGAGTGATTGCACAGACAGGCTGAATGGAAGCCATAATTACACCAATGTTTCTAAACAAAACACACTTTCAGAGATGAGAATCTTTCCAGGTATGAGTAGTATAAGTTTTTAGCTCTGTTCAGATTGATTCTTGAGATTTACATGCATAAAAGATTTTCTCAGATGTTATTAAGAGGTCTGTGGAGTTAAATGAGATGCTCATGAGAGTTTAACTGGCTGTGCTAGACAGCACCTGCTGTCATGACACTGCTCGGAAACAAAATTGAAGAGAAACTGAATAGTAACTGTATATGTCCTTTGAGGTTGAGGCTGATGATGGTTTTGTGATCAGCATTAGAAAAAATATCTGCGAATTCACATTAGAGGCGTATAGGAGGGATTTTTTGTTTGTTTTATATGGTATTTATTAAATATTCTGATTAATTGTTCTGTGATCCTTTTGACTTGCTGAAAACCTGACTGTCTCAGATTTTGAGTTCCTGAAAGAAGGGCATATTACCCAAAGTTTACAGTGGTGTTAGGTAAAATACAGCCAGTCTTTAAGGTGCTGAGGAAGGCAAGTCAATCCTTGTTTTCAGTGTTGCTGGACACTGATAGCAGAATATCTAAGTTAATACACAGAGCTGCAGCTGTGTTCCATAAGCCTGATAGTCTCTTCATATTGTTTTGAAGAAGATTATTGATTTCCATATTCAACCTTTTCTCTACTTGCAGTTGTTCATACCGTTAATATAATGTGATGGTGTGAAAAAATACACTGGAGCTTTTCTTTAAGACTTCTTGGGGCTTAATGCCTTCTACCTGCTGGGATTTTTGCCTAGAAAATGACTAGTTGTTGCACTGCAATTTCGTATCAATTTTCTTCATGTTAAACACAGATTTTATTTATATTTAATATATAATACACATACATGATGTCTGTCTATAAATATATGCATGCATTCATAATACATATACTATATTGCATGTACATTGTATTATGGATAGTAATATATTATTATATTCATCTAGACATATAATGTATTTTTCAATATTATATAAATTTCTGTCATATATTTCCTCACATTTCTTTTCATCTATGGGTATATATATATGATTTCTAAGAATAATGATGTCTTTTATGCATCTTTACTCTTGAGTTGCTCTGTAGAGAGTATTCAGCAAAATTGTCATCTATATGGAGTATTTCCCTATAGTAATTTACTTTGTAGTGCGTAGCCTGCTGGGACTTATTATGCAAATGCTGTATTTGTTGGCTCAACCCCCTATTTCTCTGGAAAAAATGTTTCCTTCATTGCTTTTGGGAAAAAAAACCCAGTTCTGACAAGGTCAGTATTCACTTCTTTCCTCACCTCTCGCTCCCCTCCTTCCATTACCAAAAATTACCTTCACTGGTTGGCTAAATATGTCCTAATTGCTTCATCTCAGTAAGGACGCTGAATGCCCACATGCAGATAATACAAAGCACTTTGCTGTGGGGTTGGAAAAACCTTGCAGAGGTAGCCCTGAGTTTGAAGATATCTTTCGAGTTCTCATTGTAAGGCTGATGTTTCATCCCTCAGCAGCAGTCAGCTGGAGACAGAAACACTGGTAGCTGAGGTGTAGTTTGGTAGATCATGTGCTGTGGCCTTATGCATTGCTTTGCCTTAGAGAAGCTGCAGCACAAATATCTGAACTACAGCAGGAGATGCTGATGACGAAATAGGAGGCTAAGGAAAGTTATTATCTTCCAATACGTTCAAATTACAAAATATGTCAAATTATATTGCTTAACAATATGCTGAAGGCGACGGATGAGTCCTAAAATTGCCCTAATAACATAAAATTACCTTAAAAAATAAAGATTTTCCTTCCTGAGTTTTATAATAATTTCTTATTATCAGTTTTTAATTTTAAGCTGAGGAGCCTGACAGCAGCTGGAACAAGTAAATGCAGTTAGTGTGATCTTTGAATTTTTTCTTTGTGGCTGTGTTATGTTCTGTCTTCATTCTTGACTTTTGTATTATAATAAGGTCTATGTAAAATACACTTTTCCCGATGTAACCACCCATAAGGCAAATGGATTCTGCTTGTAAGTTTGCAACTCCATAGAATGGGCTCAATTCCTGTTTATAAAAGTGCTTTGTGTTACTTAAATGATGTTTAAATGCCAAAAGGTTTTCATTTCTCTGTATATATATATATTTTGTCAAGAGTATGACCTTTGATCACTGGATTCTTGTGACTGGTGACAGAGCAGCCATATGTTGTTTGACAAGCAGTGCTTTATAGTTCTGAGATTTGTCATTATACACCAGTGGTGTGAGGACAGCAGAAACCACAGGGTTGAAACAGAGACTCTCTGTCAGCTCAGGCCCAGAGTAAGTACGTGAATGAGGTGAACCGTGATGGATTCAGCCCCCTGCTGCAGTGCCTTCCTGGTGCTCTGGCCGGATCCTTCATTTCAGCTGCTTTTGCTGCTGAGTGAGACGGGACAGATGGTGCCTTATTGTTCCCACTCCCGGCAGACGAGGCCAGCTCTGTTGCCAGCTCAGCTGCACCGTGAAATAGAGGTGCAAATTCCATGGCTGTTCACCGGGCTGGCACTCGGTGCTCACTCAGGGCATCCAGCCCAAGTTTCTGCCACCATAAGGGAACAAATGCATGTGGGTGTTTTGCCTGAGGCTTCAGAAATCAACTTCAGTTGCCACTTTGGCAAGCTTGGGGAAGGGAGCAAGAGCTCTGCATTTGTGAGAAGGGAAGGTGAGGGAGGAAGGATGAAAGCTTAGTGCAGTTTGGCTTATTTATTTGCTGCTTTCGGTCATGGGTGGCACTAAATGAAGCAAGATGAGGCATTTTCTTTTGGAAATACTGATAGTCTTCAAGTTGTCACTGTTGTCTATAATCCACACACTTTTTTGTCTTTAAACTTCTCCATTTACTCTCTGATTATATGAGGTAATCTAGGGCTTTAAAAAAACTGACTTGAAAGCTTTTTTTTGTTATTTTCTTCATGTGGAAACCAAGTCTTCTGGGTTTATTAGCCATTTAGTTGTTCATGACCTAATATTATTTAGTTTGACTGTGTGGTTTCCTCTTGTTTTCCAAAAGCAGACAACATCACCTTTTATTTTTCTGAATATTTTTTTCCTTTAAACTGTCACAAAAAGACTGTGTAGCAGAGGGCAGACTTGAGATCTAAAGTGGAACCAATTTTTTTTTCCTTCTGTGGTTGCTTACACTTATTTCAGACAGGTGTCTGGATGATCTTCAAAATGGGAAGAGAGTTAAAACCTGGTAATAATGAACAGGCCATGTAATATTGCCCTTTCTGCTCACTTAATTATTTAGAATTATGCTAAAAATGCCATGTATGACAGAAAAATTACACTTTTCTCCCACTGCAACGAAAAAGTTCAGTATGAAACCAGAGTAGGACTGAAGAAAAACAGCATATTGTGTTTGAGAGACACATCAGTTGAGTTCTCTTTAACCACATTATTTTCAGACCCTGGATGCTAGAGGTTTTGAGAATAATTTTGTGAGGGATCTGCTCCAAAAGATTACTTGCACACACATCTCAGAGTTTAGAAAGGCAGGGGGGAATGATTTATTTTGTGTTGAATGGGGATTGAGAGCTTAATTCCCCTCTGCCATGCAACTCTTGTTTGATTTTACCTAGAGAATAGGGTCAGTAACACCAATTTCAGGAACATTTTGTGATGTTACATTAATATAAAGCTGTTGGAATGTAATTCTATTTGATAATATGCAAGTGATATGGCACAGATGGGATTTGAAGAATCGTAAGGCCCAGAAACATCATAAAATTTTGAAAATATTCATAAGAAAATCTGTTCAGAAATCTGAGAGCTAAATGGGAGAGCAGTGTTGAGTTGTAAGTCAAAGTTAGAGCTGATGTGAATTGGTGTAACTTGACGAAGACAGATGAGATCAAATCAGTCCTTAATTTTTGCCATAGTATATAAGAATTTAGGGAAGTTGACAACATCTCTGACTCTCTAAGCATATCACCAGAACAAGTAGAGATGTGGCATCAACACTGTCATCAAAGTAGCTAAGTTTAGAATTGTCTTATTTTGAATTTTTTAGTATATTATGATGGAAACCAAGACATAAAGAAGGAAGAATTTTTTTCCTGAACCACTGAAAATAGAGTTTTTCTGTGATGTGCTTTTAGGAGAGATGATTTTCTTCTGTAAATTGTCTTTTAACATTCTGATCAGAGACAAAACAATGTTGCTCCCTAGCTAATTTTTGTATCTATTTCTTGAGATCTAAGAACACTAAACCAAAGTGAGATCTGAGGAAACACTAAACCTGGACTTTTCTGTGAGCAGTAAAGAAAACTGTAGAATATTGAAGTTAGAAATGCTGGGAACACAAGGCTACCAAAAGAAAATGAATCTTAATTTGAAATCAGGGGCAGCAAAGCTCCCCCCGTGTTACAGTGATGGCCCATAATTGTGCCAATTCCACTGCCTTCTGTGCACTGACATGAATTAAAGTGAATTAGCAGTGGCTCAGGTTTTAAGTTTCCCTTATAGACAGAAATAGAAGAGCTCTTTTGATGGATTTACTGTATCCATATTTACTGTTAGGCTGAAGACAAAATAGAACAACAAGAGACATGGAAGATAGAAGCAAACAGGAGAAAAATTGGGATGTTGCTGGAGATGATGAGCAGTTGGTTAATAAGAAAAACTAAACTTGGACCTTATTATGCAGCTGATTTTTGTTATTATGGAATAAGTGAAGCTGTGGTGCATGAAGAAATTACCTTTCAGAAAAAGAGAGTTTTAAGAAAGGGCTAAAATGTGAGTCATGTAGCCATGTGTCAGAGGTGAAATGCCTTCTGCATTGCTGGTCTTTCTGTTGCTCACTTTAGGTCTAGTGCTGCTTTTAGAGAATTAAGATTACTAACATGCCATTACCCTCAGCTGCTCTCCTCTCTGATTTCCTGCCATTTCCACTGAATGGTACCTGCTGTGTGGAGCCCTCTGCAAACGTCAGTGACAGTTTGTGCCCTGAACAATTTACGCTGCAACAAGCCACAATCATAGTATGCAAATGAAACAAGCAAGTGGATGGGCAAGAGGACAGAAAAGGCAGACAGGATTACAGGGTACTTTATTATTGAGCTGGTTGTGTGCACAATTTCTTTCAACATTCACGTCATCCCACAGAACACTCACTACCTTATCTGCCACTTCAGATGGTGACAGACTGAGGCTGGTCGAGTTTTGTCGTGTTGCCACCAGCTTTCATTAGACTTGAAAGTGAATTTGAGTCAAATGTTGTTTGGTAACAGATTCTGTGAAATGTTTGACTTCCACCTGGATCATGGTTGTTGTAGGTAGTGGTCTGGTGCTCTTTGTAGTATTTCTATGCAGTCTGTTTTTTGGTTTGACCAGTTTTTATTACCTAATAGTACTGGAGCAGACAAAAGATGTCCTGCCTTGAGCAGCATCCATAAACAACAACAGGGCAAGCCTGTGTGACAGTGCCTTCCATTTCCTTCTGAGGCTTCAACCATTTGCAGCCCATAGATCTACTGAGAAAAGTGTGGTTTCTGTGTTTAATAGCTACCTGTGGTTTTCCATGCCCTGAACTTCAACATCCCTTTCCATGTGTTTTAATCTTCTTCTCCTTAACCACACTGGACAATCACCTCCAAAACTAAGCAGTAGCATAATATTCCTTTTGCCAGGTCTTTTTTTTTTTTTTTTTTTGAGTCGCTGACATTTTGCACAAATTTGGTAGCCTGGCTAACAGACAATAAAAATGCACATCACTGATCTTGTTCACGTTATCTTGTGAAATTATCTAAGCTAGTAACAATTTTATTTGGGCTTTTTTGGTCACTGTTCCATCCCTGGGTCATGTAACTCTGACCAATACCTATTCACATCTTGCTCAAAGAGACAGTAATTTGATTGATTTTTTTAATACTACATCTTTTTTTATCTAACCAGTGGTAGCACTGGTAGCTAAGAATGGCATGCAAGAGTGACTCACTCTTCAGTGCAGAACTCTTGATGCTTTATTTTACATAAAAATGATGTTCTTGTCTCAGTGACTCTTGAATAAACACGAGGTACTCTGAATCTCTCTGTCAGAACTGTGTGTCTCAAATGTCTCTAAAGTTTAGGAGTAAGGAGTAAATGAAGTTAAGCTACAGTCTCTCCGTGGTGTTTTTAGACTTTTATTTCAAATGACTTTTTTACGGTTTTGGTTTTTATTATTCTTTGTTTCTCAGAATTGCATTTCTCCACATACTGTTTTCAAATAACCTGCACTGTGCCACAAAGGATGAAAATATATTTGCTAAAAAGAAGCTCAGCCAGCAAACTAACAAAAGTATTTGATTTTTTTTTTAGTGAGATTTTGCTACAGATGAGGACATAAGGCTCCATGCACCTAAAAGGTTTCCTGTAGGGAAGATGAACTGCTTGCACAGGAGGCACAGCCTGCTTGAGATTTTGCTGTGTAATGCTCTCGTACATATTTCATCTAAATGTCCATTAAATTTTACAAGAGATAGCAACAAAAAAAAAAAGTGTAAGTAACAAGTATTGTGATTGAGAAGTCAGGGGTGTCTGTGGGAGAATGCTGGTGATGTCATCCCATTTGCCTTAGGCTGTTATTAATAATGTGCTGCCCTTCTTTCCTGGAAAAAACGTGGAAGCCTGGAAGCACTGAATGTATAATTCTGGAGCTCATAGGCTGCAGTGCAGGCTTTGCATTCAGAGATGGTGTCTCACTGCTCGTTTTGCAATGCCATTTTTGCTCTGATCCTGTGTGTTGGGGATGTGTTTTCATTAAGCGGGGAACCTATGAAGGGATACACTGCTGACTGTTGGTCTGCAGATTTGTTAGCCTGAGAGGAAAGGATGCCACAGCTCTTTGAAAAAACAAACTTTACTGTGGCACCCCGATGCCTGTCATTTGATATGTCAGATGGGATAAATGAAATGGAACATTAAAAACATGTAACATTAGAAAATGTACAAACCCTTATGCTGAACACCTTCAAACAAGCTTCTCAACTCTTACTCCAGGATGGTCTGTGTAACCTACAGCAGCAACACTGCAGAAAGTAACTTGTTATAGATGATTGAAATAAGGGAATTTGAATAATTACTTTTGATCTAGGTCTGCATTAATCTAATAAAATATTTAATGATTTCCATTTTGAGATAGAGCCAAGTGCTTTTGCTTACTTGAAGTGTTTGAGCAGCTATGGAGTGAGGCTGCTACTGAGGAGGTTTTTTTTGCTTAAGCCTGGAAGACAATTAACAAATAGCATTTAGCTGGGTAATTGCTACTCTTTGGTCTTGCTAATTACCCTTATGCCTTTTCCTTCCATTTTAAAGAGGAACAAACTTTCCAAACACTACTAATTGCATCAGTGTGCACAGTATCATCTGTTACTTTAAAACTAGCTTGTTTTAATAATACAGAACTATTAGAACAACTTTGTGTTGTTTAAATCTTTCTTGAATCTGTGAAGTCAAAAGAAATAACATAAGATCTGATAAGATTTCAACATATGCCTTTGTTTTTCTATGTTTAGTTCTCCTTTCCTGCGATTTCTTGTCAGTGATTTTGGGAGCAGCGTTAGAAGTGGACAAAAACAGCTTAGAGTAATTGTCACGAAGCAAAAGCAGCTTTTAACATGAAATGCTAGTCAAGTACCTATTTTTATTATTTTTTTTAATATATTCAAATTTTTTTTTGCTGTTCTAGTTTAACATATTACATGCAATGCAAACAGAGAAACAGTGTCTCGGATCACTAGCCAGTGATCTGAGGTGTGCGAGAAGGGTGTCTTGGGGAGGATGATCTCTGTAACCTGCTCCATAAAATGTAGAAGGTGGAGTACTCAAGTGTTGTTATTCACAGTGGAGGCTGATGGACTACAGTGTTTCTTATTGAGGTACTAGAAAATGTACTTGAGTGGGGAATTAAGAGGGTCTTCAGGATTTATTTATGAAGCCTTTTATGGTATAACTTGTTTTAGGTTTTAGTCCATCATTTCTCTGTTAGTGTTTAACTGTTTCTCTCTAGAGGAAAATAAGGATTAAACTAATCTGAAGGACCAAGAAAAAGTTATGAGGAAGTGAACTTTTTGTAGCTTTAATGTATACTTTTTCTCCTTGATTTTCTGAAATGTCAAATGTTTGCAATTAACAGAATGCTCTGTTGGAGCAGTCTGGTTTTGAGCTTCTGTGTATTTTGTTAGGTGACATAATGCTGATTGCCAGCAGCACAGTATGGTCTTAAGCAGGAAAACTTCTAAAGTAAGTGCCCAGTAATTAGACATCTTCCAGGTAGGAATTCACTTGCAGTTCCCTGGATATGTTGCAGGTCTGGGAGATGCTCTGCTGTGAGCAGCACTTACCTTCATGCAAGGATACATCAGGATTCTTCTTAACAGAATTGGTCAGTTAGGCCTACAATTTTGGAATGGTATTTCATGGTGGTCTGTGGTACAGAAACCAAAGATAAGTAGGTGAAATTCAGAGTCAAATGATGATCTTGCAGTAGCATGGTAAGTCAGACTACTAATGCAATTGTAGCAGTATTGTGGGAATATTTAAATTAGTGCATTGATAATATAAAAAAAGGAATTTGGGTGTTCTGTGTTGGTTTCTGTTATGGTTTTCTCAGAGCAGCTCTGTAGTAGAAACAACACCCTTCTGAATTTAATCAGGCAACCACATTAGGCTTGTTTGGATTGAGATATTTGCAGAGGCAATTAGTCAACCTCCTAGAGTCTGAGGATAAAACTAATATTTTAACCAATCCTCCAACTGATTGAGGTTTCTTGATGCTTATTACTCTTAATCATAAATTGATTTTTAAAAACCCTACTTGTATAATACTTGAAAATAATTTTTAAAAACACAGTTGCAAAGGCCTTCTGGTAAAGCAACTTGAGAAGGTTGCCTTGGGAACTTGCACTGCAGTTGATGTGGAACTGGTAGAGTGGGGGTCATTAAACCGTTTGCAATGAAAACTGTTTGAATGAAATACATGTTAGTTAAAGCAAAGGCTGAGAAATGGTGGGTTAAATTTTGCTTTTCCACTCTTTGTCTGTGCTTAAGTGCTCTCTGAGAAGGATTGGTACCTTGTTTATATTAGATATATTTGAGGATAGATCTTTCTTTGGCTTCCAAATGTTGCCATGTGCCAAACTATACAGGTGGTTTGATGCAACAGAAATAGTTTCTGGGCTAAAAAGTCTTTCTCTTGTTACACTAAACTTTTGCTTCAAAGCTGGTAGGGAGTCACGTTTTTAGCAGAGGAACCGGTTGTCTCCGAGGCACTACAATGATCCCAGGGGCAGCTTTTACAGGTGTGTGGTGTGCAGTCCTGCTCCATTCTGTGTGACTTGCAGGCTCTTGGAGGCAGAGAGGTAGCAGGCAGTGATACAGCTGTTAGGGTAGTGCTGTGCCTTCTGATGTGGACACACACCAGTCCATGTCCTTGATACTTTTTAAAGAGCTTTTGCCCTTCTTGGAAGAGTAAAATAATAATGCAGCATTACTGTTACTGCAATACTTGTGTTGCGAATTGGGAAGATCAAAAGGCATTTCCTATCACTCCTGTGTACAGAATGGATTGCTGAGCTAGGAATACTGAAAAGCATACTATGAGACTATAAACTTTCTGAGTTATTTCTTGAAGTCCATTATCATTGCAACTGAACATGTTGCGTGTCCTCAGTTACAGAAACTGTCTTTATGCTTTTAGCATTTGTTTTCCTTTGGTTTTTGTGGTTTTTTTTTTTTTTTTTTGAGAAAGCTGATTTGATCTGCTTCCCTGACTGCAGATAATCTTTTCTGTTTGCTTGACAGAATGTAGTCTGAGATGTGATAAAGTATGTGGGCTACATACTCTGTGACTGGAAGGCTAAATGTTCTGGAGCTTGTAGTGTTTGCAGTGTCTGCTACATTTGCAGTTGACAGTCTTGCATTTCCAGCAGTTGTTTTTGCGGCGTTCACTGGGTGTGTTGCCAGCGGTGAGAAGCCTGGAAACGAGAGCCAGCAAAACACAGACAATGTGCTGCAACTTTTAAGATGTCTGAATAGTATCTCTCTGCAGAACGGCTCATTATTTTCTGCAGGTTTAAATCTAAATGACAAGCTGGGGTTTTTTTGACCTGTTCTCACCTTCATCTCAACACCTTTTTATCTCTTTGTTAACCAATTCTATACACTAGGGAAATGGCAAATATTAGTGATGTAGCTGGTAGGCGATGTGGGAGAGAAGACATCTACTTAGCCTTTAGCTTTTTTTTGCATGTCTTTGAATTCAATTACTAAGTACATTAAGGTTTCCCATTTTAAGAATAGCTGATTAATATGTAAGCAGAGGACAGAGATATAGTTTTGCCCTTTATTTGATTCATTTTCTAAATTACTGAGACCAAGTTGACTTTTGTTAAATGTGCCCAGTTTTTCAGTGAAGAGAGGGAACTGATGCCTTAGATTTGGCATGTGGATTAAACCTGTTATTTCATGTCTCGTGTGTGTGTTTTATTTTTGGCTCTTAGCATGAAACAAGGAGGCCTTTCTCTGAACTGCCCTTTACTAGCAGCACCACAGCAGAGAGAGAACAGATCTGGAGAGTAATATGCATGTAGGAGTTTATAGAGGGGAAAGAGCTTGAGATTGTATTACTAAAGATTTTAATAAACTGTTCTTCAGAAAGTCTCCTCAGGTTTGTTTTTGTGTGTGTGTGTGATTCTTTCAATTTCGTCTCTTTAATAAATTGTAAAGAGTTTTAGATTTAGGGTGACCTGAGTACATACAAGAGTTATCATTGTACAAGCAGGGCTGATGAATTTAGTGTGCATAGCTAGGTTTAATCGTTTAGTATTGAAGCCTCAATTACCCTTCCATAAATGCTCTTAAACACAGACAGTGATCACATCTCACAGGTCAAGTCCTCTGTATTTAGTACCACTATTTTACACAGTCTCACATAAATGCACACACTCCCTTTTGTTTTCTGTGTATTACAGAATTAATTCATATAGGGACTGCAAATGTTTTGCTTTTTCTTGTCATCTCAGTGGCTGAGACATCCAGTTTGGTACTGAGGATTACAGGTACAGTCCCACCAGTGCTCTAAGAATGAGGGCTCTGGCAGAAAATATACTTCATTGTAAGACAACTGGGTATGTGTAGGGGAAGGTGCACCATAATTTTTGTGATATGCAGTCTAACTATAATAGGTGTAATGATCCTTAAAGTTACGCTCATATTTATTTCAGAACTTAAGCCAAATTATCAGAGCTTTTCTTTAACTGGTATCCCTCTTCTCACCTTGCCTTCCACAAGGTATGTTGATAATGAACACTCTTCTCAGCAGCTCAGTCCTGTGCTTGTCTCGAGGGTTTCTGATGCCAGTGGAGTTGCTCACATGATGAGCGTTTTGTCCACATTCACAGGGAGCCTACAGTCTGGAGAGATGTCTGGCAGGGTTGGAATGCAATAAAAAGAAAAAAAAAGTCTAAAATCATATCCTTATTCCCTTTAAAAACATGTCATCAAAGGAGTTCTTTACAATTAGTTTCCCTTGACAGCTCTCTTTACAGGTAAAAAAAAATAAATCTCGAGATTCCTCTGCACTGAACCAAATCACAGTGTAATTATTCCCATGTGATACCACTGAAAGGAATATGGTTGTACAGATAAAACTTAAAACCAAAATCTGTCTCCATGTTTTTGGTCCAGAACTGAGGAAAGTGAGGGCAATTTAGTTGAGCTAAAGACGGTTTAAACAAAGCTTAATCTGTTTTTTTATGCTCATCCCCTTTCCTGTTGCAAAACGGTTCTGAAACCTGATTAATTTACAGCCACAACTAAGGAGTGTAGGCTGGAATTCTTAAGGTGTGCTCAAGAGAGCCCTGAGGGCTGTTCTTTGCCCCTCCACCCCCTTGCTCAGTAGGTAAAAGCTGAAGATGAAGGCAGTGTGATGGGCAGCCCTTCAAGTTGAATCACACTGTAAATATTAGTAACTCTGACTCCTTTTGATGGTATGGCATAGTTCACAAAGAACATCTTCCTCCTTCCAGGACAAACACACGTAGATCTAGCACAGATGTGAGCTCTGCCGGGGTCACGTCCAACTGTCTGGATTGGTGCGTGGTTTGCAGTACTAGTCTCATTTGTACTGGTGAGCACTGCCTGTAGAGAAGGCAAACATTAGAAATTTAGGTATTTCTATAGTAAAAGAATGTTTGACAACACATGTGAAACAAACATCCCTGAGTTGTTCCCACTGAGAACAATTTGTAAGGTTTCCGCTTTGGTGGTTTTTTTTTCTGTTGTTTCTTTCTTTGTTCATGAGATCTGGATGGGAGCAGGGGCATTGCTGAGTTGCTTTCGAACATATGCTTTCAGTAGGCCAAGATAGTACAAGCCTGACAGCCTGGAAGTAAATGTAATGCCCTTCTACATTCCTATAATTGTTTATGTTTTGAATATGGGAGAGAAATGTCACTCCTCAGGTAGTCTGCGTGCTAGCTCACCTTGTATGCAGCTGCTACCGAGAATCTTTCTCTGTTTTTAAGACGCACACATTGACAAAAGGTTATGGCTCTTACTACATATGAATGATCTTTACAGAGGTTCCCCAGACACCTTCTATAGAAAAGAAATGCTGCAGAAAGGAAGATATTCATGAAGCAGTTTCAGGAGGCTCATTAACTTCCAGAACATGGATGAACTTCAGGTAAAATAAACATTTAAAGGGCAGCCTTGCATTTTAAGGGACAGGTGGCAAGAATAATTTGTATCTATGGTTATATTTATAAACATGGCATTTAGAAAACATCAGATGCTGTAGAAAAGCTTGTCACTATTTGGTTGCTTACTAAACAGGAGGAAAAAATGTTATGAAGGAAGCTATGTGAAAATAAGAGGTATGCAATGTCAAACCTCGGGAGCAGAAACAGATTGTTTTCAAGGTGGCATTAAAACCAAGAATAACTGCAAATGAACATTTTTTACTCTCCTTTACTGAGTTTTGATTTTAATTTTTTCATACTTAGAATGAGAAATGTTGCAAGAAAAGTGGAATATTTTTGAATCGTTAGGAAGAGATTTTGGTGCGTCTCATTGCCGGTGTTAGCTGTGCAGTTGGAATAACTGAGGAGCAAACCAGTGATACTGGGCTGCTTTTTAAAAATTTTTTGCTCAGGCTAGTCCTGCATCGTTGCATCTGTGACTTTAAAACAGGTACTGAGTTAATATCTTTGCATGTGATGCAGATTATTTCTTGTAGGAAGAGAAATCATCAGTTGTTAACACTGATGTCTTTGACTAAAATTAAGAGGTGGCTATTGGCAAAGGCCAACACTCTGATTTGCCAAGAGAGGTGGTTCTTTGTTTCTGGCTTGTGTGTACCCCAGTGTAAATGCTCAGTGATCAAAATCTAGTTAACAGTTTTATTGAAGAAATATTGGTCAGTAGAGAATTCAGTTTGTTTTCCCTTTCCAACACTGGCACTGGCTTTGGAATGCTAGCAGGGAAAAATAAATCAAAGTCAGACTTTTCATCTAATCTTGTTTTCTCTTAATACACGCTGTCAGGCCTGTGGCATACAAACAGCCACATATTTGCTATGCAAGCTATTGTTTGTGAAGCTTTTTCCTTCAGGGTGAAGCTATGATATCAAGGTTGATTTTTGTCAAGTGTTTTTGTTTGCTGTGTTGATGCCACAGATTACCGAGGGCCTAGACACCATGACTAGCAATGTCTCTTGAAGTCAGAAGCTTGAAGTCTAATTTTTAATTGAAAAAAAAAAAGTTAAAGGCTAATCTTAACATCCTTTGCCAGAGTATTTAAATGAGTGAGAAGTAATTGTATGTTCATTAGATATAAAGCATAGCAAGATGCAAAGGTTTGAATCTTAGACTAAGCAAATTCAGATTGGAGACTAATTTTTAATGATCAAAGTAAATTTTTTAATTTAAATTTAGTCCTTAGTGCTTATCATTCTTAAGTAAAGACTGCCATCATTGAAATGTTGAGTTTGGTGCAGAATTTACGGGGAAAAACCTGATGTGGATTAAACTTTGGAAAGACTTGTGCAAGCGCCAAGTCACTGGGGTCAGTGCAAATCTGAGTGAGGTTAGAGAGCTCCTGTGTGGGAGCTGGAATGTCATGAGCAGTGGGGCTTCCTGGCCCTAACCTGTAAATATGAGCAACTCCTAAAAAATTCCTTTGTGGATGAAATTGAAGTATAATGTATTGCAGCATAGGGGTTTTTGGGCCAGTATAAGGTCATCAGTTACATTGTACCAAATAAGGTAAATGTTAAAACAATATCATAAATAAAAGGCACTGTTTTCATTGTCCTTCCTTGAGCAAGCTGAAAGAGTAAATTCACTTATGGTGAATTTAATGTCTGCCCAGCCATTACCAATGGCTCCAGTGCAGTTACGTTTGTTGATCATAATAGCCTGGAAAAATAAATAGATTATAAAAGCAAAAACCTTCAAGGAAATTACAGAAGACATAATGGCTTTTTGAGAGGCATGCCTTTGCACCCAGGTATACTTTTTTTTTTTTTAATCCAACAAAATTAAAATAGTCCATTAGTTATTTCTGCAATATTTTTTTCCTCCTGCAATCCAACAAATCATTAATGAGTGTTTGTCCAGTCAGATCAGCAGCAGCTCTTGATAACACATCTGAAGCACTTTTTTCTGGTTCCAAATTATTTTGCCTAAGAAAAAATGAATGAGTCTTTTTGATGGTGTCTATATGAAAAAAATAATTCTAAAACATAAAAGACAACTGAGGAAAGAGAGGTAGACTTTTAGGCTTTTGGAGTGGAGAAACATGAACCAGCCATTCTTTGTGTGACTGTGCATAAGTCACTGCCTCTTTCTGCCCCACTATCTTCCCCAGTTTCTCAGTCTGTTATTGAAGTGACTGATGTTAGGAAGAAATTCTTTACAGAGAGGGTAATCAGGCATTGGAACGGCCTGCCCAGAGCGGTGGTGGATTCACCATCCCTGGAGGTTTTTAAACAGAGATTGGACGTGGCCCTTAGTGCCATGATATAGTAATTGGAGTTGGATCAGGGATTGGACTCGATGATCTTGGAGGTCTTTTCCAACCCAATCGATTCTATGATTCTATGATTCTGTGATATATCTTAATTTGTGAAATGCTGGAAGCCCCAGTGTTGTACAGTGGTGAAAGAGGTTGTGGATAGACATCTATTAACCCAAACTCTTTGACGAGGAGACACGGAAGGTCTGACTGTGCAACAAGACCTTTCCTATCATGGACACTGGAAGTTCGCATTTTTAAACTGGAAATTCCCCGTATCCTCGCCTCCCAGAGCACTGCGGGGAATGTGGTGATGGTGGTGTTCGCAGTGCTACTGTTGGCACAGTGTTTGGAGGAGGGGATGAGGGTGTCCTCACAGACTTTTTTTCTTCTCTGCTTCATATTTTTTAAAAAAAAGAAGGTTAAACAAAAGCTATTCTCTGCTTCTAGTTGCACTAGCTGAAGGGCCCTACTCTTGTCATTCTTGAAGGCACCAGAATTCTTACTGGCTTTGTCCCCAGTCCCCTGGTGGTCTAGTGGTTAAGGACGCGGCGCTGTCACCGCCGAGACCCGGGTTCGATTCCTGGTCAGGGCCACT